>CM072157.1:23320273-23503747 GCA_036850595.1 Rhyacichthys aspro | reverse complement strand
ATAAAAAAATAAAATGAGAAAAGTGTAGCGTCTCAGTGGGTCAGAGGTCAGAGGTCACAGGGTACAGCCAGAGTTTTGAGTGGTTTCAGTGACTTTAACAAACCACTGGACGAAGACTCGAGACGAATAATGGACCAAAGGGAACAGTGGAGAATAAGGAGGGGCTTATGTAAAAATGAGGGTCTGTCTCAACTTTAAATTCTGTGTAAACCTGTAAACCTTGGAAAGTTAGTTATCGTTGTGATGTTTGGAGACCTCTACATCTTCTCTGACAGGTCTCTACTCACCTGACTTCTGATGATTCAGCTGAATTTAGTTTCATTTCCCTCTTCTTCTCTTTAAGTGAACCTCTTGTAAAATAAAACAGCTGAATTATTTGACTTGAAAGTATGGGTTTGTTCATGTGCTGTTGATGTGTGGGACATTTGTAAAGAACCAGTCTCAAAGGATATAAAGATATAAAGATATGATAAAAAACGTTACATACCAGTCTGGTTTAAAGCTCCACTCTCCTCCAAAATCAGCCTAGAGACCTCTCCTGATTCTCTTTTATTAAAAAAATAAAACAAAATACTAATCCATTTGACCAAACTGAAGTTTAGAGTTTAGCGTTAGCTTAGCTGTGACTTCAGCGTCAGGACGACAATTATCTCCTCCTCGTTAAACATTACGTGATTGAATTGACAGTATTTATCTGTGTTTTACGTTGTCTCCCTTTTCTCTGTTGATGCTTTTCTTTTTTCAGCTGTTTCTCTGTTAAAAGACATATTCAGCTGAAAATACACTTTATCTGCAGCTATTAAACTTCCTGGAACGTCATGTGACAAGTGTCGACCAATGGGAGCGCTCCTTTTTGGAGCATGTGATTGTCCAAGGTTTTCTGTTCCTGAATAGAGGTTCTCATCTATTACAATCCCTTACAATAAACAGGAGATGGATCACAAAGACTTTTTTTACACAAATGATTGATTTTACAATAAACTATTTGAATTTAAACCATTTTCACAACTAGAAGAAAAAATATCAGGTGCAGTCTTTTAAATTTTAGTTTTTTGTCTTGTTCATGAATCAAAAGTCTTTTTTTTCTTACAAGCAGTTTTTTTTATTTTTTTTTTTTGTTTGGATTAGACTTAAAGTAAACTATGGACAAAGGAGCAATGGCCTAAGTCTTGTTCAGCAAAATGTTTTGCCTTTGGGAATGAAAATCTGCTTAGGATATATTTTTCCACCAATGCTGGTTATTTTTATGAGTTGTTGTTGTGTTCAGGGACCCACAGTTTTATCAGAGAAAACGCCACAGAAAAGCTCCAGTCTTTATGATATTTTACTCACAGAAATGATTTGACCGTGACCAAAGCTGTGAAGACAAACGAATATGACTCGCTCTAAAGCTCAAATCATTCAGGTTTAAAAAACACAAAGGCTTTTTCTTCCAACAAACTGGTAGATTATAAACTTTTCTATTTTGTCGGATCATTTGCAGTTGATCTTCACAAAGACAATGAAAGTCAGACTGTAAATGGAATAATTAACAAAGCATTAATATTACATTAGAGTCAATACAATGTGTTTGTCAAGAGCTTCTGGTCATTTCTGATGCATTTTAGATTGAGTCGAGTCATTTGGAAAAACAGACAGTCATCTCTGGAGTTTTACAAAAGATCTTTGTCGTATTTAGTGTCAATATTCAAGGACAACCTCAACAAACTCAGACCAAATCCAGGGTTAAACCAGAACTAAAACAGGACTTGGACTAAACCAGATTAAGGCTGCGTTTACACTGATGATAAAACGACACTTGAGCAGAAACTTCTTCTTTTTTCGCTCTCATCATTGTCTTTTTTCCTGAAGAACCTGAACTTACTTCTTAAACACTGAAAATACTTCATATATAACTCCATCACTGTCATGTACTGCACTTTAAAAACATGATTAACCTAAAAACAGTCGGATGTATAGGCACTACGTCCCTCGCATCTTTTCCACTGAGTTTTTGTGGATTAATGCAATGAACACATATTTTTATAGTTTTTTTTACTCCAACCTTATCGGACAACGGACGGAAATGAACCTAAGGCTCATTAACAAGCATCAACGTCAATTAAATACATTATAAACTGTAAAAAATGTAAAAGTAACTCCTAATCCAGCTTCGAACCAAAAAGAAACATAACTCTGTTCGGTTCAAATGAAACGTGAAGAAAACAGACGTCAAAACGAACCAAAAGAAACAGAAAGAGTGACGTCTGCTGAAAAAAAACACAAAGCTCAGGAGGTAAAACGTCTTAAATGAGTTTGGAGTAAATAAAACCAAAACTCTGCTGAAAATGTACAACAAGGACCACAACAATCAGCCTCTGGCCTTTTGTGCTCCAACTATTTTCTTTCTTAAACCCAGATTCCGAGCCAGTCTTCACCAGATTGTTCGCTCAGAGTTATTTTTTGGGAAGAATCTAACCTTCCTCTTTCACTCTCGCCTGAAGACCAGCTCCTGTTTGTCTTCTACCGTTAGTCCAGTGTCTGTGTCCAATAAACATCACACATTCAGACACGACATTTGAAAACAGAATTAGATCGGAGACAACTGAAGGCAGAGTGAAGCGGGTCTATTGTCACGGCTCCCTCCAGACTCCGGCTCTAAATAGACTCTTCCAGAATAAAACCAGTGTGTGATGTAAAGACCGCTGGATAAATAATTATGGCCCTCATAAATGAAAGATGAGCGAGAACAAAGGCAGCGCTGCCACTGGAGTTTACAGAGCAACAATACCACCGTCCTACATTTAGAAGAAACTTTTATAAACTTTAAAGGAGAAGTCAACTTTGGTGGGAATTAATGTCCCTGAAAATAAAGTAAATAAGACATTCAGAGTTTATTTACAACTTAATCTGTGAGTGTTTGAGATCCATGGAGCTAAATCTTCAGACAAAGCTTTGCTCACACCACAACAGTGGTGTCAAACTCAAAGTGGTGAGGGGCCACAATAGTTAATCTGAATCCTTTCTGGGGCCAAAGATGATGGCATTTGGAAGCTTTTATAAAAATTTGGATGCGAGATTTCATCTTCATTTAAGTCTTTTAACATTAATTTCCTCCTTTTATAGAAACTGTTTGTAGTTTGCAGGTTTTTGTTGGACTTGAACAGGTTTAAGTCAGATTTGAACTGGTTTTAGATGGATTTGAATTGGTTTTAATTGGATTTGAACAGGTTTTAGTTGAATTTGAACAGTTTTTAGTTGAATTTGAACAGTTTTTAGTTGAATTTGAACAGTTTTTAGTTGAATTTGAACAGGTTTTAGTTGGATTTGAACAGTTTTTAGTTGAATTTGAACAGGTTTTAGTTGGATTTGAACAGGTTTTAGTTGAATTTGAACAGGTTTTAGTTGGATTTGAACAGGTTTTAGTTGGATTTGAACAGGTTTTAGTTGAATTTGAACAGGTATTAGTTTAATTTGAACAGGTTTTAGTTGGATTTGAACAGGTTTTAGTTGAATTTGAACAGGTTTTAGTTGGATTTGAACAGGTTTTAGTTGAATTTGAACAGGTTTTAGTTGGATTTGAACAGGTTTTAGTTGAATTTGAACAGGTTTTAGTTGGATTTGAACAGGTTTTAGTTGAATTTGAACAGGTTTTAGTTGAATTTGAACATGTTTTTAGTTGAATTTGAACAGGTATTAGTTTAATTTCAACAGGTTTTATTTATCTTTGTAGCAAAAATAAAACCCATTAAAACCTAGTGCCAAAAACATCACTCTCCAAATGTGTTGAAGGGCCACATAAAACACTGCAAAGGGCCGCATTTGGCCCCCGGGCCTTGAGTTTGACATGTATGCACCACAAGGATGTGTTAAAAATGACCCACAACAACAGAAAAGCCCCAGCTCTGGTCCTGGTCCCGTGAAGAGACACAGAGTCCCATCGGGTCTTTGTCCCAAAACTGTTCGACCCTTTCTTTGACTTTTATCTTTTCACTGAAATCCCCAAAAACTCCGACACATTTCCCTCGGATTTAACTTCAAGGTTGAGTTCAGGCGTGAGATCCTGACTTTAAAGAGCGTGATTAAAGGCGGTGGGTCTAATGAGGCTTGCTCCGCGCCGACACCTGATTGCATCATCATCATCATCATCGTCGGGATCAGATTTTTGCAGAGAACAGACACTTTCGAGGAGTTTCGGTGGAAAGTGGAGCAGCGTGAGGCCTTCCAGACTCTTTCTCTGAGGTTTATAATCAGAGTTGAGCTGAAGCAGAAGGGCAGGTGGAGGTGAGTCTGTGAGCGGTGATTAGACGTCTGACAGGAGACGGAAACGCCAAAGAGGGGCTTCAGTCTGTCCAGAACAGTTTAGAGAAGGTGAAATACACCAAAGAGAGCTACATTTACCTTTACTTTTACTATCAACCAAACGACGAGACAGAGACCAGAGTTTATTTACAGGATCTGGATCTTGAGATTCTGGATTCAGAGCCTTTAGATACGTTTGTTTTCTCTTATTTTTAGCGTCATATAAAGTTAGGACCAAGTCATTGTTTTGGAGGAGGTCACAGGTCAAGCCCAGAGTCCTGTTCTTCAAGGTTCAAGTCTGTCTCTTCAACAAACGCTAATGTTACGTTCAAATTAAACAATGTAAGCTTTTAAATCTGTAAAAAGTCTTGTCATAATGATTTTTCTTTGGTGTCAGTGATGTTCAGTGTGTGGCTGCTTTTAGTTTTAGTTTTAGTTTTTCAGAGAAAATGAATTGTTTTGTGCAATATTTTCAAATAATATTCTTTGATTTGATGCAAGGACCCTTTATATACGCTTGTTTTTTTGTTATTTTGGGATTTTTCCTTTACATCAAGACATTAGTTTAGAACTTACCAAGAACTGGGTAAAAACCTTAAATAATCTGGTCTGGTCTAGTCTAGTCTGGTCTGGTCTGGTCTGGTCTGGTTTGGTCTAGTCTAGTCTAGTCTAGTCTAGTCTAGTCTGGTCTAGTCTGGTCTGGTCTGGTCTGGTCTGGTCTGGTCTAGTCTAGTCTAGTCTGGTCTAGTCTAGTCTAGTCTGGTCTGGTCTGGTCTAGTCTGGTCTGGTCTGGTTTGGTCCCTGGTGCATAGAGCGTTATAATAATAAATAATTTAAAGAAATTCCATTTATTTTATAACTTTCCTGAAACTTTTGCAGAATGTGATCAAACAGAAGAAAGTGCACGTTTCCATCAGTGATTTATCCTCATTTTAAGAATAAAAATAAAAACAGGAAGTACTAAGTCTTCTCTCGGTCTGGTCCTCGATTAACCCAAGAACATGCTCCAAACGTCACTGATCAGCTTCAAAGACAATCAAATATCAATATTGACACTGCTCTGAAGGAACGGAAGGAAATACTACACAGTTTAAAGGATTTTTTCCCAGAAGCCCTTCTTTTTCGCTGCGGTGCGTTTTAGCCCAAAGCCAAACATCTTCATTACAGTCTCTTGAATTTGTTTTGTGTTGTTATGTAAGAACCAATCATACACAGGTATCTATTTAATTCTTTTCCCTTTGGCTTCGGGGGCTTTTCTTTCCAATCTTTCTCATAACACAAACACAAGCTTTATTGGAAACACGATCCTGCCGTGAATCCACAAACGCCTCATCGTCAGAGAAAATAACACAGTTCTACAGCGGCTTCTGGAGATTAGAGGCAGATCAAACCAGGTTCTGCTCCGACTCGCTGCAAACACGAGGGTTACCGCTGACTTTTAGGATTTTACTTAAGTCCTTCTGGTCTGGCCCTGAATGAACCAGTGGCTGTTCTTATGTGCATTTTTATACGTTTAATTATGACTTTTAAATGTATTAAACAATATCCAGATGATTACAGCCTGTAACATGATTATATTTTTACATTAAGGCTGCATTTTTGTTTGTTTTTCTTCTTCTGTCTTGTTTTTTCCTGTGTTTCTCAGCTTTTCCAAAACTTCTGGTCGAGTCCAAACTATGTTCTCTGTGAATTAAATGAATCTTACCATCAATCATCACCCAAATACAAACAAATATCTAAAAATCTAAATGGTAGTAGCATAATCTCCCACAAAATAAGGTTCATGTGACAATGAAACCATTTTTAGTCAGTTTTTCAAAGCCGTTAAAGTTTACCAAAAAGCCTCAAGTGAGATTTCTGTCAAAGCTGCTCTTCTTGTCTTTAAAATAAATGAGATAATGTGAAAGTTAGTTAAATGTAATAATAGTTAAAGGGATGAACCAGAAAAGGAGGAACAAAGAGACTGAGGGCAGTGAACGCAGCAGAAACTAAAACCAGAGCCAAACAGCGCGTCCCGTTTCGTCACGTCCCGTCGAGGCTGAGATTAAAGAGCGTTAGCGTCCGGCGGCAGATTGGGTTTGTCACTGTCACTGTCTCGACTCCGGTCTGAAGTCTGACTGTGACAGGAACAGGCTCCGCGCTGCTTTCCTCAGGTTTCATCATCTCAAACACACGCCTCTTTCCAAAGTCAACACAAAATTTGGAACAGGACGCCGTCTCTTCCCTTTTTTTGGGCCTGATTTTTGTCACTTTCTTTTGGGGTCACAGATTTAAACTGTGTTGAATGTCAGGTTTGTTGAATACTTTAAACTTAAATATAATATATACAGTATTTTAAAGCTTCCTTCACAGTCACTTGTCTAAAAAAATAGTGAGAAATGACCTGGATATAGTGTTTATTAGCTTTGATTATGTCATATCCAGCAACAGGGACTCATTCTGATAATTCAATCTCCTAAAGTTTATTGTAACAGGAATCATCTGAAAAAATGAGACCTTAAGACGTGATCTAGTCTTTATAATGAAGGATTTTAATAGATGAGAATGATCAGTCCACAGCAGGATTTTGTCCAATCACAGCTCACTTCAGGTAAAAAGGAGCGCTCCCATTGGTCGACACTGATGTCAACAACGAAGGAACAAGGAAATAAACCAAGGAAATGGGTTATTCTGTTGGAAATATGTCTTATTTTACAGAGAAACAGCTCAAAAAAGATAAAAATAGAGAAACAGCAGGAAATGAAACATGGATAAATGTTGGTAATGCTTCAGTGTTTAATGAGACACTACAGTCTACAACAGTAAACTCCAAAGATAAAAGTTTCAGGTAAGATCTAAACTATGATTTAAAGTAATGTATTAGTATTTTGTGGTGAAAACTTGCTCTGGTTTTACCTTTTTTAAAATAAAAGAAACAAGAAAGGTCGACTACGTTTTTCTCTTGACGTCTCAGATAAATGTGACAGGCTTCAAAACATGACGTAAAGACTTCATTTTGTCGTGTATTTATCCCGGTTCCTCTACTCTTTCTACTTCTACCACATGGAGAACACAAAGAGGATAAAATACAGCTCAGAATGAGTTTTCCCTCCATTTCTCTTCACTGTTATGTCACGTATTTCATTTGTTTACCTGGAAAATAATGGAAAAAACAAAAAATTCTATTCTATTCTCTTTGGAGATTTAATCAGTTTTAAATAATCAGGTAAAAGCAGGTGCGTTTCTGAAACCATCACGCAACAATGAATGAGCTAAACCAGAGATAATGAGATCCTAAGTGTTGTTTTGAAGCTGTTTTTTGGTTTTCCGCTGCTTCCATTTGACTCAATAACGCTGTGAGTGTTTGTGAGCCTCTCTGTGGCCTTTTTAAACTGATTCATGTTCAGACTTTGCAGGTAATATGCACTCAACCTCTGCTCGGCTTCTGTTTTTCACCGCTGCCTCTGGATGAAAAAAAAAGACTAATGTAACGTTGAAACGCAGCTGAAGCCGATTTGTTGGAGCCCTGTCCATTTTTCAGAGGCGTAAAAACACATCCAGATGCAATACGTTAGTTTATCAGGGTTTGTTCTGGCTCTGACGGAGCTTTTATTCCCTTCGGTCTCACTGGAGACTGCAGAGTGTTAGCTCCAGAAGTGCTGCGTCGGCAGAACTCGGAGTTGGAGCTGGACTGTGGAGGATTAAACACAAATATGATAATTCAATAAGGACACAGTCACCGCGGCTGAACCGGGAACAACAGCAATGGCTTTGTTTTCTGTAGAAAGATCAATAAAAACTGATTTGAAGAAGTTTGTTTCCAAAATTTAAATGTGATCAGAAGCTGGAGCAAAGTAAAAGGACCCAGACACACTTTATTCCTAGATGTTTTTCTGACTAAAAGCTTATTATTCTTGGACTTTAACATATTTAATTTTAAAAACTGAAGCTGAACTGTCACTAAAACATTAAATTGACTGAGATTTACCCAAAAATACAAGATTAAAGCAGTAGGTATTGACCCATTGATAGAAGTATAGGCCATTAATAATAATAAAATATAAATCATTCAATGTTATAATTGAAATATATGTCATTTTATTTATATCCCACTAATAATCTTTTACAATTTGAGCTTTTGAGGCTGTAAATATAAATGTTTTTTTAAATTTTAATATAAATATAGTCTCTCCAGAGTCACATGACCTTACTCTCTTCTAAAATGGCCGCCTCAGTTTGTTTACTGTTGCCACGGTGACGCCTCTTTCTCCCTTGGCTCCACCAATAAGGATTTTTTTTCTTTTCAGTTAAACTCAGAGTGAAAACAGACTTTCTAAGGTCTGTGAACAACTACGGTAGCCCTGCAGGAACATTTGGACATTGAATAATATATCTTCTTCTTCTTATTTTAATGGTTCTGGACCTGACACAGTCCCCACACAATCACTGAACTAATCTAAAGCATTGATGCAGTAAATGTTTGAGTTTATAAAGAAAAATACAGACACTGCTATTTTTTGAACAGAGTATATTCCTTTTTTCTTCATTTTCTTTAAAGCAATAACAAATACATATCAGTTTTGTTCAGGTTTTGGAACAGATTTGGTTTTTCTAATGCTTTTGTGAATGAAAATAAAAGCTATTATAAGGATTTGGAGCTTTACTCACTTTTTAAACACACTGCTCGCCTGGTTCTGTTCTGATTCTGAAGTTAAAAAATGAAAATCGTTCTTGTAGAATCTGTCTCTAGTTTTGATTCAAAGCCAGAGTTTATTGCACTTTTGTCATATTTTCACTGGATCTAAATGTCAGCCTTCAACACTGACGTCTTTATGTATAATTCAGACTCTGATGTCGATCTTCATCAGCGACGTGTGATGATGATCTGACTATTATGATCCTCAGAGACTGACACAAGGGAAACGAACATAGTTAAATTTTGACAGGACCACATGGAATAACGCAAAGCGTTTCACTTACGCAAGAAGCTTTAAAAAAAAGAAAATCAAGTCCGACTCCAAAAACAAATCACTACAAATATTACTATTCAAAAGCCAAAACCCATTAAAATAAATGTAAATAACACATGCACAGAAATATACAAGTTATAACCTGAACTAATGCTGTTAATATAAAAATAAAAACTTAAACTCAGCTGAACTCTTGACAGTTTTTTCTAAATTCAGTAATTTTTCAGTTTATTCTCATCAAAATTCAAAAGATAAAGGAAAGTGGTTTAATCCTAAAATATCTTTCTTTTATTTATTGTTGCTTTAATTTGAAAGCATCTTTTTATTAATTTCCGTCAATAAACATCACCATTTTCCATATTTTATGCTTAAGTGAGGTTTGTCTCTTTTTTACAAACTCAAATTAAGCTTTTATTCTTTTTGTCTTTGAGATAAAATAAATGAGCCTGATTCTTTCTCTGTATTTACACTAAACAGATTATTCTTCAGATTTATACATTAGTTCCTCATTAAAATAAATAATTAAATATGAAAACTAATAGAAAGGAGCAGCTTCTTCAGATTTATAAATCACAAACAGATGCTTTAATCTGTGTGAAATGTTCTCGATGTGGAGCTCATCTTTGAGACAGAAAACTCATCTTTTGATCCGTTTCAAATCCACAAACCAATCTGTAGACTTTAAATCCTCTTTTTTTACAAACATTAGGAGAAATACTCCTCTTCTTTTCCTCCGTCTGACCCTCCAGACTCCAGACCTGTTTCTGCTTCATTTTCCTTCATTTTAATCTCACTCCATTTGGTTAATTCAAATCTTCTGCTTTATTAACATTAGTTTGAGCGGTTTTCTTGCAGAGTTTGAAACGGCAGTAAAAACCCAGACAGGATCGGCGTTAGCCTCTGAGCAGCGAGCCGTGATTCTGTCGAGTGGATTAATGCTGCTCAAAGACTTTACAAGCCTCGTTACAAAGCCCTAAAACACTCTCATAAAGTGATCCGGTAATGAGTCCAACTCCGAGAAAGAAACAGAGAAGCGTCATGAGCCGTGAAACCTGCTGCAGATTAAACAACACGGAGTAAATCTGAGGGTTCTGTTTAATGGAACGCACCGTCTCAAGGGATCACCTCATCTTTTACTGCTGCTTTTAGCTTTTCAGTGTAATCTCCTAAAGTCTATTGTAAAAATGAGACCTTAAGACGTGATCTAGTCTTTATAATGAAGGATTTTAATAGATGAGAATGATCAGTCCACAGCAGGATTTTGTCCAATCACAGCTCACTTCAGGTAAAAAGGAGCGCTCCCATTGGTCGACACTGATGTCAACAACGAAGGAACAAGGAAATAAACCAAGGAAATGGGTTATTCTGTTGGAAATATGTCTTATTTTACAGAGAAACAGCTCAACAAAGATAAAAATAGAGAAACAGGAGCAAATGAAACATGGATAAATGTTGGTAATGCTTCAGTGTTTAATGAGACAGAGATAATTCCAGATAATTACAACGATAAACTCCAAAGATAAAAGTTTCAGGTCAGCGCTAAACTTTAATTTAATGTAAAGTATTAGTATTTTATGGTGAAAATTTGACTGTTTTTAAATAAAAGAAGCAGGAAAGGTTACAAAAACAAAAGTTTGTCTTGATAAAGTATTAAAACCCAGTGTGAGGGGGATTAAAGAGGGTCCATTTCAAGCCTTGAGTCAGTCTAAAGCCAGTTTTTGTGGAACTCAAACCTTTTTCTTTCATTTTTCATAATTGTAAACACAGTTGGACTCTTCTTGCTCAATAAACTCCTGAGTTTTTGACAAAGGCCCAGAAGTGGACCCGTTTTCACAGTGAAGAGGTTTAACGGCTGTAAACAGGTGTCCGCTCGTGTTCGTGAAGCCATTTTGTGCCGAGCTCAAGCTGCAGAGGTCTTCAGTTCAGAACCAGTGGAGCGTTCGGGAAAAGCTCTGACCCTCACCGCCTCGGGTCCTTCTGCTGTAATTGAATATTTTCAGGAGCAGAACATGTGTCTGATGTGAGCAGGTCATGTGAACCGTAATCGACCGGAAACACACGCCTCGAGCCAAACCCGACTAAACCCGACTAAACCCGACTGAACCCGACTAAACCCGGTCTGACACGAGCAGCTGTGAAGACACCGGAGGGTATTAGGAACAACCGGAGGCAATAAGAGTAATAGAAGTGTCTAGAAAAATGGACGAAGAAGCATTGATTCAACATAAACTTCATGGATCTGCAGGACTTCTGTGGAGAAATGGTGCATTCAAGGGGTCTTTGGAAAGTTGGAAAAAGAACTCCACTCATCAGCTCTTTGTCTGAACTCAGTTTGTCAGATTTAAAAATAAAAGTTGTGTCCAGAAGGATTTTAAAACGACTGAGGTTCAAATCCAGTTCTTCCAAATGTTCGAGGATTAAAACTGAAACAAAGAGAACACGTCCTCGTCTCCTCGGCTCCTCGTCTCGTCTCCTCATCTCCTCATCTCCTTGTCTCCTCGTCTCCTCGACTCCTCGACTCCTAGACCCCTCAACTCCTCTCTCTGTGTCTCCTTCGTCCTCTCCTCTCTCCTGTCTCCTTTCTCCCTAAGACACAAGGAGAGGAGGGAAGTGGAGGAGACGAGGATGCATGTTTAGAGCCTTGAGACAGAGCCTTGGGGTTTGTCTCCTTCGACTAAATGTGCCTCCTTGACTCCTCACTTCTGTCCTCTTCCCAGATCTCCTCTGCTCCAGGACACAGACACTTTGTAGGACACTTCTGTGGGACCCTTGTGTAGGGACACTCCTGTAGGACTCTCTCTTAGGAGTCTTCTTGCCTTCGCCTCTAGCTCTAGGACACTTCTGTAGGACCCTGTACTCCTTTCTCCTGTAGGACACTACTGTAGGAGAGTAGGGACACTGGAGGAGACTTGTGTAGGAGACTGCATGTTGTAGAGCACTTGTAGGACAGAGCTCTGGAGCGTCCTCAGCCCATCTTTATTTACTTTTTCTGAGTTAAATGATCCATTTGTGCAGATTTGAATCATGTCTCAAAGATCTGTTCTTAAATAAAACTTTCCTAAAGCAATAAAAACAACTTGTTTGTGAAAAAAGCAAAACCAAAACGAGAAACTAACCTCTCTTTAAACAAGGTCCTTCAGTCTGAACCAGTTTAGCTCTGAGTAACGTCCGAGAGAAGAATGAAGAGCAGCTCCTGTAAAACACATAAATAATGAGTCTTGAGTCAATGATAAAACTGTGGATAGAACTTTCTTTTGGCTGAAGTCAGTAGAACTTCTTCCTCGTTGGTTTGTTGGATCACGATGTGTTTATGAGTCGAAGGTTAGATCTGAATTCAGCTCCGAGCCCGTCTCAGAAGTATCTGATATTGACGCTTTGTTTGTTGTTGCGTCTGAATAAACAGAGTCTGGAGTTTCAAAAGTTCGACCATAAACTAAAGACAGAGAGAGACGCCGTGATCTGCTCCTGCTTCGCTCGTTTACTCTGAGAATAATAAATAAATAATAAATAATATGTTTGTGTTTTAGCATCAGACACTAAACTCAAGGAGGTTTTATAGTATATGGTTTTTCCAAATTAGGATTTATATTTTTACTGTGGTTAGCCCACTGCGCTAGTACAATTAGCAGCTAACAGTAATTAGCTTAGGTTAGAGCTACCATGGTCAATAATAAATGTTTAGGAGTAATTTGTGTTTTTGTCCTTAGACCAGGTCCAGGTCAGTATTTCTGGTCTTGGTTGGACGTCTGAGACATTACACAGAGACGTGGACTTGAACCAGACTCAGACTTCACTTGGACTTGAACCAGACTCAGACTTCACTTGGACTTGAACCAGACTCAGACTTCACTTGGACTTGAACCAGACTCAGACTTCACTTGGACTTGAACCAGACTCAGACTTCACTTGGACTTGAACCAAAGACTCAGACTTCACTTGGACTTGAACCAAAGACTCAGACTTCACTTGGACTTGAACCAGACTCAGACTTCACTTGGACTTGAACCAGACTCAGACTCACTTGGACTTGAACCAGACTCACTTGGACTTGAACCAGACTCACTTGGACTTGAGTCTCTGAAAAGACTTGATGTTTCTCCAAAGATTAAAAGAATATTATTAGAAACAGTTCATTTTCTTCAATAGTTTGACAGATTACACAGAGTTAAGTGTTACTCTCATGACGCTGCCTTCAAATGCTCTCTGTAAAACTCAGCGCTACAGGGCTTTACAACCAAAGAACAAAAAGACACACATTGAACATCACTGACACCAAGGAATAGAAAAAAAACACTTTTCTGATTAAATATTCTACAGAAATACAAGCATTTGTCTGTTGTACTTACTTTATATTTTTAATTAAATAAAAACAGATCACATTGTTTAATTTTAACATAATATTATTGTTGTTGAAAAGACTCGACAGGACTTTAGGACATAGATTGTAGATGTTTAGTCGAGATGTTCGAGGTCGTTCTTGTTCCCCGTTCATCTTCCTCTTGATGAACCTTTTCTCTTTCTTTTTATTCGCTCAAAGAAGCTCAGATTTCTCCGTGGGACCTTCTCCTGGACCTCAGTCTGGTCCCAGTCCTGCTCAGAACTTCTTCAGAGACAGACCTGCACCAAAGCTTCATTTTCCTGCATCTAACTTCATCCAGCGCTCATTTCTGGTCTGATATCAACTCTGTGACCTTCTGTAATTTCCTGAATCCCTGGAATCATATAATCATTCATCCTGGCTTTTTCTGACACAATCTATGATAGTTTCAGGCAAATATGTTTTAGTTTTTGGTCTGTGTGCTCGTCTGGAAGCAGGATTATGCACATATCTGGTCTAGTTTGTGGGTCAGGGGTCGGGCTGTAATACGAAGGTGAAGGTGTGTCTCTGGAGGATTAGAAACATGTCGATGCATTTAAAACATGGAGCTACAGAAGAAACCTCAAAAGAAGAACCAACATCTTGGTTCTGAGCCGGACTGGGACCAGACTGAGGTCCAGGAGAAGGTCCCACGGAGAAAACTGAGCTTCTTTGAGCGAATAAAAAGAAAGAGAAAAGGTTCATCGAGAGGAAGATGAACGAGAAACAAGAACGACCTCCAACATCTCGACTAAAGCACATTTACTCCACTGTTTTTCAAATGTCGAACGTGAGAAACAGTGAGAACTCAGACACGGTTCATTCTACAAAATATGTTCTAAAAAGGATATTTAAACCCAAAGCCAGAGGGAAAAGATGCATCAAGTCTTGGACCATTCACCAACAGCCTTCGTCCCTCAGTGTTTTTAAATCCTCAATAAAACCCATTTGTTTGAGCTGGATTTAAAAACAAATTGAGCTGGACTTTGACTTTGTTAAATCCATTTTATTACTTTTATTTATCTTGATCTCTTTTTATGTCTTCTTTGATTTGTTTTTTGTTTTCTTTTCCTTCTACCTTTCTATTTTAACTGAGTCTGTAAAGCAGAGATGTTTGTTTTAAAAGTGCTAAATAAATAAAACTGACATTAACATTTCATCAAATCAGAGCAACACAAAAATATAGAGTTTAAGTGTTTATTGTAAGAGGGATATTTTGAAGAAACTTGTTGCGTTAAAAGCTAATAAACCCGTCTGTTTGACTCATTAATCATCACGTTATTAAGTCTATGTTTCCACAGAGAGACAGGGAACAATAATATCCATCATCATCACTAAATAAAGCCTTTAGTTTATTATTAAACCACAACTGACGCCGTGAAGCTCTTCAAGTACAGTTCAAACACTGACGTTTAATTTTATCCTCGTCTTTCGCAGTAATGATCTCATATCGATGTTTATTTGTGGTTAATGACGCACTAAAAATGCAGCTCTGGTTTATTTTGGTGCTTTGGAAACGAGAGTCTGCAGGGAGCCATCTTTGGACTAAACACAGACAGAGATGAGACGGGAGCTCTCGAACCGGCCAAGACTCACAATCAAACTCCAGCGATGGACGGAGAAAAGACGGCAGGAAAACGAGAGCCAGGAGCCGCAGATGGATCCAAATACGACTCGTTTACAATCCACAGTTCTCTGGAGGCTTCTGCTCGACGCTTTTGTTCAGAACGTTGCTAAAAATACATAAAAATCTAAATTATTCTGCACTTGACCTTCGCTAATCCATGTCTTTTGGCAACGAAGATGTAACAAGAAGCTGATTATAGAACACGGTCTGTTAAGAATGGACAGGGTTTAGAAAAGAAGGTCATGAGGAAGATAATAAATAATGTTCAAGAGCGTTCCAACCTTCATTTCTACAGACTGTGAGCAGCTACGGAAGCCCTGAAGGGAACAAACACAGAGGAAACAGGTAAGAAACTGTTTTATATTTGATGAGTGTGATTTTCTGAGCCTTCATCATCAATACTTTACTGAAAAACCTGTTGTACACAAATAAATACAAGTCATCTGCCCCCTGCTGGATGTAGTCATGCTCTGCAGTCAACAGCAGGCCCTTCACTGAGGGACCTTCTGGTCATTTTGAAGAATTTTTAAAAGGTTATTCTAGGAATTACTTGAAATCCTTGAAAATGCTTGAATTTTAATCTAGTTTTGATTTTTAGTCCTTGAATTCTGGATGAAGTGCTTGAAATTCTGATTGTGTTGCTTTAATAATAATTCACAATCTTACTGAGTCATTTTCTTTCTCGTGTCGTAGAATAATCTGCCGGTGTTTTTGGATGAGCGCCCCCTGGTGGAGCAGATGAAACACAGGAGGTTTCAGTGATCGTTGGCTTGAAGAGAAAAGTACAAATTATGATTAAAACGTGGATCGACAGAAACACTTTTGGAGAATAACGTGGGTCAAAACAAAGATTTGGTTCTGGACCAAAACTAAATCTGACTGAAACTGACTTTAAAAGAGACCAAACTTAAAGGGACACTTCATCCAATAAATCAACATCTTTTTGATCAAACAAGTTTCATTTTGAAACCACAATGGATTTAAATGAGAAAAACTACATTCTGTATATGAATGTCAACATGCGATTTACTGCAGTTGAAAGGTGCTTGAAAAACATGAAAACACACCTTGAAAGTGCTGGAATTTAAACTTAGAAAAGGTGTAAGAACCCTGACTTTAATAGAAATGACCACATAAGTCACTGTATTAAATGTTATGTTTCCAGAAAGTAAAAATGACCATTCATTCAGAGGCAGTTTAATCTGCCATTTGTTTTTTCTTCTGGAAATCAAACTCAAATCGACAAATGTCAGAACCCACAACTTCATAGATTTCAAGAAGAAGCAGGGATTTACTTTTATTTTTAATTTGTCTTAAACAAACAAACTGAAATATCTGAGAAGCTCTTGGTATTATTCAGTTAATGTTCCTGTGTCCTGATGAACCCATTAATACTATACAATCCTTTTCTACTCTACAGATCTCCTCTAAACTCAGTGCAGCTGGTTAATATTCTGAAGGTGCACTGGACACAGCTGCATATATATATATATATATATATATATATATATATATATACTTTAGCCTTTGCAGTTGTAAAGTCAGTGAATATCACCTTTGCAGCTGATATTAATGGTGTTGTTTCACGGAGAATAGCCACTGCTTTATATTCAAGGAAATATTCCACTTCAGCGTTTTAAATGTGTTTCTCTGACAGAGACTAATCTGTTCCCAGGAGTGGCCTTTGCAGCTTCAGTCGGAGAAGAAAAGGTGTTATTGCTTCTGGAGATGAATGTGTGTCTGAAGAGAGGTCCTCAGTCTCTGGACCGAGGCTCAAAGAAGAGTTATTCACGTCTGGAAATGGAAAGTTTGGAGAAGTGTCGAGGTGGTACTTTTTGGAAGATATATTTCCATCATAAGAGAAGATATAGTGTAAAAACAAAGAGGATAAATGCCACGAAATAAGGCTCAAAGTTGATATGATCCAAGAAAAAAGAGACAATATCCACCTTCAATAAAATGACAAAGCTCAAAATTCTGCCAAAAAAGACCATGATTTTATGAATTTTTGTTAAATTTTACAAGATTTACATCAAAAACTTTCAACACTTGCTCATTGAACGTCCACAGACTCAGATTAAACTGTAAAACTCCTACAGTTTAATCTGAGTCTAGAGAATAAATCTAGAGAGAATCTCGCCTGTGATTCTCACGTTTTCAATCGTTAAAGTTCACAAAAAATCAGTAAATGATGTTCTTTTTCTGCAGAACCTCGAGTGTTGTAACAGTTTCACCACAGAACCTTTACTGAAAATGTCCATAAATTAAATGTTTTTCTACATTATTTAAATTAGGTTTTATACCTTCATTTGAGGTTTTTATTTTTTTTTTACAGTAAATGTTCTAACCTTTTCTTGTCATTATTGAATTAACACCTAGAATAAAATACTGTTGTTAATTTACAAACGATATAAGATACATTTAGAGTTTAGAGACTGTATTGAAAAAGTAGAAAAATACTTGAAAAAATCATTTACCGTAAAATTATTATTATTTTTTTTTACAGTGCACTTAAAAGTTGCTGGAGCTAATCTTTCTTTACATTTCAGTCTAAACAGCTCTAAAGTCTCTTTTATTCTGACGTGTTGCTTGAATGAGATGCAGTCTGTGGAGCTGTTATCTCTGAGGGTTAACGGTGCGTTTAAGGACCTCTGATAAGCCTCCGATCCCGTTCTCCGAGGTCTGTCTGTGCCGTCAGACTGAATCAGAACAAACCGACTGTCTTCTAACATCCGTGACCCCTCATTGTGCCGTGTTTCTTAAATCAGTGAATCTCATTCAGACGCAGAAGCTCTCCACTTTTCCATCGAGTCCATGGAAGAATATTTTTGAGTAAAGTATGTTTTTGTTTCTTGAGACGGAGCAAAGGTCGACAGAGAAGGGTTTATGAAGAAGATTGGATTTAAAACTAGATCTGAAGCAGAAATCTCACCAAATCATAAAAATAAATGACATTACACAGAAGCAAACTTAAAAAACTGCTTCATCTGCTTCAAGTCTAGCACCATCTTTATGTCTTTATTTTGTTTTAGTTCAACTCTAATATGCACAATTCTACATTAAATACGTGTTAAGTCACGACTAAGAGAGCTTTCTTGTCCAGTTGAATGAGTTTTATGTTCCATGATCCGCTCTTTAAAGCTAAGACTTCTCAAAAAGACATTAAAAAGAGAGTTAGAAATGAGAGAAATGGATCGTAAATATTTTCAAACATGTATTTTTGTATTGATGATATTCTTTGTGTCTGGTTTGCTGTTTTTCTTAGAGACTGGGTTGATGTTTCTAGTTTGTATCTTGAATATTGCTTTACTTCTATATTAAATGAAGTCATGCTGTTTTGCCCAAACTATTACCACCAAGTGTTAAATTAAATGTTTTTGTAGCAGCTCCAAGTGTGAAATAGTTCAGTGAATCCCAGGCCACTTTTTAGAACTCTTGAATTATTAACACGTTGCTCAGAAGCGATCAGCGACTTTCACCTTTGGAGCAAACATGAGTTTACAGCAAAAAACAAACTGTAACTTTAATAAAAGGATTCACACTCTCAGATCTGATTTAACGTCCCTTTTCTCAAAATGAAACCAGGATTTGAGTTTTTGTGAATCAGTTCAAACACGACCTGAGCCTCTTTTTTCAGCTGTTTCTCTGTTAAAGACATATTCAGCTGAAAATACACTTTATTTTGGAAAATTAAAGCCATGTACAGACAACTTAACACAACCCCTACATTAAAAGTGCATTATTTTATTGTTTCATTTAGTTTTTCAAGGAAATAAACCAAGGAAATGTGTTATTCTGTTGGAAATACGTCTTATTTTACAGAGAAACAGCTCAAAAAAGATAAAAATAGAGAAACAGGAGCAAATGAAACATGGATAAATGTTGGTAATGCTTCAGTGTTTAATGAGACACTACAGTCTACAGTAAACTACAAAGATAAAAGCTCTAAACTTTGATTTAATGAAACATATTAGTATTTTGTGGTGAAAAATTGGTCCAGTTTTACCTTTTTTTTTTTTTAAATAAAAGAAGCAGGAAAGGTTTTTGGAGGAAAGTGGAAAAACAAAATCATGGACTGCAGCTTTAATTTATGTAAAAACAGAGCATTATGGATGACTCTGTGAACTGTACAATAATGGCTCTGCCCCATTATTCCTCCTACTCTCCGCCCGTCTGCCTCCTCTCTGCTTTACAAAACAAACACATCATCTCGTTTATTGTCATTACTCGTGAGTATTCTGCGTCTGGAAGCGTTCAGACTGAGATTGTTTTCACACGATTACCTCCCGCCGCCGTTAGGAGGCGCTAACGAGCTTCGCGTGGTTCCCGGTGTGGGTTTAAATCCGTGAATGTTGATGTGCGTTATCTCCGGCCTCGCTCAAGGTCGCGTCTCTGCTGCAGCGTCGTCGTCTCTGATTGAGCTCGTTGTCTCGATGAGCGGGGTTTAATTACCTCCTCGCAGCGGCGGCGGCGGCTCTAACGCCACAGAACACACAACACGACGCCGCGCACGACAAATTAAGAGCACGCTTCAACAAAAAGAAGAGGAAAGGATGGTCGGATGATGTTGGAGAGAAAACAAGAACAGCTGCTGTCTGTGGTCACTCTAACGGGTTTGAATTTTAACAAAGAAGTCCACATCTGATGAAAGGAAAACTTACAAGGGTTTAGAGTTGGATTTAAACAGGTTTTAGTTGGATTTGAACAGGTTTAATTGGATTTGAGCAGGTTTTAGTAGGATTTGAGCAGGTTTTAGTTGGATTTGAACAGGTTTTAGTTGGATTTGAACAGGTTTTAGTTGGATTTGAGCAGGTTTTAGTTGGATTTGAGCAGGTTTTAGTTTGATTTGAACAGGTTTTAGTTGGATTTGAACAGGTTTTAGTTGGATTTGAGCAGGTTTTAGTTGGATTTGAACAGGTTTAATTGGATTTGAGCAGGTTTTAGTTAGATTTGAACAGGTTTTAGTTGGATTTAAACAGCTTTTACATGGATTTGAGCAGGTTTTAGTCAGATTTGAGCAGGTTTTAGATGGATTTGAACAGGTTTTAGTCTGATTTGAACAGGTTTTAGTTGGATTTGAGCAGGTTTTAGATGGATTTGAACAGGTTTTACTTGGATTTGAACGGTCCACTGTGTGACTCTTCAGCAGCCTCTAGTGGAGACATTGCAGATTGCAGTTCCATATTTGACATATTTCTACAGCCTGTGAGCAGCTACGGAAGCCCTGCGAGGACATGCTTTTGTCTTTGGTTTTAAATGTTTATTTTTTAAGAGACAAATCCAAAGAGAGTCATTTTGATTTAATTAAAGTGAAAAGATGAGGTTATTTTTGTCGTATATGTGTTTAGTTTCCTTTTGTTACAACATACAGTGAATTACGTACTTTTATTCACGCAAAGACCTCTTAAACTCGAAGGAGAGACGTTAAAAGAGCTTTCAAACTGAAGTAAATGAAACAGGAAGTGAGCGCGACGCTGAGATACGCCACGTTTTTCATGAACAGTGATTGATGTGGATCCTGGAGCGTCTTTGATGAAGGCCATTAGACTCCAGACGTTAGCCTCAGATCGCTCACGCCGTCGGGTGCGTTTGATTCCGACGCCGGCGCGCTCCCGTCGACTCCTCGCTTTGAAGTGGCCCTCGAGTGTCCGTGGGGTCTCCCGGGCGGCTCGGCAGGGGTCGATAAAGCCAAAGGTTAAGCACCGAGTCTGACCTTTGAGGAGCTTAAGACGCGGTTTATCAGTTCTCTCCAGTTTTCTTCTGAAGTTTGAAGCTGCAGTTTTTATCAGTGTTTCACAAATAAACACAAAACCACAGCTGAGGATTAAACTGGAGCTTGTTTTAAATTGAAATGCATTTTTACCTCGTGTTGAACAGTGTTAACTTTGTTGAAGACATATTTTTGCGTCTGAAAACAAAATAAAAACAAAATAAAAATTAATGAATGAGAACAAAAACTCTGACTAAATGTAAATGTATTGACACTTTCATCAACAAATAAAAAATATAAATAAAAACTGACACAAACATTTGTTAGAGCCTCGGGAAGACGACAGGAGACGAAAAGAGAACGCCTTAGACTAGTTTATTTTCATTCAGAGAGAAACTATTACTGAAGAAAAAACAACAAACACACTCTTCTGATGTTTACTCGACTAAAACTAGACTAAAACCAACAAGGATTAGACTAAATTAAGACTAAAACTAAGTTAAATTTGCTGTGGTTAACTCCGTCTGCTCCGTCAGGTCCTGATCCTGCTTCATTCACAGAAAACCCACTGCTTTTATCTGATCTCAGACCAGTTCAGGTCAGTTCTTTGATCAGACTCACGACCGCTTTCCATTTAAACAACCAGAGAAACAAACAGAATAATGAAGCCTCTGAGAGCAGCTCCTTCACCACGAAAAGAGGCACTGAGCAAACACTTGACTCTGTCGTTTTTGAATCTGTTATTCTCTAGATTCTCTTCCAGGTTCTCCTCTAGATTCTCCTCTAGATTCTCCTCTAGATTCTCCTCCAGGTTCTCCTCCAGATTCTCCTCCAGGTTCTCCTCCAGATTCTCCTCCAGGTTCTCCTCCAGGTTCTCCTCCAGGTTCTCCTCTAGATTCTCCTCTAGGTTCTCCTCCAGATTCTCCTCTAGATTCTCCTCCAGGTTCTCCTCCAGATTCTCCTCTAGATTCTCCTCTAGATTCTCCTCCAGATTCTCCTCCAGATTCTCCTCCAGGTTCTCCTCCAGATTCTCCTCCAGATTCTCCTCCAGATTCTCCTCTAGATTCTCCTCCAGATTCTCCTCTAGATTCTCCTCTAGATTCTCCTCCAGATTCTCCTCCAGATTCTCCTCCAGGTTCTCCTCCAGATTCTCCTCCAGATTCTCCTCCAGATTCTCCTCTAGATTCTCCTCTAGATTCTCCTCCAGGTTCTCCTCTAGATTCTCCTCTAGATTCTCCTCCAGGTTCTCCTCTAGATTCTCCTCCAGATTCTCCTCCAGGTTCTCCTCCAGATTCTCCTCCAGATTCTCCTCCAGATTCTCCTCTAGATTCTCCTCTAGATTCTCCTCCAGGTTCTCCTCTAGATTCTCCTCTAGATTCTCCTCTAGGTTCTCCTCTAGATTCTCCTCCAGATTCTCCTCTAGATTCTCCTCTAGGTTCTCCTCTAGATTCTCCTCCAGATTCTCCTCTAGATTCTCCTCTAGGTTCTCCTCTAGATTCTCCTCCAGATTCTCCTCCAGGTTCTCCTCTAAATCACAACATTAGTCCTCATCATACATAACAAATATTTACGAATTTGATAGATTTTTAGCCCTAAATGCTAGTTTTAGCGATTAAAGTGTTTTTTTTTGTTTTTTTTACCCCATCCCACATATTCACATTTGATTTTTTAGGGGGTTATTATCTGATTCTGGGAGTGTCAAAAACATTATTTCTAATCAATTTTTATTTTTTGTACAATGTCACTTGTAAATAAATTGCTCCTTGGTCCCGAGGACACACACATATACAAAAAACAAAACAAAAAACAGGACATAAAAACAAGTAAAAACAATAAAAACACTAAAAGAGGGAGTGGTTTAATGAGAGGCTTAAGACAACTGTGTTAAAGCATTTAGAGCCATTTCCAGAAAAGTTCAGTTTAAGTTTTGCTAAAGGCTCAGACAAATTTACTAAAAATACAGAGTTAAAAAAGTGTTTAAAAATGAAGCTAAACGAGGATGTTTTCTCTTCAGTAAAGCTTGGTTTTTCTAAACAAAACTATGAGGAATAAGCTTTATTTTTTAGACCTTTTACTCTAACTTTAGTCATTTTTGGAGGACTTTATTCCTCTCTTCGTCTTGAGTCTAAATCTACAAACTCTACTAAAAAAGTAAACAGCACCAACTTTTCCGTGAATCTCTCTTGTTGCAGATAGAATCCTTCGTGTTTATGAAATAAAAACACAAAGATAAGTGCAGCTGGATGTAAAAGCAGATAAAAGAAGTCCTGATGTTAAAGTGAGAGCTGTAATATCTGCAGCACTCCTCCAGAAACAGCCTCTTGTGATTCCCGCCTCGCTCTAATTCAATTATGCTTTTGTCTTATCGGCTCCTCTCTGCTCTCTCCAGCTTTAATCTGATTATGAAGAGAAGCTGCCAATTAAAACCCAGATATGAGCGAGATCTATCCGTCACGCTCCGGGCTTTAATGAGATCCAGCTCCATGCTCTCCTCGTGACGCTAAAGTTCAATTAGACGACACTTTCAGACTCACAACACCAGAAATAAACCCAGGAAAGACTATGTGTTGTTGAATCAGACCCATGAACATGAGCTAAAATGACAAAAGAGGGACAAAAGTCTGAATGTGGAAAAGGAATAGATTTAGAAAATAAAGACACAAGCAGCAATGATGAAAACTATCGCTGACAAAGTTTAAAATGCTCCATCTTTCTCTATTTTCTCTCTTTTTTCTCCTTTTTTTTGCGTTAGCAGCTGACATCTGTCGACCAACACAGAACACTGCTCACACACCACAATTCTGTTAAGATTCTTGTTGAAAATAGCCTTTAAAAACACATATGCTTTAATATTTCTCATTTCATATGTTTTCAAAGAGAGTCAGACTGAATTTCGTTGTAAAAAAATACATTTTAGACCAAAACATGTGCTACTCTTCCACAATTTTTGATTCCTTTCTTCCTTTGGGTTTAGTTCTCAATTAAAAAGTTACTGAACTTCACTCATCTTTAATATATTTAGAGAAAAAGAGCATTTATTCAGCTGGACTTATCAGACTGAACTGAAGTGGATCAGGATCAGTTTAGAGAGTTAGTTTCAGTTTCAGAAGCAGGTTTACTGTCTCTCGAGGTAGATTTCTGTGGAAACTTAGACTGAAGACACTGAGACACTGTCATAATGAACTCGGAGGTTTAAACATGAACGGGACAGTGTGGAAATGGGTTTTATCATCAGCTTTATGAGGATTCAAGGATTATTTATTGAGATTGAGAAGAACTAAGATAGAGTCTGAGGTCGTGTACAATTTACGTCATTTTAATTTTTTTTAATTCTCACTTTTCTTTGTACTCACATTTTAAGAATTTACAAAACGATGAAAGAGGACAGATTATTCGTTTTATTTATGAACAAAAACAGCACTTGACGTTCAACACGAAGCAGAACTGTTCTTCTTTTGTCATTTTTAATAACATTATCACAACTATTAGAGAGTATTTAAAGACACTCAGTCTGAGCTAAAGAGACATTTCTGCAGCTGAACGCAGCAGTGACAAAGACGAGACGATTCCAGATAATTACTAATTATATGCACATTCGCCACCTACTGGACAGGAGGAGGAACTGCAGTAAATCACCCTCAGAGTTATCTCTCCAAGTATCACTGATAAAAAACCTGTCAAGAACCACCTTTATACAGATCTATGCCATTTTAAGTTTCATACAAACACACATCTACAGTTTATGAATGTGATGAAATGAATTCTGCTGCTTCTTTGAAATCACATTTAGCTTTTTAAGAGTCCAAACATTTAGTGGAACAGTGTTTTATAGAAAAGAGAGTTTAAGAAGCACTGGTCCAAGTAATAAAAGAGAGGATTTAAATATAAATGTGTTAAAGTGCATAGTGTCAGAAGAAATGATAAAATAACAGCATTAAAAAGTAGTGCAAACAAAATTCAAAGCTCGTCTGGAAGTGTTTATGATACGAACATCATCAGTAGAAGCTGTCCTTGTCTCTTTGTCCCGGGACAGACACTGAGCGCCGCCATCTTGGTCTGAGATAGACTCTGATGGATTTAAAGCAGTATTTAAAACCTAGACGTGTTGTTAGTCTTTAGTTCTTGGTGACTCTGTGAACCACTGTATCTTTCTTTTTCTGTTTATTTCTGAAACTGTGTGTATGATTGTAACAGAAGTGATTTAATCTCTGTCCCACTCGGTCTGTCTTCCTTCTAGAATACTTCAGAATCACAAACTCTAACATAGATATTGATTTTTCAGACGTTTTATCTCTTCTCTCTTAAATCAACAGCTGTCGATGGAAGAAGCTCCTTTTATTTCACTAAAATTTCTGCATTTTCTTTGCTTTCTTTTGGATTATGACTCAGAATATTGCCTCATGTTCTTGAATATTTCCACAGAAGCCCTCAGTTTTCTCTTTACGCCGCTGTTTTGTCCCGTTACGTTCTCGTTTTACTGTCCTCTTGACTAATTACGGCCCATAACACACGCTGCTAATTTCATTTCATCATAAATAACGGCAGTAACGTGGTCTTATTCTCTCAGCCTCGTTTATTTGCGGCGATAAAACGTACGAATGTGTTGTGAGTTTGGAGACTGTCCGCCGCACGATGAGCCTCATAAACCTGCAGCTCTGACCAAATACAAGAAAGAAAAGCTCTTTCTCTTGTTTCTATTCTTTTATTTGTACCAAACTTGTCCCAAATGTTAACGCCGGATGTTTCATAATCACTGCTGCTACCACTGTCTAATCACGGCCCTGAATGTTGTTGAATGAGCTCTGAATCAGTCTAGTCTCAGCTCTGGGACCTGTTCGTTTTAAAGCCTGGTGTTATCTGAGCTTCTAACAGGATTATCCTAAACATAACTCGTTCCTCAGTCTCGATCATGTTCACAGCAGTATTTCTCTTTCATTTACGCAAGAAATTAAGTAAAAAACAAGAAATATCACTTTAAAAGCCTGTTCCACTGATGTCTTCAGGTCTAAGATGTTGTCTTCTGTGTCTTTAACCTTTAACAAATGCAGCAGGAATTATATCTTCTACATATTTCTGACTCAAAGCCTCATGTGTTCCAATCATTATGTATTTACAGTTAATGTATTTGAAGGCCGTTCTGTGCAGACAGTTTGTGAGTTAAACAATGGAATAAATAATAAATAATAAATACTGTGGAGTTGGGTCTGTTTATCTCGCTCCAGGATCAAGGATCAGTTTGAACACATCCAGACACTTAAAGAAATGTGTGTTTGAACCAGACACTGATCCAGACTCAGCAGCATCTTGGTTCAGAACAAGACTGAACTTAATCCAACACAAAACTTAAATATAAATAAATACTGTTTCAAACAAAACCAAGAAATGTAAAGGAATAGTGAATGTCACAGTAAAGATCAATCTAAAGCATTTTCACTTGATATAAATGTTTGAGTTTGTAAAGAAAAGTGCAGCCTTCACTTTTTTTTTAACTTTCTTTAAAACAATAACAAATATGATCAGTTTTTGTTCATGTTTTGATTTGGAACAGAACAGTTTTCCCAATGGTTTTGTGTGAATAAAAATAAAAGATATTATAAGGATTTGGAGCTTTACTCACTTTATAAACTCGCTGCTGTTATTATTATTATGAACAATGTAAACTCAAAGTGCACTGCTCTTGAATGTTTTTCTGTGATAATCCCTTAAACCCAGCCAGGCTCCACACACAGAGCAGCAGCTGTGATTTATGGCCCTCAGCAGGTGACCACACAGGTGAATACATAATGTCTTCATAAATCATACGTTTGATTTAACCCAGAGGCTTCAGGTGCTTCTGGACCACTTCAGAGGGTCACAGACCGACCTTGAGATGGGGCCGAGATCAGAGAGACCGGAGCAGAACAGGAAAAATAAAAATAAATAAATAAAGGCTAAAAAACCCCAAAACAAACAAAATAAAAAAACCCTGTGACCTGTAACAAGATAAGTGTTCAAAAGAGAAATAACTAAGCCTTTGGGGAACCTCGAGCCAAAAGTGTACATAAAAAAAGTTTAAAAAAATAAATAAATAAATGAATAAAATAAATAAATATAATAATAAATAAAATAAAAATAAATAAATAATAATAAAAAATAAATAAAATAATAACAACAACAACAACAACAATTATAATCAAAATATAAAACACAATAAATAAATACATTATTGTTATTATTAATAAAATTAGATAAAATAATAAAAATACATAATATAAATATTTTTTTCTGCTTTTCTTTCGGTATAAATTGAAAAACTTCAGCTCTGCTCTAAACTAACAAAAAATCTATATTTTTGTAAATTTTAATCCTTTACATAATTAAAAATAAAAAAAAAAGCACAAAAGACTGGTGCATTGCTGTTGATTAGAGTCAAACAGTAGACCCAACATAGATTCACTGCAGTAGTGTTTTTAATGTGGGTCCCACTGTTAGAATGTTGATATGATTTTAATGGCAAGTCACTGTAGGTTGTGAGCTTCAGATTTGATAAGACTTTCATTCTAATAATTGTAACGTAGCTGTTTGCTGTCAGGACTGGTTCATCCTGAGCAGAACCACAGCCTGAAGAGAAGCTGCTCCTGCTGAGATTACAGCTGTAATAATGTCCCAGAGACAGTCCCAGAGACAGTCCCAGAGACAGTCCCAGAGACAGTCCGATCGGAGACAGGAGTCCACCTGGAGCTGCATTTGGAGGAAGTCACTCTGTTCCTGACTCTATCAACTGTAATTAATGATGCATTCAAGTGCTCATCGGAAGCTGCTGAGTTAACGTCTTTTACATTAATCTGTGGTGTTAATGTGTTGGACAAACATGTCTGATTCATGGAGGCCCCACCTGTCACTTACAGATACACCTTCAAATCCAGCTAAAACCTGTTCAAATCCATCTAAAACTGGTTCAAATCCAACTAGAAACTGTTCAAATCCATCTAAAACCTGTTCAAATACAAATAAAACTGGTTCAAATCCACCTAAACCTGTTCAAATCCATCTAAAACTGGTTCAAATCCACCTAAACCTGTTCAAATCCATCTAAAACTGGTTCAAATCCACCTAAACCTGTTCAAATACATCTAAAACCTGTTCAAATACAAATAAAACTGGTTCAAATCCAACTAGAAACTGTTCAAATCCATCTAAAACCTGTTCAAATCCATCTAAAACTAGTTCGAATCCATCTAAAACCTGTTCAAATCCATCTAGAAACTGTTCAAGTCCATCTAAAACCCATTTAAATCCATTTAAAACTAGTTCAAATCCATCTAAAACCTGTTCAAATCCATCTAGAAACTGTTCAAGTCCATCTAAAACCTGTTTTAATCAATCTAAAACTGGTTCAAACCCAACTAAAACCCATTTTAATTAATCTAAAACCTTCTCAAATCCATCTAAAGCTGGTTCAAAACCTGTTCAAATCCATCTAAAACCTGTTTTGCTGCTAACATCTATGTTCTACTCAGTTTTACCATTTCTTTCTTTATATAAATAAATAAATAAATTGCATGTGCAGTTAAACTCTTCATTTCCTTTTACATTTTTCATAAATGTCAACATATGCAGCGTGTCAAGCCCCAAAGATAAATGACGTTAACCTGAGATTCCATTTAATCTGAGAAATGAATGTTTGTGTAGCTTTGAAAGAGCTCTATCTTCAACACCATCAAATATAAACCAGTAGACGTCTCAGAGTAAAGCAGATAGTTCATTAAAACAGAAAAGAAAACTGTCTGATAAATAAGTTAATTAAAATAAAAAGAGCATTAATGAGTGTGTTTTGTTGTAGACTCTTTAATTACTGCAAAGTGAGACAATTAGCAGCCGTTTTAGGAGTTCACACTTTAATAAAGAAGGATAAAACTGTGAATTGAGCAGCTTTATTAAATCAGCAGTTTTCAGGCTGTAAAATAGAACACTGTGGAGCGATAAAAACGGAATAAAGCCCTGTACGCCGCAATGTCACAAAAATATGTAGAAAAGATATTAAAAGTGGTCAA
Organism: Rhyacichthys aspro; assembly: GCA_036850595.1. Classification (NCBI taxonomy): domain Eukaryota; kingdom Metazoa; phylum Chordata; class Actinopteri; order Gobiiformes; family Rhyacichthyidae; genus Rhyacichthys; species Rhyacichthys aspro. The sequence continues at coordinate 23,474,790 of CM072157.1, read as the reverse complement.
ATTAAAAGTCCATTTCCTGATTTTTTTTCCTGCTTCATTTAGTTTTTCAGAGAAACAACTGTGAGGGTCTTTGTCAGGTTTCCTTAAACACACCTGTCAAACTCAAGGCCCAGGGGCTAAATGTGGCCCTTTGCATTGTTTATGTGGCCCTTCAGTACATTTAACAAGTGATGTTTTTGGATATTTAGGTTTGAATAGGATCTGAACAGGTTTTAGATGGATTTGATTTTTGCAAAAAAATAATAAATAAATAAAATAATAAATAAATAAATAAAAACCAAATCTGACTAAAATCTGTTTAAATCCAACTAAACCCTGTTGAAATCCTACTAAAACTTGTCTAAATCCATCTAAAACCTGTTCAAATCCATCTAAAACCAGTTCAAATTCATCTAAACCCCGTTCAAATCCATTTAAAACCTGTTCAAATCCATCTAAAACCTGTTCAAATCCATTTAAACCCTGTTCAAATCCATTTAAAACCTGTTCAAATCCATTTAAAACCTGTTCAAATCCATCTAAACCCTGTTCAAATCCATCTAAACCCAGTTCAAATCCATCTAAACCCAGTTCAAATCCATCTAAAACCGGTTCAAATCCAACTAAAACCAGTTTCCATAAAAGGAAGATATTAATGTTAAAGATAACTTATGTAAGACTCAAATGAAGATGAAACGTCACTTTCAAAATGTAATAAAATCTTCCAAACGTCACCATCTTCGTCCTCTGAAACGATTCTTATAAACTATCACAGCCCCTCACCTTTGTTTAAACCTTCTGATCCATGTAAACGAGTCCTTTCACAAATACATCCTGCTTCAGCTGAATATTTTATTTTAAACACAGAAAAGACCCGTAATAAAGCACAACATATGGATCTTCTTGATTATTTAATGACCACAGAGGCTCTTCAGGCTGGGATCCTTTCTAAATGTGTTCTTCCATAACCCACTTCATTTCAAACCACTCTCTAATGGTCTTTGAAATGGATATTGACATCACGTGACCGGCTCCTGATTGGCCGAGCTCGGGAACACAAACGGAGATAATGACCAGTGGGAATAAAGCAGAGTGGCTCCAAACACAACCAGCGGGAACTTAATTAATTTTAATGTTTTATCTTCACTGCTTCCTTTCATTTATTCTTTTTAGCATCTGATCGACCCGAGGGAGAAAAGGTCGTGTCTCTGGAGGAAAAGAGCAGCTGGGAGTAAAGTACACACTCTTCAGTGACAATGAAAGTACTATTGGACGTTTTAAAGGATGTTTCTGGACTCACTGGATTCAGGTCAATGGAAGTGATAACATTTAAACTTCTGTTGTCATTTCTTAAAGGCCTAGAAGCACTGGAGCATATATATGAGTGATGTAGTTTGACCTCTGTTTACTGCAGTTGTTGGCTTTAAACCTCCATTTCCTGATTTTATTTTTTGTCTCAGACTCCACTCTCCTCCAAAATCAGCCTAGAGACCTCTCCTGATTCTCTTTTATTAAAAACCAGACCAGTTTTTCCTCCAAAATACTAATCCATTTGACCAAACTGAAGTTTAGAGTTTAGCGTTAGCTTAGCTGTGACTTCAGCGTCAGGACGACAATTATCTCCTCCTCGTTAAACATTACGTGATTGAATTGACAGTATTTATCTGTGTTTTACGTTGTCTCCCTTTTCTCTGTTGATGCTTTTCTTTTTTCAGCTGTTTCTCTGTTAAAAGACATATTCAGCTGAAAATACACTTTATCTGCAGCTATTAAACTTCCTGGAACGTCATGTGACAAGTGTCGACCAATGGGAGCGCTCCAAGGTTTTCTGTTCCTGAATAGAGGTTCTCATCTATTACAATCCCTTACAATAAACAGTAGATGGATCAGAAAGAGTTTTTACAATAAACTATTTGGGTTTAAACCACAAATATCAGGTAGAGTCTAAACATTTATTGTCATTATATTGTGTTTTAAAGTTGAAAGCAAAGTGCATTTGTCAGTATCTCTGTCTTTGTGCTTGAATAAATCCATTCTGCTCAAGGAGAACTAACATGGGTTTAATTTAAACCAGATAAAAACTGTCCAGATCAGGGTCATGTGTGAAAAGAATTGTTCATTTGTGAAATTCTGATTTGAGAAAATGAGATATTCTAGAAAATGGATTCTCCGCAGAGACTCAATGACTGAGCTATACCTTTAAATGAACAGCTATTTAACCTTATTCTATCACAAATATGTCACTTACACTCCACATAAACAGACAATCACAGGCCGATTGTGTTTAGATCCAAATCCAAGGCTCTAATAATGAAAGCAGTCAAAATTAGCCCCACTTCCAGCTCCATTACCTGCACAGTTCCACAGGTAGAAGTCAATTATCCAATCATACATGAACATAGGAGCTCATTAAACACAAGTGAAGACATAAGGAGCGGAGATGATGGAAGGAAATAAGACAGAGTCTGAGATAAACGAGTCGTTAAAGAACCCTGGCCTCACGCTGCTTCATTTTACCAATAAATCCACCGAGAATAATAAATGTTCAGGTCCGTATCTCAGACGGTTTCCACCTGAGACAGATCTAAATTAGAAACGGAGGAGATTGGAGGAAATACGGCGAGCGACGAGGAAGATAACGAGAACAAATATGAACAGAGTCTGAGTGAGTCATTCATTTGTGTATTTATGAGAAACGAGGAGAAGATGGGGTTTTGTGTTTGGTCTCTGCTTCGGTTTTTGAATCTGAAAATATTGAAAATGGAGAAAAGGTTCAGTTAAAGGAGCAGGACCAGTAACAGGACAAATCCAGGACAAACTAATCCAAAATCCAAATGACAGTACTTTAACAAATGAAATATAATGTTGCCTTAAATCAATAAAACACCAGCAAATAATAATTAAAAAAAACACAAACTGATTGCACTGATTAATGTTGACATTTTTAAAAAATAATAAAAATAAATACAACTTTTCTCTCGTGTTTAAAGCAGATTCATTCTCTGTGCTTTTCTGAGACAGTTTTGTTCCTGGAGCCTTTCTTTTCGGTCAAACTGTGAACTCTGGAGAAGGATTAGCGTAGCATTAGCCTTAAGAGGTTGTTTCTCTATTTTTTATCTTTTTTGAGCTGTTTCTCTGTAAAATAAGATGTATTTCCAACAGAATAACACATTTCCTTGGTTTATTTCCTTGTTCCTTCGTTGTTGACGTCAGTGTCGACCAATGGGAGCGCTCCTTTTTACCTGAAGTGAGCTGTGATTGGACAAAATCCTGCTGTGGACTGATCATTCTCATCTATTAAAATCCTTCATTATAAAGACTAGATCACGTCTTAAGGTCTCATTTTTTCAGATGATTCCTGTTACAATCAACTTTAGGAGATTACACTGAAAAACTAAATGAAACAGTAAAAAAATCAGGAAATGAACGTTTAAGAGTAAAAGACTGTAACGACGAGAGAGGTTTTGATGCTTTTTGTTGGAATATGGAGCTCTGACCATAAATATTCAGGAGGTAACAGCGTTGCATTTGTTTACTGTCCTCTCGAGATCGAAGAATGAAAAATGGCCGACATTATCACAAACGCACGAGTCATGACCTGTTCAGAGAAACGCAGCGTTATTAAACTGATCTCATGTGTTTTCCTCACACTTTAAGTCTGTTGGTTCCTAACTCGGGCTCATTTCTCGCTTTGGGCCGTGTTTTTCAGGTTTGGATGGGTTCAATAATTCATCAGCTCTGTTTTTTTATTTAGTGGTGGTCTGTTTCCACGGGACCCTCTCTGACTCTAGTTGAATTATTCACTGAGTCCAGATGAGATCTCACTGGTTTTAATGAAGCTAATAATGAGCCTCAGTGGATTCAGTCTCAGTCTAAGGTTTGGAGTCTTTTTATCCAATACACCTTTTATTTCTTTACCTTTAGTATGTATTATTACAAAGCAAGATAAACTAAAGACTATTAGTGTGATTTTTTAATATATTTTTATAACACAGTCCAGATTCTCAAGGTTAGATTTCGCAGAAGCCTGAAGAAAAGCAGCTTTATGTTAAGAATATATCCTGTATTTTCTCTTTTTTTCTTACGTAGACAATATTGTAGTTTATTGCAGATAATGGTCGTTACGACAGCTTCTCTGTTGTACTTCTACTTTATTCTATTTTATATCTTGTATTTATTTATTTATAATTCATTGTGGACAGCAAAGGGAGAATCACATTAATCAATTCACATTAAAATTACCTTATATTTTCAGTAGATGATGTTAATACCTTTAGTTCTGATCATAAATGAGGGTTGTTGTAACTGGACGAACACAGACAGTTTAGAGCTGGTTTGCGTCGCTACAATCTATGAATCTATAGATCTGTAGTTACCTTTTAAAGCCTCCTTCACTGCTTTGTGTGAGTTTGAAGTCTTTTCTAAAACATCACAGAACCACAATCTGTGTTTCATATAAAACCAGTGTCTGAAATTAAAATTGTAAAATAAAAACAACATTTCCCGTTTGAATCAATCCGTCTGTGAAATGGCGCCCCCTGGAGGCACAGATCTCAGTGTAACACCGGTGTCAGACACAAATACAAAAAAATCTGAAAAAAAAGGAGTTTTTAAAATAATCTAGAGCTGAGGCTGAGAAAACGAATCTTTTTAATCGACAAAATTGATTTTGTATTAGTTTATTTGTCGCATTCATTTGTTTAATCACAGTTTTGATGTATCTGTGTTGCATATACTTCATTTTTATGTGTTTTTTATGTAATGGACCCCAAGTAAACTAAACTAAGAGGGATCCATTTAAACAAACAAATAAATAAATAAATAAATAAATAAAGTACTCGTTTGAGCTGCTCAGATACTACAATGTTTCTGGTCCACTTTTTGCTCTCTGAAGCACAATTTTAAGACAATAAACATAGAGCAACCTGTTAATAATGCTCTGTTAAGTCAGAAGGCATAAAAAAGTCATAATATAATAAAATAATTGACGTATATGACACTCACAGCTGGATTAAAAATGGCAGTGGATTATATTTATGGAAAAAAATCTGTTTCTCTAAAGTGCTGCCATTTTTATTTCCATTCCCATGTTTACCTTTTCCTCTGAGCTATAACAAATGTAATCTGATCTAATTTAATTTCCCCAGGAGAGTCTGAGCTGTGACCAATTCTCTCATTTACAAAACCTTTCAGAATAAATTCACTGTTAATATGATTCCGTTTGGGCCATTGACTCAGTTTTCACTCGTTAAGCCGCTGTTCCACTTTCTGTCGTAATCGAGGTTATTCTGGAGCAGAGTCGTCCTATTGTTGCTTCACAAAACTGTAGAAGAGCAGCAGCCAAAGACGGAGATAAGCCTCTCAACACAAAGACACACACCGGGTCCACATTTACCCATAATCCATCTGGAAATGTACAGAACACGCCTCGATAAATATGTATCACATGAACAAAGCTCCTTAGAACCTTATCCTTAAAGAAACTCAGACTTTAAACATGTTTTATAGTTGGTCCACTCTTTAATGCAGTTATTAGAGTCTGTAATATAAAAAAGAACAAAAAAAAAAAGAGTAAAAGTTTGTTTTTCTCAGGTTTATGAAGATTTATCCTCGTATTTGGATTCACTGTACTTTCTGTTCTTTCCAGGAGTCATGCTAACGCTAACGAGCAGCTACTGACGTCCAGAAAATGGGATTTAAACAAAACAAGGGCCAACAAACTAAATCTTAATTCATTTTAGAGCAAGAAAGTGAGGTCAGGGGAAGAATCATCAAGAAAATGACAAAACAGACAGGCCTCATGTGAAAATAAAGAGTCAATATATGTTTTATGAATGTCATTTCATTTATCATTTTGATCACTTTAATGGTCAAAATATTTGCTGAATTTCCAAATTTCCATCAAACACAGGTCAGAGATTTACAAACTGAGGCTGAGTGTCTCTGTGTGACACTAATACAATGTTTACAGACACCTTTGTCCCTTTATCGTGTCACCAAATAAGTTCAGAAACGTATATTTGTGGTGGTCCTTGCATTAAATGAAAATAAAGTGAAATGACACTGTTTTAATAATCATCAAAAGAACAAGAAAAGGGTTAAAAACTGTGACATATATTAGTAAAATACCATAAAATGGGAATAAAAAGGAAGTTATTAGGATAAAATTAATTGAAACATTAAAACCAATAAAAAAAAAAAAAAATCACACCAAAGTCGACAAAAAAAAAAAAAAAAAAGGTGACAATTCTAATGATTTTTGGAAATTTGTGTTTCATGAACAAAACTTTAAAAATACCCTGACATCACTGTGACATGAATGAAGTTCTTCAGAGTTTTGTTGACAGAACTATTTGAGGTGTTGATAAGATCCGACATCACCCTCTAGTCTTTACAAAATCAATGGCTTCAGTGTTGTGTGTATTTATAACATCAGCCCACAGTCTAAACACAAACACACACTTCATATTGAACCAATCAGAAGTGACAATCCCACTCAGCTGTAGCTTTGAGGAGGATTCTGAGTGTTTCCTGGTTTGTTTGTTTGTGTGACGGCTGTTCTGGAGTCAGCTCTGGTCCTGACAGCTCTGACTGACAGCTCTTTAGATCAGAACCGACGGCTCGCGGGCCTGAAGCACATTACCGCATTAGGACGAGGGGCTTTAATAAGATTGGACTAAGCCAATTTAGTCGATCCAGGCCCGGAGTGGACCACCCAGGACTGAAGAGACGTGGAGCTCCGCCAAAAAGATGTACGACAACGACGCAGTTCTGAGATTAACACGAGAGGAGCGCTGGCGTTGTTCTGATTTAGTCAAAAACACTCCTTATTTTAGCTTCTCTGCAGTAGCTCTGGACTCAGAACCTGTTTTTAAGAAGCCTCCAATAACGTAATAACAGCCAATGATGTTATGTTGGATTATTATGAAAGGATTGTTTTTTCATTCTATGCCAAAAATAACTTAATAAATGACCTACGCCCAGCTTATTTGGAGGAATATGTTTAGTCTTTAGACCCAATCCCAGCTGAGCAGAAGTAGATGGACCTGACGTCATTAATGTTTGAAAGACTGTTCTTATCTTTGTCGTCGTTCTCTTAAATATCAGTGATATTAATTCTGTCGCCACAGAGAGACACCGCAGCCGTGAAAACACAGAAATACACTTTCTCAGTTCAGTTTTATCTGCTCCCAGTCTCACCTCTGTCACTGGACCTGCCTCTGGACCGACGCCATCTTCTAACAGAGTTGGAGAATTGAAAACGATAGAAGAGGATTTGTCCCAAACATAAAGGCTTCTTTCATCACATTCAACATACAGTTCATTATAATTCATGCCTCTTTCTTAAATCAGAAGTAAAAGTAAAAAAATAAAATAGTGTCCTCTAAAAGTATAAGGTGTACTTCAGGAACAGTTTGTGAATGAATTCATTAATAATCTTTCACCTTGTGTTTTATTTGAATTAATGCACAAAAACAGTTTATTAGGTTCAAATATTAATCATTAACAACAAATAAGTATTTTTTTTCACACTGGAATCAAACTAAAGCCTATTTTTAAATTTATCATGAAAATGTATTTATTTATTTTTAATTTAAAGCCCTTTATACTTTAACATCCTTCTTTTAACTCATCTCCTGCAGCTACAGCAGTTCTACCGTTCTGCTTTTTCTTTTAGTTTAATTCACTTTTTCAGCCTCACGTTGCACCTTTATTATAAACTAAGAAACTCTTGCTTCAGGAGCAGATCCGACACGTTTCTGAACAATTTATCAGTGTTTTGTTTCTTTCTTCACATGTTTGTTTTAGTTTAGATCCGTTCACACTAAACAGCAGGAGGAGCTTGTGTTAGCGGCTAACGTTAGCACACACATCATAAACGAGCAATAATTAATTAATAACAAACCAATTATTAAACGTGTGTTTTTGTAAAGAGTCTTTAAGAGTACAGGGAGAGTCTGGGAGGATTAATGAGGATCCCTCGTTCAAACATGACGTCAGAGACAGATCCAATGTGAGTTTAGCAGAAAATTAAATGTTGATGAAGAAAGGGGGCGGGGCTTAGCGATAGGTCAATTTGTTTAATAGAGTTTTTGGACAAAGGCCTGTGTCGGATTAGAGTCAGACGTCTGAATGTGTTTGTATCGTGTTGTTGGTTCAAAATGATGAATCTCTCTGTGTCTAACCTCGACCCCAATCTTTAGTCCTGCCTCTTCACGGCGTCCAATTTCACTTCAGCGGAAATAAGCAGCGCCGATCGGTGAAACGGAAGAGACTCATCCATCTCTGGGGCCTCCATTTGTCCCGGGATAGAGCGGTGCGTTCACAGACACCTCCAGAGGATTTATCAGCGCCGCAGAGGCCAGCCCTTCAGAGACAGAGCTGTTATTAATACGAGACGTTTCACTGATGATTCATTGGAGAAATTACTCTTTGTAGTTTAGGAAAGAACTAAAACAATGGCTGTTTAGTTGTATTTGTATGATCTATATTCACCAAATAAAATAACAGGTGAGAGCCATTGAACAAAATGAACTACAATATTGTCCTGTATTGTATATTTATCCAATGACAAGATCCAACCATGTAAATTATAATATATTATTATCAGTGGAATAAGTATTCTACAAATACATCTGTCTGAGATTGAAATGGGACAAAGTGTTCATTTTGTCAACGAATAATTTTCATCATAGTTTTCATCAACAAAAAGTAATTGATGAGAACAAAAACCTCGGGAAGACGACAGGAGACAAAAAGAGAACGGCTTTAAATATTAAACTGTGTTAACGCTCGGAGGAAAAGAAGAGGAAGATATGGACACAGTTTTCAGTTTTGTAAATGTTAAAGGTGAAAAGTCAATGATTGATGTTGTTAAACCTATTCTCCAGGTGATTTTACAGGATTCAGTTTGTTAAAATGTTTACTATTCAGATATTATTCAGAGAAAACAGACATCTACTACTCATTTTATTATGATTGAGATTTAAATAAAGATATATTTGAGCCACATCTTCAGACCTGGAACAACTTCAGGTCACTCTTTACATTTTTTAAGTCATTGTTTACATATATTTACACATTTATTGCTGACAGTTGCTTCATTGATGTATAATGTAGTGATGTGTATAGTATTCCTGTCATGCTGCGTTTAATCACCTACTGTTGTACTTCTACTTTATTTTGTATCTTGTATATAGACTTATTTATATATTTTATACTAAGATTTTATATCATTCTTATTTTTAAGCATTCATTGTGGACAGAAAAGGTAACTCTGTTTCTCTGCTGTTCACATGAGAATAAACTCTTTGAATCTTGAATCTTTGAGAACAGTGCTGTGAAAAAGTGTCAAAAAAGTCCAGAACTGTGTGACAGAGATAACTCAAGGAAATCAAAAATGCAGTTTTTAGGTTATGATTTTATTTATTAACGGAAAAAAGCTTCACAAACCTACCTTTTTCTGCACTCAATCACTTTTTCACAGTTGTTCGATGTAGGTTTGGAACTTTTTTCCAACTAATAAATAAAATCCTCCTTAAAAACTGCTTTTTCACTTTCCTTGAGTTATCTTTGTCTAATATTTACATTTCTTTGTTTGATCTGAAACAGTTAAGTGTGACAAATGTGCAAAAAAATACAAAATCAAGACACTTTTTCAGGTCATATATGTATGTATTAATGTGTATCATAGAAAACAAGCTCAGAATGACTCAAATCCTTCAGAGTGAGCAGCGTTTCATTGAGTTTGAAACACTTTCCTGAATTTTTTTTCTCATGAGTGACTTCAGCAGGTTTTCAGGAGAATATCTGCCTCCTTTTCCAGATTCAATCGGTTCAAATGTGAAGCTCATTTTGACCTTTTAGAAAAGAGAAGCTCACTGTGGAGTTTTAAAATCCAGTCCTTCAGAGACACATCCTCGCTCTCACATTAGTCACAGAGTTCACTTCTCTTTTTCCAAACTGTGGAGAATAACACCATCAGAGCCAAATGAACTGAAGTATTATTGCACGGTTTAATTATTCCCAAGTCCCAGGAACATTTGAGCTTTTATAGTTTAGAGATATTAAAGTGGAAGTCTCATCATGACTGACGGAAAGAATAGTCCCAGAGCATCATCACAACAATAGAACTGAAGAAATAGAGTAAAAAATAAAGGGAACTAGAGATCTGAGGTAAAATAATGAGAACAAAACACTTGGAAGGTTTCATAAAAGGTTGTTTTTTAGGATTTATCAAAGTGGGACTGGGGTTAGTGTTGTACTCAAGGCTGCTTTGATCAAAACAAGACCGAGTCAAGACTGAATCATGACCAGAATCAGTTTAAAACACACTGTAATAGATCCAAGAGAACAGCAACAAAAGTCCAGTTTTAGACCAGGTCCAGACTCATCGAGGTCAGCTCTGTTCAGTCCCAAGAACAGAGGAATATGCCATAAGTGGTCTTGGTTGGTCTTCACGTCCGAGACTGAGACAAGACTAAGTAAAAAACAAAACCCTAAAACACTAAGTCGACTAAAATCTCCCCGACACATGAACTAACTCAGTGTCAACTTTACTCAAACTTAATTCAAACATAACAGTGTTTAATGATGACCGTGTTTAACAAAGTGATGATTGTATTTATGAAGGGAAAGGATGTGAAAAAGTAACTGCCCCCTAAACCTAATAACTGGTTGTGTCTTTCTCATCTCTGGAGGAACCTGGGCCAGATTTTAATCCATTCAGAGGTGGACTGGTGTGTTCTGGATCATTGTCTTCAGCTCGAGTCATGAACTGATGGAGGACATTCTCCTTCAGGGTTTTATTTGGTTCCATCGTTCACAGCGAGTCGTCCAGGTCCTGAAGCATCACACTACCACCACCATGTTTGTTGACATGTTTCTGAAATGCTGTGTCACTTTTACTCCAGATGTAACGGGACACACACCTTCCATTATGCTTTAATAAGAAATCAAACCATAATAACCCAATGTAAATAGTTTAACGTATATTTACTGTAAAAACTTGCAGAACAACCCTCGCTTTTCCACAAATACATCTCTGTGTTGAATATAAATGGGTTTTACTCTGCTTTGGGTACACAAAGTTCACGAAGCGTCTCCTTTTGCACTTTCTGCTTCTGATGTGGTACCTTTAGAGCGAAAGAATAATTCATACAATCTCACAAAACACAATAAACAAGTAACGGAGACAGTTTCCGGCGGCTGGGCCTGTCCCGTGTGATGTGCTCCTCAAACGCTCATGTTTTATGCATGAACGCAGCAAACAGACGGAAAAAAGGGTGAAAAAGAAGCAAAAGGAGAATCCCACGTGTTTCTAGAAATCGAAAATGCAGACGGACGGAAAGAGAAAGACGTTTTTTTAACTGTTTCCCGAAAGATTGTGTTGCGTAACATTGAGGAAGTCCAACTTTGGGCAGAAATCCCGCTCTGTCTTGAGCCAAAAAAACCTGCTGTAATTTGTAAACAGAGCTCAGTATTTATGTTGGAAGAACATTTATAACAGAGGAGTGTAATCTGCCAAAAGAAAGACAAAAAACTTTCTATTTATTTATTTATTTATTTCCTATTTACATATATTCAGCTCTGCATTTTCCCCAAACCTTAACATGGTGTTGTTTAATAATGATGATCATAAATAAAATGTGACTAATTTCAGCAAAAATAAAGAGTTTAAATCACAACAGTCCTGTTTTATGTTCCTTTATCTTGAACTTGTTTTTGTATTTATATGTTTTCTCCTCAAAAAGTTTCTGATAAACCCCTTATTCTTATTTACAGAACATTTTAAACTCTTTATTAGCTCATGCTCATGTCTGTGTTAATTCATATAACGCTTTCTATCGCTTTTTAAGAGTTCAAACATTTATTACTATTGTCAAGTGTATTTTAGAAAAGCTGTAGCAGAAATCAAGAGTCATCAGAGATTTAAGTCCCACTACAGAGAGCCAGACTATTTCTGAAACTGTTCTCAACTTTTCTTTGCAGCGTTTAGCCTTTACTCCGTTCAGATTAGTCTTCATTTCTCTTTCAAATAACTCTTTACAATCACAGAAAACTTTAAACTGTTCGTGACAATTGGTTTCTTTAAAAGTGCACTTAAGACTCTGGTCTGAGACTGGAGGTTCATGTTGATTATAATATTCTAATCATTTCATGCTTCAACTGTGACTAACAGTGAATAAGAGCTTCCTGCCCACACACAGCATCAGTCCAGGTTTGAATTAACGGGATTTAACAGAAGACTCTTAAAGGGATTGTTGTTGATGCAGAAATATAAAGGATCTGTGGGTGGTTCTGTGTCGGTTTAACAGTGTCACAGTCAGGACGACGTTAAAGCTGCTTCCTTCACTTCTTTGTCTGTTTATCCGTGACTTTATGAACTAACAGCAAACACACTTCTACAAATGAACTGGACCTCGGTTCAGTTTGGTTCAGTTTGGTTCAGGAGCTTTCACCTGAAGATCTTTTGTTGCTATGGAAATGTAATACCAATAAACCAGGAGTGTGAATCGATTAAATAAAAAAACAAACAACAAATTAATCAGAATCTGGCTGTAATTAACAGTAATTAACTTGTCAACTTTGAGGCCTATTAATTAAACTGATCTATTAATAATCGATCAGTTTAACAGAAGCTAATTACCTTTATTTTGAATCATTTAACTTTAACTTTTGTATTGAATTTAATTGGTAAGTTTACAGAAAAAGCATTAGTTTTGGATTGGTCAGATTCAAAACTGAGTCTCTAAACGCAACAATGATTTGACAAATACTTAAAAAAAAAACTTAAATGAGAAACCTTTAAAATACAGTAACTTAAAGTGCATTAATACATTCAATTTGTGTCAGAACTTTTTTTGAGAAGTCCATTTGTGTGAACTTGTGTCATTGAGAACCTTAATATTTAAATCTGTAAATCACACATGACTTTACTCTTTCCAGGAACCATCTGTTAATCTTTTAAAGCACTATTGTCCATTTAGCAGCGAGTCTTTGTTGTTTTTCCATCGTTAGCTCCAGTGTTAGCCGCGTTAGCTTCAGGAAACAGGAAAGTGGAGGGCGTTTACACAAATAAATGATTGTGTTATATTTTTTTTACGTAACTGAACAGCCCTACGATAAACAAACAAACAACATGGTTCATACAACACCTTCTGATTCATTTTGCAGTTTAGCCCCGTCTAAACTCTCTGAAGGTCAAACCAAACTCCGAACACCGTCTCTGAGCTTTTCTCCTTCTTCTGTGAATCCATAACAAGCGTCCCGTCCAGGACACAATATCCCAGCCGCTCTCTGCCCCTCGGCTTGTGCCATCTTTCTAATAACGCAATCTATTCCATCATCAATAATGCACGCACAGACTCGTGATCCGGGCCAAGTTCTGCAGCGCCAGCCCACTTTTCCACTTTTCTACCTGAATACAGAACAGATCAGGCTTTTCAAAGACGGAGCGTCGAATATCGAAGTGATTGAAGCTTATATCTTGGAGCCACGCGTTCACATAAAAGCGGTTTCATACATTATATAAATGTTTTAGTGTTTCATTTCACCGTCGGGAGGATTCGTGGAAGTCTTTCAAACAATAGCTGCAGCAGTGGACAGATGGGAGAGCATTAAATGGTAATGAATCCAGGAATCAGGCCACAGTCTCTTACCTTACAGAGCTTTACAGAGCCGCGGTAAACGGCGCTGGAGATAACTCTGCGCTTTCTAAAAAAATCACAGAGAACAATGGGAGCACGTCGAGCTGAACAAACACCATCTGCTGTTGCTGAGCTGCTTTTTCCAAGGTCACGCTCAACTCCAACAACTGCTTCACACGCTTTCAATCTGGAAATATGTAAATATGTAAATAAAACACTAAAACCTGGAAGAGCTCACATCGGTTTGTGTTCACTAACTTTGAATAACACAAAGAAGCTCTTATTATAGTGAACACTGCACTATTTCTGCTTTATAACCCTTTAAAACAACACAAGATTCATCAAATACGTCCTTAATTATCATTTTTGTCATAGTTTTCGTCAACGACATATTTCGCTGCCAAAAACGAAACAAAAAAGAGAATAATGAGAACAAAACTCTCACTAAATGTATCGACAAAAATGAACAGAAACAAAACATTTAATTCAGAGAGAAATTATTACTGAAGAAAACAAACATGAACTAAATATCATCTGTGTCTGATATTCTGTGTTTTTTTACATTATGTTTTTATATTTTCTAACCTGTTCTAATATTTGACTAACTTTTGTATTTATAATGTGCACTGTCCATCTATTAAATTAAATAAACATAAAACTAGACTAAAACTAATAAGGGTTAGACTAAATTGTGACTAAAACTAAACTGCATTTTAGGAAAAAGACTAAAACTAAATTAAAATTAACACTTGAACCCAACCTTGAAATAGTGATGAATCAGTTTAATTAAATTGAATTAGCGTACGGTGGCTATTTATTGAACATTTGTGAATACGAGTAAGTCTAAATCACCCTTTTCTTTTTCCCAATCCTCTTTTATTTGATTAACTGATGTCAATTCTCCTCAAACCCTCCACAATATCACATCATACCACTTTGTGCGCGCTCTTATCGCCTCCGAAGGTCGTGACAAACATCGTAAACACTTTAATTCCACACTTCTTCTCCTCGTTTCCTGCAGTGTTATGAAACATGAGCCGGCGTTGCACCACTTTTTTTTTTCCAGAGAAATGAAAAGCACCTGCAGTGTTTCCATCAGGTGACGGAGAAGAGTCGGCGTCGGCAGCAGCAGAGAACATTTGTAGCCCGTAGTTAAAGTCGTACACGAGCCTGGAGAGCACCGTTATAAATAAATGATCAGTATCTTAAAATGCAGCCGTGGGTAGTGCGCTCCGTGTAATTGCCTTCAGCCGCCGTAGATCGTTTCTTATCTGAGGATGTAGTGTGAGCAGATAGGACGCCCTCCTGCAGAGAAACGCTGATCTATCACAGCGTTTACATTCGACATGTGTTGGGATCCTCAGAGGTTTACCGTTAACAAACAGCACTCACGCATTCACACACTGCTGCTGTCTGTCTGTGTGTCAGTCACACGGGTTTGATGTTGTTTTGTGTTTCCAGCACAAAATTACAATTGTGGTTGATTAAAACTCATCATTCTGTCGTCATTTTGTCAACATTTTTCAACAAGAAAACAAATCAAACAAATAAAAGTTGAGCAAAACACAACACTTCAGTCAAAACTAGTGTAAACTGCTCAAAATAATACTCTTTACATTTGTAATTCTTGGAAAAATAGATCCATAGAACCCAATGAAAAGGGTCAGTCCTGGTAATCTTCTAAAAAACATTAAAGCTCCACTTCCTGGTTTTTTCTTGTCTCTGTCTCAGACTCTCCTCCAAAATCAGTCTAGAGACCTCTCCTGCTTCTCTTTTATTAAAAAATAAAAACAAAATACTAATCCATTTGACCAAACTGAAGTTTAGAGTTTAGCGTTAGCTTAGCTGTGACTTCAGCGTCAGGACGACAATTATCTCCTCCTCGTTAAACATTACGTGATTGAATTGACAGTATTTATCTGTGTTTTACGTTGTCTCCCTTTTCTCTGTTGATGCTTTTCTTTTTTCAGCTGTTTCTCTGTTAAAAGACATATTCAGCTGAAAATACACTTTATCTGCAGCTATTAAACTTCCTGGAACGTCATGTGACAAGTGTCGACCAATGGGAGCGCTCCTTTTTGGAGCATGTGATTGTCCAAGGTTTTCTGTTCCTGAATAGAGGTTCTCATCTATTACAATCCCTTACAATAAACAGGAGATGGATCAGAAAGACTGTTTACACAAATGATGATTTTAAAATAAACTATTTGAAGTTTAAACCATTTTCCCGTCTATTTGACATTATCTGAAGCAGTAATGCAGAGAAGAAGCTCATTTTCCTTAAACAAATATAAAGAGCTGAGCAGTTAATCCCAGAGCCAACCCTTTACTCTCTCATGTATTTCACATGTATTTCACATGTATTTCCTGCACATACATGTCTCTGGAGTGAAACCAGGAGCATTGACTTTCTAACCTCACCATTATCTGCCGTTAACTCTGTGTAACTCTGTGTATATTCTGCATACGTGAGGTGTTGCGTGAGAACTCGCGCCCGGGTCATTCAGTGACTCCGTGTTTCCTCTCGTCATCTATATTTGAACACATCCATAATGGAGGGAGTTAGCACTGATCCTGTTTAACATGTCAGGGTCTGCTCATGTTTTATGGAAGTATTTGACTAAGTTACAATTCCTGAAACTTAAAATAGAGAGATTATGTTTAAATTACAAATATATCCAAAGGTTGTTGTAGCACCTTCATGGCATTCTCTAGAACACAAACACAAGGAATCAGTTTGTAATTATTGAAAAACCTGGCTTTGGAAATACCAAGAATACATTTAGGAGACAGTAATGATATTCAACTGCAGTATTATATTGTGGTAGAAATATGATAATGAGGTCATTTTCAGTTCATTATTTCTTATTAAGAATAATTATTTCAGTTAAATCAGTACAAATAAACTGTGAGATCATGTGGCTAAGGTCCATCTAGTTTCAGGAAATAAACAGAGACAGAATGTGTATTATGAACAAACCAAATCACAACCTGTTCAAATCCATCTAAAACCTGCTCAAATCCATCTAAAACTTGTTCAAATCCATCTAAAACTTGTTCAAATCCATTTAAAACCTGTTCAAATCCATCTAAAACTTGTTCAAATCCATCTAAAACCTGCTCAAATCCATTTAAAACCTGTTCAAATCCATCTAAAACCTGTTCAAATCCATCTAAAACCTGTTCAAATCCATTTAAAACCTGTTCAAATCCATCTAAAACCTGTTCAAATCCATCTAAAACCTGTTCAAATCCATCTAAAACCTGCTCAAATCCATCTAAAACCTGTTCAAATCCATCTAAAACCTGTTCAAATCCATCTAAAACCTGCTCAAATCCATCTAAAACCTGTTCAAATCCATCTAAAACATGTTCAAATCCAACTAAAACCTGTTCAGAGCTTTGATTAAGAACGTTTTCTGTCTGCTAATATAATGATGTTTGCAGCTGAACAGAACATGAGCTGTGTGTGGATTTTGAGCCAAACACAATTCATTTTCAATAAATTAAAAGGCAATAGTCAAGAAAAACTGTCAAATTCTGTCTCCATCTTGAACCTTTCCCTCTTTTTTCTGGTCACATGACTCCAGAAGGAACAAACTCCTGATGCTGACTGTTTTCTGATCAACTCTAAATGAACGCTGCGACCTGTTTGAGTCCAGGCCTCAGCGGCTTGTGTCGCATTAGGATTCATTGTTTGTAATAAGTTCACGGCCGGTTGACTCTTTATCAGGTCGACAGCCCCCAGCCTCGTCTTTTTACTGAGTTAGAAGCTCAGACTGATTCTGTCGTTAAATTACTAACAGGCTGCAGATATTCACGGTTCCTGGGAGTCGCCTGGAGCTGCTGCTGTTATTCAACACAGAACAAAGCACTGTAAAACTGATAAAACATGCATCAGGTTTGATATTTATGCTTCTTCTTTGGATCTTATTGAGTCTACATCTGAAAAATGGCGTTCACTCGTTTAAACTTTTAATTATAGCCTTAAAAGTAGTTATGTTTTTATTTTTGACCAGTTTAAAAATCAAAGACTGAACCAGGACCAGGACTTAGTAGTTCTTCGGGATTCAACGTACAGCCCTAAAATGATCTAAACTAAAGCTGGGGACACATTACGCAACTTTCAGAGTCTTTACAGGTTTTGAAAAACACCAGGAGTCCACACGAACAAACTGGGTTCAGCAGATTTTTGTCGTTAAACACTGAGTCAAAGCATTGACACATTTATCCATGTTTCATTTGCTGCTTTTTCTCTATTTTTTTTCTCTTTTTTGAGCTGTTTCTCTGTAAAATAAGACATATTTTCAACAGAATAACCCATTTCCTTGGTTTATTTCCTTGTTCCTTCGTTGTTGACATCAGTGTCGACCAATGGGAGCGCTCCTTTTTACCTGAAGTGAGCTGTGATTGGACAAAATCCTGCTGTGGACTGATCATTCTCATCTATTAAAATCCTTCATTATAAAGACTAGATCACGTCTTAAGGTCTCATTTTTACAATAAACTTTAGGAGATTACACTGAAAAACTAAATGCAACGTGAAATAATCAGAAAAAACAGAAGAACAGGAGACTGTGGTAAAAGACAGTTCTATTTTTCCATCGTTGTCCCTGAATCACTGTGAGACGTTACTGTTTTTGAGCCACAACGGATGATTTTTTCCACAATTGGTGTCTTTTATTTGAGACGAATAATATTGTACAGTTTATACCTGGCTTTAATAAAAGGAAAAGTGCTTTGACAACATTATTCACCAATTTACAGTGAGTTATAAAATAAGAACGCACCTTCCAACCTTTTACAAAACAGTATCTCTTAAACTCTTTGAGATCTACAGTGAATTCCAAAAAGCAGTGAAAGGTTTGAGGCTGATTTATCGACATTTGAATCAGATATTTTCCCACAAAACAGCTGCGGCTTCACAAACCTGAGCGTTTTCTTTTTCCTCTGCTGTGTTCCTGAGCTTTACCTGAAGCTGTGAAGAGCTAAGTGCCTCGGACGTAAAATCAATGGAGGATTGGACGAGGCTCAGGTGCTTCACATCCAACAAAAAGATAAGTTCAGTCAAAACGCGCTCATTAAACACAGCGATAACGGCACAGCATTCATTATAATAAAGATAACGCCGACGGATCAGGGACATCAGGGTTTACACAGCTTTTTCAGAGAATTCAAGGTGCATTTTCAACCTATATTCTTCCATTTAATTACATTTTTATATTAGTTTACACTGGGATCCTTTCAGGGATTGGATCATACACGTTTCAGTGCATTTTTATCTGAATAGAGTCATGTCTGGAAACTTTTTTGTCCATTTGATCATTTTAAAAACTCGTAAAACCTCACAAAGAATTAACTCCATCGTTTAAACTGTGAACACTGTAAAAACTAGCTTAACAACAGCATCACTGTAAAAAATAGGAATATAAAAGGAATCAGTGATATTCAACTGAACGTGAATGAAAATGTTCTTTTTTTAAAATCTCAGCTTTCAGTTTTGCAAGTAGTGTTAATTCTGACAGCATTTTTAATTTAGTTTTAGTCATAATTTAGTTTAATCCTTATTAGTTTTAGTCGACTATATCTACAATAGATTTAGTCTCTAAAATATAAAGAGTAATGCGTTTTCTTCAGTAATAATGTCTCTCTGAATGAAATGAAACTACTATTAACCTGTTACGGCTGGTGTTGATCTAAATGTGCAACAAACACAGATTTCACTCTAATTCTTCCAAACACAAACGTATCTTTATTTAAAATAGTTGAAATAAAAGAGTATCTCAATAAAAATAAAATGAGGGATGTCTGCTTTCTCTGAATAATAAACATTTTTAACTGAATCCTGTAAAACGACCTGGAGAATAGGTTTAACATTAACATAGTTTCCATTTAAAGTGGTTCTTCTTTTCACTGGATTTAGTCTCTGTTCATTTTCATTTTTATTCAAAAGTGTCGATACATTTAGTCTGAGTTTTCGTTCACATTCATTACTTTTTATTTAGTTTTCATTGTTGATAAAATTTATGATGGAAAATATTCATCAACAAAATGAACACTGGTTGAAAACAAATGTAAAGGCTTTAATATTCAAAAACTGAAGAGTTGAACTAAAGTAGGTTTAGTTTAAAAAACAAAAAGCACCTGTGAGAACCATAACTTCTCCAAAGTCACAGAGAAAGTCCTGGAGCAGGGTCAGAGTGGACTTGTAGAAGGTATTAATCCGGGGTCCGCCGTGTCCCGCTCAAATCAAACCTTTATGGGACGTAGTAACAGTGTTTGGTGGACATGTCCTGAAGCCTGAGGGGACAGTGAGGTCAGGCTGATCTAATGGGTTTTCTCAAATACAACTGGTCCATATTCACTGACACTGTGCTCTGGGACAGGTTAAAGGTCTATCGCTGATGTTTTTATGTTTTTACAGTGTCACAAGGATCATTTACAGGACTATGTGACTCTGGAGCGACTGAGGACGGGTTTTTATTTCAGACAAATTAAATACAGTTTAAGGGCGTTTTTTCTCCTGAAAGTCCGCACTAAAAACTCTCACATTATTCATTTGGTTTCACCGTTTTTAAAAGTTTTATCACAGTTTAAGGCCCATTGAGACATGTTTTTAATAATATAGAATGAATACAGAATGATTTAGATAAATATAAAGTTCACAGGAGACGACAGCAGCAGGACAGAGAAAAATAGAGACAAACAAAGCTTAAAACAAACATAAAATATCAGGTACAGACTGTTTAAGGAAAATAAGAGAAAAGTGGGAAAACAAAAATTGAACAAAGAACAAAGAAAAGACAAGTATTGTGCCAAACTTGTCATGTGTTTGTTTGTGTGGACTTTTGGATAAATGTAAATGCTCCAAATATCGCTCAGAAAAGCTGAACTCTGCCTTAATATGTGAAGATTTCAGTTTCTATTCAAGGTCTTAAGACACATGTTTTTCTTTATATTAACTGTGTTTGTGTAAAATATATCTTCACTTCTACAACAGAATAAAACCAAATCATTAACATTTTTAATAGTGGTTATAATTTTTGTCTACTCTGATGTATTTACAGTAAGTCTTTTCATTAACAGTTTTATACAGATTTTTTTGATGAAGCTATATCACTCTTATCAGAAATCTAAAGATAAAATGTTCAGAAGTCACAGGGAATAATCTGTGGAAACTTTCCCACGTCTTCTGGCCTTAAACTTTCTGAAGCGGCTGAAGCAGAGCAGTCGTGTCTGAAGAGAACACCTCTGAAGTCCCGGCATCGATCCAGGACCTGGACCAGTTTGTCAGAGCAATAATTAGATCCAATTAGTGTTTCCCATCAGACTTCACCATCTGCAGTAAACCCAGACTAAACCCAGACAGGAGCAAAACAAACGGAGACAAGAGTCGGGTCGAGACAGGAAAGTTTACTCTTTTTAAACAGATTCATGTTCTTGTTTAGACCGGATTTTATTTGTGAAAAAAATATGTCTCACTTTTAGTTTAATTGACCCCAACTGCTTTTATATTTTTACTGGGTTTTTTTACATTGATTTGAACAAATTACATTATTTTAGGTTGAACCGAAACAGAAAATGGTTTATTTAGTTTGTGCCATGATTTAATTGTGAGGCTTCTACACAAAATATCCAACAAAAACCTGCTTAGATCCAATGTAAACCTGCTCAGATCCATATAAAACCTTATCAGATCCATTTACAACCTGGTCAAATCCATCTAAAACCTGCTCAGATCCAACAAAACCTGCTCAGATCCATCTAAAACCATCCCAAACCACCCGAGACCAGCTTATATCCAACAAAAACCTGCTCAGATTAAATGAAAACCTGCTCAGATCCATCTAAAACCTCATCAGATCCGTTTAAAACCTGCTCAAATACATCTAAAACCTGTTCAGATCCAAACAAAACCTACTCAGATCCAAAGAAAACCTGCTCAGATCCAAACAAAACCTGCTCAGACCCAGATTGAACCATCCCAAACCACCTGAGACCAGCTTATATCTAATGAAAACCTGCTCAGATCCATCTAAAACCTGCCCAGATCCATCTTAAACCTGCTCAGATCCATCTAAAACCTGCCCAGATCCATCTAAAACCTGCCCAGATCCATCTAAAACCTGCCCAGATCCATCTAAAACCTGCTCAGATCCATCTTAAACCTGCCCAGATCCATCTAAAACCTGCTCAGATCCATCTAAAACCTGCTCAGATCCATCTAAAACCTGCCCAGATCCATCTAAAACCTGCCCAGATCCATCTAAAACCTGCTCAGATCCATCTAAAACCTGCCCAGATCCATCTAAAACCTGCTCAGATCCATCTTAAACCTGCTCAGATCCATCTAAAACCTGCCCAGATCCATCTAAAACCTGCTCAGATCCATCTTAAACCTGCTCAGATCCATCTAAAACCTGCCCAGATCCATCTTAAACCTGCCCAGACATGACTAATTTCACCTGAACGATAATAGCATCTGTCAGTAATTATAACGTACATATACAGTAATAATACATGATATAACTCCCGACTAAAGCGTGTTATTATCATAGGTTTCCATATAACACTAACTGTTATGGAGCCCGTTAGGATCAGCTGTGATGCTTCAGAGACAGGTCCAGGTTTAGTCTGGGGACCTCACAGATGGTCCAGGTGCTTTTGTGCTAATGTTAAATCTGTCGTAATGACCTCGACACGTCGGGCTAATTAACAGCTCTTTATGTGTTTTCACAGAGGGCACTTCCACACGCTCCCGGGATACTGAGCAGTTTACTGTCTTTATGTATTCTGTCCACACTACAGCAACACAACTGTCCTCTACACTGTTTCTGGGATGGATCTGTATTTGAGACGGTTATGTTGATAAATCAGAAGAGTTTTTATGGAAGTCAAATTAGTCAGATTTAAAAAAGTGATCAAACTTGTCACATGACGTTCCAGGAAGTTTAACAGCTGCAGATAAAGTGTATTTTCAGCTGAATATGTCTTTTAACAGAGAAACAGCTGAAAAAAGAAAAGCATCAACAGAGAAAAGGGAGGCAACGTAAAACACAGATAAATACTGTCAATTCAATCACGTAATGTTTAACGAGGAGGAGATAATTGTCGTCCTGACGCTGAAGTCACAGCTAAGCTAACGCTAAACTCTAAACTTCAGTTTGGTCAAATGGATTAGTATTTTGGAGGAAAAATGGAGAGAGTGGAGTCTGAGACAGGGACAAAAAAAGAACATCAGGAAGTGGAGCTTTAATGTGACGAGATGTAGAATAGTTGTCTTTGGAAGCACATTTATACTGATCAAAATGGTAGAGTTGATGTTTTTTTAGCTAACAGACTCGCAACTCACCACAAGAAATGACAAACCTGTTCCACGGAATCTATGGATCTGTTTTTCCAAGATTTACAAACACTGCTTTGAACGTGAGGCGGAGTAAACCCTGGATTATTCCCAGTTAATCTAACCCTGGTAAAAGGCACTGACTGTAGTATTTAAACACATGATAAAGATTTTCCTAAATATAAATACGAGACTCTAAATCACACACGTCAAACTGAAGGCCTGGGGGCCAAATGCGGCCCTTTGCAGTGTTTTATGTGGCCCTTCAACACATTTGGAAAGTGATATTTTTGGCTCTAGGTTTTAATGGATTTTATTTTTGCTACAAAGATAAATAAAACCTTTTGAAATTAAACTAATACCTGTTCAAATTCAACTAAAACCTGCTCATATTCAACTAAAACCTGTTCAAATTCAACTAAAAACTGTTCAAATTCAACTAAAACCTGTTCAAATTCAACTAAAACCTGTTCAAATCCAACTAAAACCTGTTCAAATTCAACTAAACCCTGTTCAAATTCAACTAAAACCTGTTCAAATTCAACTAAAACCTGTTCAAATTCAACTAAAACCTGTTCAAATTCAACTAAAACCTGTTCAAATTCAACTAAAACCTGTTCAAATTCAACTAAAACCTGTTCAAATTCAACTAAAAACTGTTCAAATTCAACTAAAACCTGTTCAAATCCAATTAAAACCAATTCAAATCCATGTAAAACCAGTTCAAATCTGACTTAAACCTGTTCAAGTCCAACAAAAACCTGCAAACTACAAACAGTTTCTATAAAAGGAGGAAATAAATGTTAAAAGACTTAAATGAAGATTAAATCTCGCATCCATATTTTTATAAAAGCTTCCAAATGTCATCATCTTTGGCCCCAGAAAGGATTCTGATTAACTATTGTGGCCCCTCACCACTTTGAGTTTGACACCACTGCTCTAAATGTACACCTCTGGACTAAATTAAGATGAAAACAACGCTCTCTAAACAAGAGCAAAAGTGAAGTAGTAGTTGTATTCCATTGTGTGTGTCTCATAAACGTGTGTGTTTGTTTAGCAGTGGGATCATTTATCACAGGAAGCTGCTCTAATTAAGATTAAACCAAGAACATTTGTGAAGAATGGTGTGTAACGAACCTGGAGGCAACGTGTTCACCTCAGAACGACCTCGAGTCGATCGGACGAGCGTTTGAAGTGCAACAGCAGCCTGTTAAATAATGATAAAAACCAATGAATGTGAGACACTGACGAGAAACGAGCGACGAATACAGATGATTGTGTTTGAATAATAACGAGTAATTAGCTGATTGGAGAAACGCATGTTGGTTTGGATCGCTTTAAAGGCAGATTTTTTACAAACACAGATTTAATTAGGGTTTGTTTTTTTTGTTTTTTGTTTTTTGTTTGCAGTTAAGCTTTAAAAGTCCATTTCCTGATTTAGTTTTTAATTGTTTCATTTAGTTTTTTCAGTGTAATATTATCCGTCTCAAACAAAAGACACCAATTGTGGAAAAAATCATCCGTTGTGGCTCAAAAACAGTAACGTCTCAGTGATTCAGGGACAACGATGGAAAAATAGAACTGTCTTTTACGACATTCTCCTGTTCTTCTTTTTGTTTATGTTTTTTCTGATTTTTTTCCTGTTACATTTAGTTTTTCAGTGTAATCTCCTAAAGTTTATTGTAACAGGAATCATCTGAAAAAATGAGACCTTAAGACGTGATCTAGTCTTTATAATGAAGGATTTTAATAGATGAGAATGATCAGTCCACAGCAGGATTTTGTCCAATCACAGCTCACTTAAGGTAAAAAGGAGCGCTCCCATTGGTCGACACTGATGTCAACAACGAAGGAACGAGGAAATAAACCAAGGAAATGGGTTATTCTGTTGGAAATACATTAAAAGAAAACTATACTGGACCTTTAAGACCTGCACACACAGAAAAATCCAGAAAACAACTTGAGCTCATCTCTCTCATTCTCTGAATCTTTAAACTTCTCACGACTTCTCTTCCTTGTCATTTTTTTAGTAGAACTCTGTAAAGGTCCATGTCCTGAGCTCCTGGAGACACCTGGACCTGTCTCAGTTCGATGAGACAGGTCCAGATCCAGGGGCTGCTCAGGACAGACGTGAATAATGGGAGTGTGATCGGAGCAGTGATAAAACATGATCTACACACTTCACCTTTGCTCTGGGAATATCTCCGTCGAGGACAACTGCACGGACCGTCCCGAACCGAAGAGACCGCTGACCCAAACCGACACTGAGCTCCTCACCTTCACAGGACACTCACTGGGATCTTATTCTTTCAGTCCTGACCCAGAGCTCGAGACGTCAGGTGAGAGCAGGAACTGTAAATCCTTTCAGCTCAGCTCCTTTTTCACCAAAATAAAACATCCACCAGCCTCAATCCTTCCCTCAGTCGTGAACAAGACCCAAAGACACTTAACGACCTTAAATTGTATTAATTAGTGGTTTTTACACAGGTCTTTTTCTCTTCTGAGTCCATCACAAGGGGCTTTTTGGGTCTAATATGGTGTTATTCAGTCCCCTAGTGTCACAGATGTCTTTATTGTTGCCCGTCATTAATATACAATACACAAACATTAATCATGCATGTACTGAGCTGAATCATCTCTGTGTTTACAAAAATCTGTGTAAACTGCCCCTGCTGCTGCCCAAAGGAAGCTTCTGTTTCTCTCTCAATCATTTCAGAGTCAGTCTTACTCATTCGTTTAACCCAACTACACTTCGGTCCGTCCCGTAAACCCAGAGGAACGAGCTCGAACTGAGTCACTCCCGGTTTATTCCGACGCCGTCAGAGAATAAAGAACGACACGGACGGAGAGAACACGAGAATCCAGGAGAGAACAGACGGATCGAAAAACAGAGCAGACTCAGAGACGAGAGGTCGGAGCTGAGCCCAGAGAAGATTAAACCGAGAGGAGTCGAGATACAGACGGGACGAGCAGATAAAAGAGACAGGGACAATGGAGAGAAAAAACTCAGCTTTACACAGACTGCACCTGATATAGTTTCCTCCAGATGTTTTAAACCCAAATAGTTTATTATAAAAGCAGTAATTTGTGTAAAAACTGTCTTTCTGATCCATCTTCTGTTTATTCTGAGGGATTGTAATAGATGAGAACCTCTATTCAGGAACAGAAAACCTTGGAGCGCTCCCATTGGTCGACACTTGTCACATGACGTTCCAGGAAGTTTAATAGCTGCAGATAAAGTGTATTTTCAGCTGAATATGTCTTTTAACAGAGAAACAGCTGAAAAAAGAAAAGCATCAACAGAGAAAAGGGAGGCAACGTAAAACACAGATAAATACTGTCAATTCAATCACGTAATGTTTAACGAGGAGGAGATAATTTAATCTTTAGATAGAAGCTAAGCTAAGGCTAAACTTCAGTTTGGTCAAATGTATTTTGGAGGAAAAACTGGTCTATTTTTTTAAAATAAAAGAGAAGCTGATTTTGGAGGAGAGTGGAGTCTGATTTTCATACATTTTTTTTGTATAATATGCCTTGAGCTGTTCTAAAGATGTGAACGCATGTATTTGTATTTTGTGTGTATACAGGTAGAGTGTGTGTGAATAAACACTAGCTACACTGATATTTTCACAGAAACCTTGTCCATGAGTGGTTCCTTCATCAAATATGTCATAAATACTTAAACATCATCATCTCCAGACCCAGGGTCACTCATAAACTCGTCTCTACGCTGTTCATAAAGTTCACCTGGTGTTATTTAACATTCAGCCCGTGTCCCGAGTGAAGTCGATCCTGCGTCTCGTGTGACCTCCGTCGAGTCCGGACCCAGATCCGGTCCTCTCCAGGTCTGACCTCTGAAAACAGACGCTCATTAGGCTCCAGCAGGACTTCAGCCTCGAGACGCGACCCAAAACCAATTAGTGTCATTCCCGGGATCTCTGACATTAAAATTCCTGGTTGTTTAATTGGATTCCGAGCTGTCCCTGCTGCAGGACGCTACGCCCACAGTTATCTCCTTCTAAAACTCGTAATTGGTCAAAGAATCTGAGCTAAACTCTAAACTGGGACTTTAGGGGTTTCTGTCACGTATTAAAAATGCATATATTAGAAAAACACATATATTTTTATGCAGCAACAGCAGTTTTAATAATGTATGAGTACAGTAAGTCTTTAGAGGCAAGACTGGAAACTCCCGAGCGCTGAGAAAACGGTGAAAGCACAATTCACATGAAATTAAGAGATATATGCCCCGTCGAGACTAATATTTTATCAAGAAGTTTAGTCGAGTGAAAGTGTATCTGAAATGAAGGATGATAACCTGAGCTGCACTTGTTTTCTTTTAATGCAGCTCCATTATCCTCCACCAGGGGGAGCCCATTTGGATCATAATCCCTTTGATTTTGTCCAAATAAAAACAAACTTGAGGCAATTAAAGTCCAGCTGAAATTGGTCAAAATCTATTAATGTCAAACTCAAACCATTTAGAACCTGTTAAAATCAATAAAAACCTTTCAAAGACCAACTTAAACTCCATAAAACTTGTTAAAATCAAACTAAAACTGCCCTAGACCTGTTCAAGAAACTGAGAACTGACTTTTATCTGTGTTTATTTGGCTGTGTTTATTTATTAGTGAACCGTCGCCCAAATAGCATTAGCATCAGAGCTATATTGTGAGGCTTTTGCCAACATTAGCCTCTTTTAGCTGCGATTAATGAGAACACTGACATTATAATTGTACATCTTTGAGCTAAAACAAATAGAAAAAGTTGTAGTTGTTGTTATTTAAAGGTGATTATGTTATATATGCTGTTATTTTACTGGTTCAGCTCATTTCAGATCAAATAAACCTTAGATAAACACTGACTGGACTAAACCAGACCAGACTGGACTAAACCAGACCATGTAATCCCAGACAAAACCAGACCAGACTGGACTAAACCAGACCATGTAATCCCAGACAAAACCAGACCAAACTGGACTAAACCAGACCATGTAATCCCAGACAGACCAGACCAGACTGGACTAAACCAGACCATGTAATCCCAGACAAAACCAGACCAGACTGGACTAAACCAGACCATGTAATCCCAGACAAAACCAGACCAGACTGGACTAAACCAGACTCAATAGTGATGTTTGGATCAGAGTTACTACTTGTTCTAGGATCTCTCTAAAAATCAGTGTTTTTGTCTCTTTACTCACTTTTCCATTTCATAAATTTAATTAAAAACAAACAAACAAAAAACACATTTAAATTGTTTATTGTTGACAGCGTTTTACTGGATTTCATCTAAAACTATTGGATAAAGACAATGGTTTGTTGTAAAGCAGAGTGACTCAAAACGACTAAAGACAGAAAACACTAAAACAAACATTAATCCCTTATTTTCTCACAGATATATCTCTTGTGTCTCAGTTTAACTCAATTCAGACACAGTTGGGTTAAGTATTGGTTTATTCCTGTCTGTTTATTCACATTCTCTTCTTCAGCCGAACAAAAGCCGTCCCGCTCGGTGACAAGTTATTGACGTCTCATATCCACCGAGAGCCCATTGAAGCCTCAGATAAAAGAGACCCGTGTGAAAGGAAAACGCATCACGGAGTCTTCCCCGAGGAGCCACAAAAATGCCACCGACTTGTTTTTTTATTTCATTCTTTTTTATTTTTTTATCCGCAACTCTTCAACATTCAGACGGCGGTAAAAGACGGGCGTCCGATTGTGCCGCTGCCACAAACCGAGTCTATTTTACAGAAAGTCGAGGACAAAAGATGAAGAGAGACGGGACGGTTGGAGGTTTGAGGAGTGAAGGGGGCCCATTCAGATCCGTCCAGCGTGAGGTTGAATACATGTCAGAGGTGTCAGCTGACCCCCTTTATCAAGACACACTCACTGACCTTTAGGAAAAAAGACGGGTGCAATGCTCTAAAACACATTTTTCATTTAAATATGAAGGGACTTAGCAACAAGAAGAAGTGTATTGGCTCCTGTTCTTCCGTCTTGACACAAAGATTTAAACTCAAACACAATCGAGACACAAGACGGACGACCGCACACAAATCCAGCCTCTTAAATCTGATTAAATGTGATTTTTGGAATAAACATGGCAGACTAACAGGGCCAGAACATTCACGTCGTAATGAAAAAGTGTCTAAATGACTTCCACATTAAACAGAATGTACTTGAGAAACTGGTTTAAACCCAAATAGTTTATTGTAAAAGCAGTAAAAGTCTTTCTGATGCATCTTCTGTTTATTATAAAATATTGTAATAGATGAGAACCTCTATTCAGGAACAGAAAACCTTGGAGCGCTCCCATTGGTCGACACTGGTCACATGACGTTCCAGGAAGTTTAATAGCTGCAGATAAAGTGTATTTTCAGCTGAATATGTCTTTTAACAGAGAAACAGCTGAAAAAAGAAAAGCATCAACAGAGAAAAGGGAGACAACGTAAAACACAGATAAATACTGTCAATTCAATCACGTAATGTTTAACGAGGAGGAGATAATTGTCGTCCTGACGCTGAAGTCACAGCTAAGCTAACGCTAAGCTAATGCTAAGCTAATGCTAAGCTCTATTGTTGGAAATTTGGTTCGTTTTTTTTTTTTTTTTTTTATAAAAGAGAAGCAGGCTGTAGGTTTTTATTCAACTGAATTAATTTTGTCTGCGGCTTATTTCTGCAGTGCTTCCATTTTCTAAATCATTAAAAAGATGTCACAGTTTGAAGGTCACAGAAAACTTCCTCAAACTTTAAAAGACAAAGGCAGTGTGTCAGAATCAGGGATATATTTCAGAGCAAATACCGAGAAGACTGTGTGATTCAGGACGGATCAGATGAACCTGTTTAAAATGAGCCGTCGAATATTTGTAAAAAAAAATGTCATGAATAAATTGAGAGACTGATCGAGAAAGAGAAGTGACGGACAAAAAGACTCAGACACAAAGCCATCACAGATTCATAGATGAAAACGGAGAATGAGATGCAAATGGAAAGACAATGAAAGAAGTAAAACCGGAACCAAAGCAAATAAAGACCTATTTCTTTTCTATATAATGGTGACTTTAGGGACGCAAAACTTTCTCAATGAAAAGTTACAGAGAAAATATCAAACTCCGGCAAACTTTCAGTGTTTTTGATGAAGATGAAAGACAGAAAATAGACTGTGATTGTTTTGTAAATAAAACCGTGGCACAAACAAAAAACATCTAGATTTTATTATTATTATTTCAGAAAAGACGGGGGCGGAGCTTAAAGTCAATAACACTTTAATACTTTGGAAATTATACTGATCCAATTAAGCACAATATATGTTATGATAAATATTTTTGCTCATTTCCCAGTGTTATTTTTTCACCATAAATTTAAATTCAGATAAGTTTCAATAATCAAGTGTTTTTATTTTTTTTTTAAGCAAAATGCTGCATTTTAACAGTTATACTTTTGTCAAATAAAAATAAAGCTCTAAACTGTGACTTGTTTTTAAGGTAATTCAGTGTTTTTACTACATTTCTTTATTGTTTTGGCTTTTATGGGATTTACTGAAGATATTTGACAGTATTTCACTGTAAATATTACATATATATATTTTTTTAAACAGTGCAGCTAAGACCACAACTGTTTTTTTGGCTCCTTCACAAACACTAATCCTCCTCGAGTCTGGACCCTGGACCCTGGACCCTGGACTTGGACTGGACCCTGGACTTGGTCTGGACCCTGGACTTGGTCTGGACCCTGGACTTGGACTTGGTCTGGACCCTGGAGCCTGGACTTGGTCTGGACCCTGGACCCTGGACTAGTTTGGTGCCTGTGGAAACTACACACAGCTCCAAACATTTTAAAACCCTTCTTTCTCAGATTAACGACTGCAGCTCAGTTTGGTTGAAAGTTTGTTTCTGGCCTGAGTCCTGCTTCGTATTTGCATGTTTTGTTTCGTCTGTGGGTCTTTTCGGAGCCAAAAGATCATTATATCAAAGCCTTTTGTGGAGTGGGTTATTTCTGAGGTCCGTGGGGTTTTTCTGGCTCAGAGATAACACACTGGACACATCCTCATGGTTTATTCTCACATCGTCTGCTCCCATTCGACCAAGATGGCCGCCTCTTGTTTCTTGAACAAATGAAGTCGACGGTTCATTCTGCAGCGCTGCTCAAATCTGGACTCTGTAAAACTCATCCAGTGTTTTTTATTCCTTTAATGGTGTAACATGCACAACTTAAAATGGCTGTAAAACCAAGTGGACGATTTCAGCTTTAGTTTAAATATAGAGCCTCATTTACTTTTTAGATGATTCCCAACACAAAAAACAACATAAAAAAGTGTAAAAACTGCACATAGTTGTTCTCTATCTTCATTATTTTTCATAAATTCAAGGTAAAGTAATGTAATTATAACTGTTATAATTCATCCTGGTCACAGACAGCAGCAGTAAAACAGGACATGCACCAATATCTGAATCACTCTGTTTTAGTTTCTTTAAGTATTAAATACAGTGGCTGTGGTGTGTCTCTAAAATAGTTTTTGTCCACTACAAAAATAAAACTAGCTGCTTCCTTAGCATTAGCCACATTAGCTGAAGGCTAAAAAATGAGGCAGGTTTTCTTTTTGAGGCATTTTTATTATTTTGATAAACGTTATTTATTTATTTTTATTCAATTTTTGATTTTTTTTTCAAACAAGCTTTTAAAATTGAGACATTGCTTTAATTTTTCTTTAATTTATTTATTTTATTTTTTTATTTTGAGAGATTTGTTTCTTGAGACAACATTTTTGAAAAAAAAAGAAATTCCTAGTTTTTATTTTCCTAGTGGACAGAAACTATTTTGATGATGCACCTCAGGGACGCCATAATTAAAGACTGAACCAGGACTAAGACAGGTCTAAACTAGTACTGAATACAGAAATGACCCAGGTCTACAAACCAGGAGTTTTTTTATTGTTTGGACAATCATTTTGATTAAAGTCTGTCACATTGAAGACCATACATTGTTGTGATACAAGTAGTTCTTCTTATAATTGATGACACAGTAATATTTTTAGGACTATGACTCTAGCAGGTTCCTGGAGGTTTGATGGTTTAAAAACTGTAGTATTTTCTGTGTTAAAGCCCGTTGTCTCACAGTCCTTCAGTTTCAGCCCTCGTCTCCTTGTGTGTGCATAATCCCGCTCTGCTGCTATCGTTTGAGCGACAGCCAGAGGCCCCACAGCGACCGGCCGACAGACGGGAACATGTGGATCCCAGATAAGAGCCGGACAGATACGGCCGAGAGGGGACGTCCCGCGGAATAACGAGCGGCGAATCAGCCCTGTTTGTGAGTCTTTGTGTTTGGTGGGAGCCTGAGTGCTTCGCGGCGGGAGCAGAAAGGCGATTAGAGCCGCTGTGAAGAACAGGCCAGCGCTGTTTGTCACCGGTTCACTCGGGAAATTACAGCAAACGAGGTCTGCTCGCTTCACACGGAGAAAATAACTCTTCATCTGCAGCAGCTTTGAGCACAAACAAGAAATTACTGCAGAAACATGACTATATTACAATATCAACACGGACAATATTTATTTTAATTTCAGTGAGCCAGGAGTTTATGCTTTATTGAAGAAATAGGATGATCCCAGCCTTAAATCAGGTGTTTCTTATTCATTTTCTTTATAATTGGGTTGTTATAGTTAGATCTGTCATTATCACAACTTTAATGTTTCAGGTTCTTTCTAGATCACAAATTTAAAGCTCTAAACCCTGATTTTCTTTTTTTTTGTCTCCAAGCTGAAGTTTAGCGTTAGCTTAGCTGTGACTTCAGCGTCAGGACGACAATTATCTCCTCCTCATTAAACATTACGTGATTGAATTGACAGTATTTATCTGTGTTTTACGTTGCCTCCCTTTTCTCTGTTGATGCTTTTCTTTTTTCAGCTGTTTCTCTGTTAAAAGACATATTCAGCTGAAAATACACTTTATCTGCAGCTATTAAACTTCCTGGAACGTCATGTGACAAGTGTCGACCAATGGGAGCGCTCCAAGGTTTTCTGTTCCTGAATAGAGGTTCTCATCTATTACAATCCCTTACAATAAACAGTAGATGGATCAGAAAGACAAATGACTGCTTTTATAATAAACTATTTGAGTTTAAACCACTTTCCAACAAGAAGGAAACTGTACAGGGCATTTTTAAACTTTGTTAGGCCTGATGTGTCGAGACGGTTGAAGAAGAACTGCTGTAAAGGAAATAAAAGTTAAATATAATCTTGTTCCCACTGGAAAAGCAGGGGTTGAACTGAGTGAACCATGTCCGATCCCTGCTGTGTTGGACTGCAGTAGCTGAATATCAATCGCCGTCATTTTCTCTTTCTGCATATCCGTTGTTAGCTCTGAACTCTTTACGTCTGTTCCTGACTCCGACTTTCCCTCCTCTTTCTGCAGCTTTCTGAATATTCCAGAGAGTGGGATTGAGCCGGCATGAAATGGGATTAGCCAAAAAGACAATTTCTCTACAAAGTCCTCTCCTCTCAGGCTGTTCAGTTTCGTCAAAGCCAGCATTTTTTCAGCTAAAAGAGCTTTCAGAGCCTCAGTTTTCTCATAGCAGCGAGTCGTACTGTAATAGAGGCTTGTTCTTTTCATTTTCAACATGAAAAATACAGAGCTGACCATAGGAATCACACAGATTAAAGCTGTCAGATGCTGTGTGAAGAGACGGCTCTGATGTAACCCCGGCGTTTCTCCTTTTATCCCGTAATAGGCTGAGAAAGAACGCAGATTCAAAGCAGATGTCAGAGTTAGATTCCCATCGGTGAAAAATCAGAAAACAAGAAAATGTTCAAGGAAAGTTTGGTCCGGACACTCTTTACGCACTTTAAAGTAAAAAAAAACCAAGATGTGACGGCACTAGAATCAGAAGCAGGGAACAACCAAGACTTGAGATAAAAACAAAAAGAATAAAAGGGTTACTGCCCCGAATAATCTCAGCAAAACTACTCATTAAACTGTTCTGGATTGAGCTAAACAGTAGAAGGCATGAATAATAACTATTTAGACACAGTTATAATAGAAAAGTCTAAGACAGCTTTTATTAATAAAGAAGTACAGATGTTAAAGTTTGGTCTGGACACTTCTTACATCCTTTAAGTTGAAAAAAACCCCCAAGAAGAAACAAGATGAATCAAAAATAGGGATCAAATTTATATATTTGACAAAGAAAATCATTAAAGTCATCGCTTTAAAACTGCATTTTGTGTTTACTTGAGTTATTCTTGTCTAATATTTTAATTTGTTTGATTTGAAAACATTTAAGTGAGACAAAAATCTTCTTGTTTGCCTTTTGTGTGTCTTTGTTGCCTGTAAGTCTAAACCCAGGGCAGAAGAAGTTTGTCTGTGGCTTTGTGTGTTTTGAGTGACATGGAAATTGCACAAAAATCTCTTGGGAATTTTACATAAACTCACAAATGGCTTAATGTTGCATAATCTCGAGTCCTGAACTGTTTCCGTTACGTAAATTTATGAATAAAACCATAAAACAAAGAGTGTGTGGGCGTCTGGATGCACCTGATCACTTCCAGAGCGTGGTAGCAGCAGCAGCAGAGTCAGAGGTGATGCGTTAAGAGGATTTTCAGGTAAAACTCCAGTCTTTTGTAAATGTATGAGGCTATTGCACATACAGCTCTAATGTCGGAGTAAACCTTGTGTATTTAGTAAAGTGTGTAAGTGTCAGCATCGTTTGGAGACTTATTTACCACATTTACAACGACAGAAGAACAAAAAATATTCAAATAAAGGCGTCCTGACTTTGAGAGAAGAGAGCTGTCACTGTCACAGAAAAGAAAAACAAAAGTTAGCAGCTGAAGTGTAGAGATTAAATTCTATGACGCCAACAGAGACAATAACACAAAAAACAGCTGTGTTTAATATAAATATGGTTTATGAAATGTTACTTGGTGGATTTTAAAGTTTCTTGTAATAACTGGAGTGTTTTTGAGTGTTTTTTTTGGAAGCTCTGGGTCAAAAGCTTCAGTTAGACTCTTCCTCGTCAGAACAAACTGGAGCATTTACAAACCTGAGAGGAACAGTATTTATTTTCATACGTGGTCCACTCATACGCTTCTGTTTTGGTTTTCTAAGGGAAAAAAAGTTTGTGCACCCCTGCTTTAGACATCTTGACTGCCAAACGAGCAAAAAAACACATTAAGTCTAATTATTTTTTATTTTTGGTGCAGTTTTTTCTAAATAAATGGCTCCTGGGTTCCTCAGACACAGGGATTTTAACTCCAGGAAATGAAAATATAAAATAAAATCAGAAATCACATTGTAATGGCACAAAGGAGGAGCTATTTATTTATTTTTAAAGGCATAGGAACAAAAAAATTCATGCCAAAATACACAACCTGGACACATTTGTTTTAATTTTTTTTGCATTTTTTTGGCAACACTAAAATTAAATAATAACTTAAACATAAATGTCTATGTTTCTAGTAAATATACTGTAAGCATTAAAAAGAACTGCTAAATGTTCAGTGCATAAATAAAAAGCCCTTAGTTCCACTGTAAACTCTGTAAACTCAGGCTTTTATTGTGACATCAGTGGATTTAGACGGTGCTTAAATCCGAGCGTTTCTTCCTCTCTGTCTCCGAGAGTGTTTCTAAAGCAGTGGGTGTTGATGTATGGGACCGCGGGGAGGTCCGCCGGAGTTCAGAACCGTGACTTACTCCGAGAAAAGCTCTGTTCTCGACGCTAACGGACGTAGGGCTCGAGTTAAACTGCCTCTGTCTCGTATTAAACCCAGAGCGAGACAAATCTGTGCCGCCTCAGACGCTGCAGAGCTGTAAATATGTGCAAAGAGTGAGGATTTCATTAAATATGGCTGACGATAACTCTCAGAACACACATCATCGGGGCTGGTTAGAGTCTTCATCTGTCACAAACAACACTGAGTGATGAAGAGAAAACTGATCAGTTCATCTGAGAAATGGATTTTGTTGATAATATTCTCCTAAAGCTGGATGTTTTAATCTAAATCTCACTGTAACAGCCTGGATTAGTGGGGTCTGTATTCATCTGTTTGTGTTTATTTCAAGAGAAAAACTGTGAAATAAAATCTAAATATTGAATAAAAAAGAAAAGCAATTAAAGCCGTGCGCAACAATAAATAGCCTTTACTAAAACCTGCTGAAATCCAACTAAAACCTGCTGAAATCCAACTAAAACCTGCTGAAATCCAACTAAAACCTGCTGAAATCCAACTAAAACCTGCTGAAATCCAACTAAAACCTGTTGAAATCCAACTAAAACCTGTTGAAATCCAACTAAAACCTGCTCAAATCCAACTAAAACCTGCTGAAATCCAACTAAAACCTGCTCAGATCCAACTAAAACCTGCTCAGATCCAACTAAAACCTGCTGAAATCCAACTAAAACCTGCTGAAATCCAACTAAAACCTGCTCAAATCCAACTAAAACCTGTTGAAATCCAACTAAAACCTGCTGAAATCCAACTAAAACCTGTTGAAATTCAACTAAAACCTGTTTAAATCCATTTAAAACCATTTCAAATCCATCTAAAACCAGTTAAGCTCAACCAAAAACCTGTTCAAATCCAACTAAATCCTGTTCTAATCTAAATAAATCCTGTTCAAATCCATCTAAAACCTGTTCAAATCCATCTAAAACCAGTTCAGATCAATGGAAAACTTATTCAAATCCAACATAAACTTGGTCAGATCTAATTTAAACCTATTTAAACTTGTTCAAATGCATCTAAAACTTTTATTTTTATTATTTATTAGTTATTTATCAGTGAGTCTGCAAAACGAACACCTGTGTGGAACTGTCTCTTTGTTTAATAAAGGCTGAAAAAAAGATCTTTAAAAGATTATAAACCTCTTCAAATGGATTAAGTGGAACACGCTGTGGTAATAACTGCCTCAGAATACATTAGAAACAATAGAAACTGACTGGAGACCGTCTAAAACTGGTGCCACCTACGTTCAGTTTCACAAAAGTGAGACAAAAAACATGGCCAAGAGAAATATGTTTGAGAAAACAAAGGCGGTGGGTGTTCCCCAAAGGCGGTCCTCTCCGAGCAGCGTGAGCCCGACTCCTGCTGTTCTCTAATTGTTTGCTTTTGGACGACCACAAAACTCACTTCCTCTTCGTCTCTGAACGCTCTGAGGTGCTATTTTTCTTTAGATCATTATAAAAGAGATATAAACATCAGGTTTATGGCCGTCACAGCGGGAGGCTCGGCGCTAACGAACCAATTAACGCAGCAGTTAGCATCACCGTACGCTTTAAATGGAGCTTTGAAGTTTGGCTATTTTTACCAGTTTAACGCTAATGTCACAACATGTTCATGACGGATTCACTTCTGTTTATAGCTTGGATTTTAAAAGCACTAATTAAAGACGTTGAACCAGAAGGTAGAGGTTGTATTTGTCACTGAGCAAAGAAGTAGAGCTAATAACATCTGACAGTAACCCTAACCTACCGAGCTAACGTCAACCATTCGATTAAAGGGAACTGTACCAGAAATATTTACTAATACTTTCTTTTCTTTGAACCAACTTTGAGTAAAATTAATGTTATATCCACTTCTTCAGAAAACAACAAAAGCATGAATTTAAAACATGACTTTGACATTTGAGTCGCTGCTGTCGTTTACCGTTAGCAGAACAATGCTAATGTGCTAATGTGTTTTAGCGTGGCCCATGTGTGTTGTTTTATTTATTTTCACTCTATTTATTTGTCCACTTCATTAAAACCTTCCATGATTCCAGCAGAGTCCAAAATGTTTGCAAAGAGAGACATTTGAAGAGACATTTATGTAAATGTTGACGGTTTGTTACTCATTCACACACTGTCCACTGAATGACTTTTTTGTTTTTTTTGTTGTTCAAAGAAAACACAAATAACAAAAATAACAAAAATAAAAATCCAAGGAACATCAGTCTGATTTTAATTTTGTTCCACAAACACAGGTTTATAATTATATTTTTTTTGTATGATGTAAGCTTTTTTAAAAATGTATTTTATTTTATTTTTTTATAATTGAATGTATTCTTATTATTTTTGTATTATTGTTATTATTATTGTTATTATTTTATCTATTTTTTTTATCTTTGTGAAGCGTGAAGGAGGCAGAGTTAGTCCAAGATTATTCATTAATATCAAATAATAGAGGTTTTTATTTAATCACAAGAAAAGATGAACCATCTGTGTTCTTAACTGGTCGAGACCTTTAGAAAATCACTTGGTTTAGACACAAACTGTTTACTTTAATCCATCTGATTTTATTCTGATTTTATTCTTTTTTCTTTCACAAACCCAAACAAATCCAGCGTCTCATCTGCAGCTGTTTCCAGAATCTTCAAAATCTCGACATGTGTTTGTTTTCAACGTTGCATTAAATAAAATCCTCTTTAAAGCAGCCATTTGTCTCTTGATAATTGGAGATTGTCTTTATTAAAGCACAACATGTTTTACCACAAACGTCTGAATCAGAGCCAAAATAAACCAAAATGAACCAAACACAAACATCTGTGGCTTGTTTAATCAAACGTCTTTTTACCAAATCCATTTACTTCTGTTTGAAACCATTAACAAACTCATGAATAGAATTTACATTTAAAACAGAATCTAACGTGAAGCTGTTGAATAATTAATGTAAAAAGAGCTTTAAGCATCAAACCCTGAGCGTCCACATCGACTGATTCACAACCTTCAGTCTGACAAAGTCCATCTGCATTATTTACATTTATCTACAAAAAATATAACATTTGAATGAGTTTGGATTTTTGATTTATTTAATGTGACGA
This sequence comes from Rhyacichthys aspro, assembly GCA_036850595.1. Lineage (NCBI taxonomy): Eukaryota > Metazoa > Chordata > Actinopteri > Gobiiformes > Rhyacichthyidae > Rhyacichthys > Rhyacichthys aspro. The sequence goes on along the minus strand of CM072157.1, from coordinate 23,436,029 downwards.
TTAAAGATAAGTTAAAAAAATGAAAGCTTTAATTTTTAGGTTGTGTTTATACCATTTTATCTACTTTATTATGTAGACTGAGTTAGTCCGGTCTTAGACCAGGTCCAGACTCAGGAGATAGAGTTAGTCCGGTCTTAGACCAGGTCCAGACTCATGGAGACAGAGTTAGTCCGGTCTTAGACCAGGTCCAGACTCATGGAGACAGAGTTAGTCCGGTCTTAGACCAGGTCCAGACTCATGGAGACAGAGTTAGTCCGGTCTTAGACCAGGTCCAGACTCATGGAGACAGAGTTAGTCCGGTCTTAGACCAGGTCCAGACTCAGGAGACAGAGTTAGTCCGGTCTTAGACCAGGTCCAGACTCAGGAGACAGAGTTAGTCCGGTCTTAGACCAGGTCCAGACTCAGGAGACAGAGTTAGTCCGGTCTTAGACCAGGTCCAGACTCAGGAGACAGAGTTAGTCCGGTCTTAGACCAGGTCCAGACTCAGGAGACAGAGTTAGTCCGGTCTTAGACCAGGTCCAGACTCACGGAGACTGAGTTAGTCCGGTCTTAGACCAGGTCCAGACTCAGGAGACAGAGTTAGTCCGGTCCTAGACCAGGTCCAGCTGTCGTCTTGGTTGGTCTTTACGTCCAAGATTAAGACAAGATTGAGTAAAAACGAGGTTAAGTCCAGGACAAGACCAAGACCTTTATAAAACCTCTTTGTTTAGAGACAAACTTCTCTCTCTTTTTACTTTTAAAGGATCCTGTTTGTCATCTTTCACACAAATCTATTATTTTATTACATTTCCGTGTCCTGACAGCACCTTTTACACCGTCTTCTCTTTTGTTTTCACTCGATGTGTTTTGGAGGCCGTTCACTGAGCCGTTTAAGGCCGACAGTTTGGTGCCACTGTTCTGTACAAATAAAGATAACTTGACTTGATTCCGGCGCTAAATGAACTCAAGGATCTGAAAAGCTCGGGTAAATGCGTTTGGTCCAATCCAACGGTCTGTGAAATCAAATCAGAAAACATTTTATGATACAATAATGTGAACATATCTGCTCCACTGCTCTGGCACGTCAATGGAAACCTCTCCCACAGTTCACATGTACCATCTTAAAACTATTCACTCGTCAATAATGAGCTTTAACCCGATGTACTCAGCACTGTCTCTTTGCCTTGTGTCTTAAACATGAAAAAACACCACTAAAGCTGCTGTTTTCTGTTGTAATCCACTAAACGAATGCGTCCAGTTACACATTTCTCAACCGTGATCACGTTGGCTGGAGGCAAAATGACAAAATGTGCTTTAATGTTACATAATTGTGGATAACTGGCTCTGAATACTAGGATTTTCCACATAAAGTGATACGTCTCTTATTCAAACAGAAGCAGACACATGTTTTTAACAAAGTTTATGCTTTAAACTTGGAAAAAAGACACAGAGAAAAGAAAAAAAAAACTTCTTGTTACTCCTATGATAAAAATGTCAAAATAAAATTAAGGAATGAAATAAAAAACATGATGAAAAGGCCCCAAACACAAAAAGAATATATATATAAAAAAAAAAAAAGAAAAAGAAAGATGCTGAAACTGATCAAAAAACTGAGTCACGAATCATTAGATCTTTTAAAATATGGATCAAGTATTGATAAAGTATTAATCTAGTTCAACTCTGACTGTATTTGCTTCATGAAAAGTGTAAAAAGTCTCCATCTGGATGTACTTTTAGACTCATAAACATCATCTACAGCCTGTTTTTCTGCTCAGACCTGTTCAGATGACTCATATCACTCCATCTGAACACATTATGCAAAATAAACCCAGGCTCGGAGTAAATACAGTAATGGCATCAGCGCAGGTTCAACTATACATTATCACTGTGAAGGTTAAATCACTGCACTTTCACATTAAGCTAACGGACTGCGCTGATGAATGGCACAGGTGCATTAGTGCTGCCTAAAAAATAATAATCAAATAAAAACCAGCTGATTTCCATAAAGTAATAAAGGTGTGTGTGTTTGTAAATGGAGCGACATGAACAGGAGACTCATGGGAGAGATCCACATAAAAACACAGATGGTAGATACTTATTTACAGCCAATAGAAGCACCTTCTCATCTTTTGTTTTAGCTCAAAAAAGACTTATTTAAACAAGAATGACGTGAGCTCAGCCAAAAAGAATTAAAATATCTATATTTTTAGTGAATAGTGCAAACAAACGACTCGATATTGAAGAGTAATCACGTAAAAATGTCCTTTAAATGACTTTATGATCAAGTCTGTGACGTTAAAACACATTTAGGAGCGAGCTGTGATCGGCCAAACTCCTGCAAATAACTGATCATACTCATTGATTATAATCCTTCATAATAAAGTGAAGATGACGTATTAAACAGGGATTACCTCATTATTTTACTGTCTTTAGTCGTTTTTCAGTTGAATCTCATAAAGCTGTAAAAAAATGAGACTTTAAGACGAGATCTAGGCTTTATAATTAAGGATTTTAATTATGGCGATTATTTATTTATTTTTCTAGCGATGACTATCTTTTTTGCTCCAGTTAAGATTTTGAGGTAATAATACAGTATTGTAGTAGAAACACAAATGTGAGCCACACAAGAACTACAAGGACGAGGATTTTAGCAGATACATTCTCTAAATGTATATTTGATTGTGTTCATGAAGTCCAACATATCACCAGCTTCTATCAAATACATTTAGAAATACCATCAAAAATGTTTATCTTAAATTACAGAATATATTTGAGTTTTTCCATAAAATATCTGTTTGTGGATTAATATTCCTGCTGGATTTATTAAACATTTGGTACAAAAGGACAGTTTGTGTTAGTTTTCTGCTGGTGGTTAATTATGTTATAATTTTATAATATTAATAGAAGTGAAATAAAGTGAAAAACACGAGACTTAAATGTGTGTGCATGATTGTACTCACTTTTCAGATGAATGTGAACAGGTTCTGTGTCCTGCTCCAGTTTAACCAGGTTTATATTAGAGTTAGTCCTGAGTCAGACACATTTAGAGTCCTGTGTTTTTATCTAAAGTGCTTCCAAACTTTAACTTAAATATATTTTTATTCACCGTTAACTTCACAGTTTAGCGTTAGCTTCTGTCGTGTTTTCAAATGTACTCTCCCACAAAGTGTAGAAAAGTTTGTGTCACCTGACCGATACGACGCGCCTCATTGGCTGCTTCTGCTTCTTCTGTTGTGGATCACAAACCTGTGGAGGCTCATTACTGCCCCCTTTTGGGAGATGGTGTAACAGCACATGATCAGTATGTTCATAGTTACAGACCAGCGCAGATTGTTCTATGACTAAACTAGTTGTCGATTATTTTAATAATTGATTTTTGATTAAATTGATTAGTTGTTGCGGCCCTAATTTTAATAGATGAGAATGATCAGCCCACAGCAGGATTTTGTCCAATCACAGCTCACTTCAGGTAAAAAGGAGCGCTCCCATTGGTCGACACTGATGTCAACAACGAAGGAACAAGGAAATAAACCAAGGAAATGGGTTATTCTGTTGAAAATATGCATCAGCAAATGAAACATGGATAAATGTTGGTAATGCTTCAGGGTTTAATGAGACAGAGATAATTCCAGGATCACTACAGTCTACAACAGTAAACTACAAAGATAAAAGTTTCAGATCAGCTCTAAACTTTATTTAATGTAACGTATTAGTATTTTGTGGTGAAAATTTGGTCCGGTTTTTCCTTTTTTTTTATTTAAAAGAATCAGAAAAGGTTACTGCTGCTGTTGAAGCTTTAAGATCTTGTTTTTTCACGGATCATTTCTGATACAGTTTGTTATTAAACAGTTTTCCTTAAATACAAGACAAAACGAGGAGGAGCTTCTCTCACAAAGATCCAAACACGATCCTGAAAGACAGAAAAACTGAGTAGACGACTGTATCTGAGCAGAAATAGGTCATAAAGCGGCTGAAACACGCCCTGTCTGTGTGTATGTTGTAAATGTACTGTACATATTAAAGAGTTGGGAACATAAGTGTCTTGTCGTGAACAGATCTAATGTTATTTATAGCAGTGAGAGGTGTGTGTTCACTCTTTTCTTTGGATCAGTTGTCAAGGCTCTTTCTGATGTCGTATCACCAAAGGAATACTCTGAATGAGGCATGACAATTCATTAGTATGGAAATGAAGCAGCCGCGGCGGAGGTGTGAACGCTGCTGGCTTCACGGCGAGGACCGGGGGAATACGGCCGTCCATCAACCGCATTATTCACCAACCACCAACACGTTAGAAATACAGCAGCACGGAGGGAGTCAGTGATCAGAAATAAATAATATTCAACTGAATGTGTGAAAGCATTCGACAGGAACCAGCTTTATTTAAAAGGCTCTGAACAGTTCATAAACACTAAATAAAAATGTAATTAATGAGAACAAAAACAGAGAGTAAATCCATCAAAAGGAGAGGAGTTGAGAAGAGATCCAGTCAGACTCAGGTTTTTGAGCGTCGCTGAAGTGATGTCAGACACAAACATTTGTTAGAGCCTCGGGAAGACGACCGGAGACCAAAAGAGAACCACTTTAAATACAAACTATGTTAATGTTAAACCTATTCTCCAGGTCGTTTTACAGGATTCAGTTAAAAATGTTTATTATTCAGAGAAACCAGACATCTCCTCATTTTATTTTTATTGAGATGCTCTTTTATTTCAACTATTTTAAATAAAGATATGTTTGTGTTTGGAATAATTAGAGTGAAATCTGTGTTTGTTGCACATTTAGATCAACATCAGTCGTAACAAGTTAGAAGTAGTTTCATTTAATTCAGAGAGACATTATTACTGAAGAAAAAACAAGCAAACATTGCATGAATTACCCTTTATGTTTCAGTGAGTAACTCTATTGTAGATATAGTCGACTAAAACTAGACTAAAATTAATAAGGATTAGACTAAATTATGACTAAAATTAAATTAAATGTAAAATAATGTAAATAACTGATCAACAAAGCATAGAAAAAATCATTATGACAATACTTTTTTGACTCAATATTCTATAGAAATACAAACACTTGTCATATTTTTGTTGTTAAATAAAAACAGATTTAAAGCTTACATTGTTTAATTTTAACATAATATTAGTGTTGTTTAAAAGACTCAAAAGGACTTAAAAGCTTAAAGAATAGGACTTAACTGTAAAAGTCAGTGTGGTGTTCACTGGAAACAGCCTACTCTTGTTTAACTTGTATCTGAGCTGTGTAACAGTATCTGCTCTGGAGGCAGTTCCTGATGTAATTACCCCAGCCTCCAAACCCAGCGCTCGTGGTAATGAACGAGGCCGAGCTGTAAGTCTCGGCCGATGTTTGGGCGGAGACTCCGTAATGAAGAAGATTCCATTAAAGGACATTATAGCGACATATGGGCTCGGTGTCACCGTCGGCGTAACTCGTTTATCCCAGAAGCCCCTGGTGGTAATTGTGAGAGTAAAGTGCAGTTAAAAATGTCCGTCTGCGTTCACTTGGAGGGTCTCAACAAAGGACAGTGATGATGAGGATTATGAGACGAAGAGCAGTGGGTTAAAGCCAACAGCTGTGGACTATTTAAAGAACAAGGTCTCAACATGAGCTGGTGGTGTTGTCGGTCCAGAACAAAAAAATATAACAGCTTTTAGTAAAACATATTGTGGTTGTTGGCTTAGTTTATTAAAATTATGTCAATTTCTTTGCCATTTTTTCCCCAAAACTCAGACAAAGTTGTTATTTCCATCAAACCTCAATAACAGTTTAAATAAAAAAGGTTTTTTTTCCCAGTTCCATAAAACAATGTTGACAAAACCTGCAGAATTTTCAAAACAATATAATAATAGAGGGGTTGTGCTATTATTGGTGATTTTAACTTAAATATTTTGTGTCATTTCCATCACAGAGACATTTTTTTTAAGTAAAAGTAAATTATAAGATATTCTAATAAAGCTAAACAAAATAAAAGCTGAAAAAATTAATTTAGCTTGAACATAATTTAACATGAAATCTCATTTTGTCTCATGTATTAGCATCTTAATGATACCTTTTAGCATTAGCATTGGTTATACACAAAATACACAACACAAAAAGATAATTTTCTGCATTATTTTTACATTTTAAGAAAATATAGGGTGTTTGGAAATGACTTGATCAACAATTCTCTAGATTGACCCTCAGGGACAAGTCTTTCAAGTCTGAAAAAATACATTAAATTCTATTAGAACTAACATTTTTCTTTTGGGTGAGAATAAGTTAATATTATTTTAAATTAAAAAAATTCAATCTCACGAGGGACAAACAACACTTGACACTTTTAATATAATAAAAATATTGTAAAATGTGCTTTTTTCAGAAGTTATTTCTGATGCAAACTAGTTGTTGTAAAAATCTACAAATAAATCTGTTTTGTTTTTGGTTTATGTTCCGTTTGTCTCCTGTTTGTGTCGGAGCTCGTTCTCAGAAACAAACTGCTGTGGTTTGATTGGCGTTTGTTTGTGTTTCTTTTCTGTGAAAGTGGCAATCACTGAAAGAATCTGCAGCTTTGTGTTAATTACAAAGAGCACATCCTTTTCAGTTTGAGTCGACGTGTTTTCATTTGTCTCTGAACAAACCGCTGGATCATTTTCAGACTGTGTTTGCTGCTGAGAAGCTCTGAATACAACACAAAGAGTTGCTGCAATGTTGATGAAATAATGAAGATGCCGCGGCTGAACTAAGGACAATAGACTGGAATTAAGTATTGCACAAACAAATAATTCACTGTTTTTCTTTAAAAATGGCACATTAAAAATGAAAAGTTATGGCAAAAGAGTTTAATAGGACTGTTTAAGATCCATTGAGCTTCTTTTTTCTCACACCACAAGAACGTGTGGCTCAGAGTTTGGATTAATTACACACACTTTTATGCAAATAAATGTAAATAAATAAACATAAATACACATATTTTACACCGCTTTAGCTTTAGCTTTAGCAAGGCAGAACAGTTATCTCCAATGTGACAGAAGACATTAGCCTCTTTAGCTTCATGTTTAGCCTCATATGTGACTTTGGTTTTACTGTTTTATTACTTTTTCTTTGCGTTATAAAGACATTAAGTTGTATATCCAATAATGCACAGATGTGGCTCTTTCATCTGCCGTCTCATGTTATTAATGTCTTACCTGGTTAAACATCGGTGAAATCTTGACAGAAATCCCTCTGACAGACTGGTGCCCCTTCTACATTTTCATTCTAGATGTGTTTGAACGTGTCTGTCATCAGGTTGTGATTGTCCCTGACGCGATGGGGACCGTCCCGGCGTCACACTGCGACACCGGAGTTAATTTAAGGCGGCAACGCAAACGTAGCGTGTCACACCAGAGACTCGGGGAGATTCAGAGCTGTAGATTATCGGAGCTGACAGCCTTTCATGTCATACTTACTCCATCGGCTCATCGTCGGCAGCACCTCGCTCTGATTGCCTGAGCCTCCGACGGTTTTAGCCCCCGACCAACTTCAATATCCGTGTAATTCTGCATAAGCCCACGATAATGAAAGAACAACACGGATCCGGCACAACTCTCCCGAGCGCCGTGATGCGACGTGACACGCCAAGAAGAATAAATATGAGGAGCCCTTATTGGAAAGATAATGACTTCATGAGCTGAATGTTGGGTCCCTCGGCTTTAACACACGCCTCAGAGTTGGATAAATAAGTGTGTAATTAGCACAGAGCAGCTCTTCTATTGTTCGGGGATGATTTGAATAGGAATAAAAGGAGCACCGTCGAGACAAACAAGCCACAAGTCGGTTATTTACAGAAAGAAAGAGTCACTCTGAGTCATTTTATAGCAACAAGGATGTAATAAAAGATAAGAGCTGGAATTATTTCTCAAGTATTGTTTGTTTGCTTGGAACAGAAGTGGTTTGTTTGACCAGAGTCAGAGTCCAATCATAGTTTATTTACCTTGAAATGACATCAATAAACTGCAATAGCTCTGTGTTATAAGCCACTTTGACTGTAAAGTCAGCTCTGGTCGAAGGCAGAGACTTAAATTATGTAAAAGTGGGTCTATGAGAAACGTAGAGAGAAGCTTTTTATAATATATATAACAACCACAAGTATTTTAGCTCATTTTTAAGACTATTAACCCTATGTGTCCTTTTTAAATCATTCTATTCTTACTTCAGGATGTTTGCCTTTATCTTTTTATATCTTTTGAATGAATGTGGTTTATTGTGGACTATCTCCTGACCATCGGAAATATAAAGTTCATTGATTGATTTTAAGTGTTTTAAAAGTAAAGGGTCTGAAATCCACTCTTAGATCATTTTCTAAACAGATATTTTTTCTCAGTCCAGACAAGAACATTGGGAAGAAGCAGAAAAACTAATCTAGAGTTTCAGCTGAAGCAGATTCTTAAAGCTTTGTTGCATTCATCTCTGTTTCTTTGCTGCTTGAGAGGATTTTAAAATGTTCACTTTAGAAGGTTTTAGAAGTTCTTCGTCCAGAAAACTCACATACTTGGTCCTGTCAGCTTTTCCAACCTGAGAGTGTGCAGACATCTCTCTGCTTTAGAGAAAATATTAGCTCAAAATCTACAAAACATCTTTTAAAAAATACAGAACAATATCTTACATGAATATAATATCTTCTGGAGCGCTCCCATTGGTCGACACTGATGTCAACAACGAAGGAACAAGGAAATAAACCAAGGAAATGGGTTATTCTGTTGGAAATATGTCTTATTTTACAGAGAAACAACTCAAAAAAGATCAAATAGAAAGCTCTAAACGTTGATTTAATTTAAACGTATTAGTATTAGATGTGTTCAACTTATTTAAATGCATTTTAACTACACATAAGCAAAGACAACAACATTTGCATTTTACTGTCAAAGTAAAATAATGTATTTTCAAGAATCAGTCGATGCACAACATTGAAGAAGCTGTCCACTCCAGTTTTGTCCAGTTTTGTCCCTGGTTCTGTCTCGTTCAGAGGTGAGCTGTGAGTCAGGAACATGTTGTCGCTGTCAGAATGTTTCACAGCGTTCCACCTTCTGTCATCTGCCCTCTCACCTGGGGTCACCTGGGGTCAGCTGGGGTCAGCGCATCCGTCACAAACACAGATCATAATTAAGTCACGTCGGCCATGTTTGTCCTTTTCATTCAGGAGTAAACTGGAAGAAACATCATTTACGTTGCCTCCCTTTTCTCTGTTGATGCTTTTCTTTTTTCAGCTGTTTCTCTGTTAAAAGACATATTCAGCTGAAAATACACTTTATCTGCAGCTATTAAACTTCCTGGAACGTCATGTGACAAGTGTCGACCAATGGGAGCGCTCCAAGGTTTTCTGTTCCTGAATAGAGGTTCTCATCTGTTACAATCCCTTAGAATAAACACTAGATGGATCAGAAAGACTGTTTTTACACAAATGATTGATTTTACAATAAACTATTTGGGATTAAACCATTTTAGTGCAAACTACTGCTTTTGGGGTTGGGTCATATCTTACTGTAAACTTCATGAGGCCTTTGTGATCTTTGCGCTTCTGTCTTTTTTAACAAACCAGTAGAGAGTCGACCCCTCTATTCTCTGAGTATCCACTGTCTCTAATTTAAATAAAATGCTCCAATGACTCAAAGTGAATGTTGTTTAATGAGACCAGCCACACCTTTTTCTATCTCTTGTATCTGGACGTTACAGCCTCAACCTCAGTCTAAACTCTGTCAGAGACTGAACAATGGCCAAGAACTAAAACCACTGAGCTTTGCAGTGATACAAACAGCCTCTCATTGAAACATATGAAGCTAACGCAGTAGTTACCTCTCAAACAGCAGAGGTAGCTTGAGTAATTGCCGTATTACATCTTTATGCAAACACTGATTTAGTTTAAACCAACACCAAAGACAGAAACGGATGGCGCTGCGTCGACTGAACTCAAACAGCTTCGTAAAATACAGCTGTTCAACTTGAGTTTGAAACAGCTCCTTCCTGCAGCTCGCCGTCTCTACAGGAGCATTCACAGACGGGAAGCTGATTTTTTCACATTTATTTCTGGAGGTAATTATGGAAATGATGTTGTTTGCTGCACATCTGCTCCGGCAAACTGCTCTCTTTGGTTTCTGACAAATGAGTTTCCAGGAAGCGCTGGAATAACGAAGGGAAGAGAAATGCACAGATGTACGTCAAGGTCATTGTGCAGCGCTAACGTCACTTAGCTTTAGCATTTTTGATCATTGTCTGGTCTTTATACAAACGTCCTGCAGCTGTGATGAAGAGTAGAAACAGCATCATCAACACTCTTCACAAACGCTGGTAATGTTGAAGCTCTCTGAACAGAAACAGAGTCAAAGATAATTTACTGCAATGCGATGGTGTTTTGGTGGGAATGGTCTTACTGTGAGCCCTGCAGGAACAAGCTGTTGTCTGTGACCCTCAGAGAGAAGAGGTCGTGTCGGGGAAAAGGTGATTAGATCAGGTTTAGTCAAAAATGTCCTCAGTTTTCAGCGAAGGATGTTCACAAAAAGAAAGATGAAAGTTTGTTTTCTCCTGCAGCTCGTGTCTCTGGCTCAGGTGAAAAAGGTTCTTCCAGGAGTGAGCTCACACTTGTGTTTGGTTCTGTTTAAATGGACTCTGGTCAAAGTTCTTTTTAATTGGATAAGAGTGAATGCTGCCTCAGAGCGCTTCCAACTGAACTCTGGTGCAGTTTGATTAAATGTGAACCTGGATGAGCTCAAACAAGAAGAGACTCTTTACGCAAAAATGAAGCATTCATCAGCATTTGAACTGGCTTTGTTTCTTAAGAAAGGTATGTTTTGTTGTTGTGGATTAATTTCTGTTTTGGTGTAAAATAAATGTTTTGGTGCAGACACTTTAAATGCTTGTGGTGGCTTTGTAGAAGATCATTTGCACTGAGAGGAAGCTGAGCAATTAAAAAACAAAATAAAAATTGAAATCATATGACTGTGATCTGTGTTTGTCTTTTCACTAAATTGTATAAAATCCATCTTTAAGAAAATGTTATGTTGCACAATGTTGTTAAAATGTCCATAAAAAAAAACTTACCAATAAGATAAAGACTTAAACTTCTGTCTTCCATTTAGATTCACTGAGTCTCTGTGTGTTTTTGGTTCTAAATATTGTGAGCCACACACGACCTTCACAGCAACCTTTAATTCACAAATTAGTCGCAGCGTGGTCTTGTTTACATGAGAGCAGCGTTCAGCCGCTTATGACTGATGACACTGTGATTTATGTCCGTTACTGCAAATGGATCTAAAAGGCCATTGATCAAATTAAGTGCAGACACAGAGACAGGTGACAAATGGAGGCAGAAACGCTCCGAGTCACGTGGTTCGAGTGTGGGCTCAGCTTTTTAAAAAACACGAGGAGAGAGTGTTACAGAGCGCTAAATAAAATAGAAGATAAAGAAAGACACAAGATGCACGTTAATTGAGTATTTTTAAAGTTAACCATCATCTGGGTGTAACGCAAGATTTGGTTTCCCTTCAAAAAGCACATTAATCAGAGACAAAAGGCACTAAACAATAATAAAAACCTGTAAAAGGGAAGAATGCCAACATAAAATACACTTTACAGAGGCCAAAATGAGCCCAAACATGTAAATATATATATGTAAATATTCCTTGAGATTGATATTTTTATATTATATTATGTAAAGAGATTGTTTTGTTTTTTTTAAATAATATTTTAAAAATGTTTTGTTATTTTACTGAGATGTTTTAAGATGTGTAGTACGAGTACTGTATTTTTGACATTTTTTTTCTATAATTCTGTTATTTTTATCTTCATTTAGTTTTTTGGTCATGTCTGTAACAAAAAGAACGTCCCCTCAGGGATAAATAAAACTATTCTGATTTGTGATGGGGCTTAAAATGAGATCAAAGTGACACAAATTGAAGCCTGAAAACGAGGGATAAAAGAAGGAAATTAATGTTAAAAACAAACTGATTTGATAAAGACTGAAATGAAGGGTGAATCTGACACAAATATTACTGTAAAACTTAATAAACAAGACCCAAGTGTCACCATCTTCGGCCCCAGAAAGGATTCTTATTCACTATCCTGGCCCCTCACCACTTTGAGTTGAACAAAAAAGGAAATGTAAATGTGTAAAGAGTAAAAAAAGCTGGTAAAGTTGTAGACCCAAGTACAGTGTGTTTAAATCTTGTGAAAGTACTGCACCGATGACACAAATTCAACATCTAACACTTGACTTAAATCCGTCTGGACCCGAGTCGCTCCAGAGTCGTTCCCGTTCTTAGTCTTAAGTGTTGATGAAGCTAATCCTCGGAGACACTCTGTCAGGAATAATCCCGGCTGAAACACAGCTAATCAGTGAATAAGTGGCACATAATGGGGTGGGTCTGTGGGTTAGGGTCTGGACACAGGACTCATTACTCACGTACTCACAGTAAATGAGTCATTTCCACTGTTAGTTAACGCTCTTCTTCCGTTGGATTGTGTTCCATTCAGAATCATCATAGAGTTCAATACCTTTACTCAGTTTAACTCTGAGGGATGGTCTTATTCTGACTGTGTTTGAACCTTTGTATTTTCAGGAACCAGCTCCTGTCTCTTAATGCTTTACAAAAACTGCAATGGGCTAATATTATTATAAATAATAACAGACTTCTGTTATTATGTTCTGAAATACAATAGTGTGTAGTTTGTACCAGATTTGTTTCTGACTCAAGCAGGACTTAAATGTGAGTAAAAACTGGATAAAAGCAGCAGGTCACTTCCAGCTATTTTCTCAGTGAAGCTAAAGAAAGGTTTAATGGAGACTTTATGGATGTCTTCAGCTGAAAATGTTCTTTTATATTAATACAGACATTATTTGACATTATTTACCTTTAGTTCAGGGGCCACACACTGATCAGAAGTGATCAGTAAAACAATAAAATAACCTTTAAATAACGACAATTCAAATCTTTCATCTTTGTTTTATCTTAAAGAAGTACAGTTATAATGTTGTTCTCATTAATCGTAAATGAAATCCCTCACTCACCTTCACAATATGGCTTTGGTGCTAATGCTATTGTGGGTAATAAGTTAATAAGAGGTTATTTTGACTTGATTTACTTGATTTTATTTCATTTATTACACTCTATTCTGGTGTTAAATTACTGAAATGTTTTGTTTTTGTTGTCTAACACTTTCATAGTTTCATTTAACACTAGAACCAGAGTTTATATGAGTCCAGTTTTAACCCCCACAGAGTTGATTTAACTCTGGAGGGTTTGCTGTGTCTGTCATTTTCTCACTTTCCTAATTCCATTTTGTATTCATTGGATCTAAACTGGAAACTTAATGCCCTCCGTGGCCTCAACATTGCAGTCATTTCACCAAAGTAGTTGAAATAAAAACTGTTAAATATCTTTCATAATGTGTTTTTATCTCCTTGACATCTGACTCTGTGTGAATTCTGTTTTTATTTTAGCTGAGGGGCACATTTCTCCCGTTTTCTGTGAATAGACTAAAGAACCGCCTCAAACCGAAAGCCGCCAGCAACAACTGCATCTGTTGAAACGACAAAAATACTGTGTTTTTCTCAAGTGTCAAAGGAGTAATAGCCTCTTCACTTTGAATAAAAAACGTGCTGATGTCTCTGTATTTTCAACAGTTCACAGAAAATGGCTCATTTCTTTTCAGCCACATGTTATTTAGCATAAAGCAGAATCCAAGAGAAAATTACAGTGTCCCCTGCTTTTATCTGAAGCTAGAATAGTGCTATATTCCTTTTGCAGTCAGTTTTATAAATGGATGATATATTTCGACCAGTCTTTGTCAAAGTCACCAAAGGGTCTTTTAGATTTGCATTTAAATAGATTATAAGGAAAACAGTATGATATATTGTTTTAATAAAGTCCAGTACTTACTCATTAGGATGATTTTCTGGGCTAAACTTTATTTTTTGTCAATAAGATAAACATATTCTTGTTGCTGGATCTCTTTGGAAACATTGTGGAAGTTCTATTAATGGAATTCTTAAGTCAATATCCCATTACTTTTCTTTTTCTAAAGTGATTTTTGCCTTTATTTGATAGGAACAGACATTAAAGGAGGTTGAGAGACATTTATCCATGTTTCATTTGCTCCAATTTCTCTATTTTTATCTTTTTTGAGTTGTTTCTCTGTAAAATAAGACATATTTCCAACAGAATAACCCATTTCCTTGGTTTATTTCCTTGTTCCTTCGTTGTTGACATCAGTGTCGACCAATGGGAGCGCTCCTTTTTACCTGAAGTGAGCTGTGATTGGACAAAATCCTGCTGTGGACTGATCATTCTCATCTGTTAAACATCTCTTAATTAAATTCTTGCTTCCACTTTTGGTTAAATGTATAAATTGTGAGAGTGGTAAGGTTTATATGAAGCATGTGAAAAGTACAAAAACACAAAAACCTAAAAGAGCTCCATTTGTGCCACAAAAGAAGACTCTGTAAACTATATCTTATAATAAGCTCATGGTCCAGTATCTCATCTTAAACATATGCTAAACATTCTGTTACTGCATCTTGCTTTATCTGAGACACAATCCTATAAAAACCCTAAAGGTAATTGCTTTTACAACAAAACCCTCACAATCTCAGAGTCTTTTCATTCCCAGTTGCACCAAGCTGCAGATGAATATTTAACTAACTGGAAAAGCACTGGAAAGATGTCATGTTTTCATAAAGATAAAGCATTATCCTGAGACACGAGTCTAGAAATGTGAATCTATGTGAAAGTACACGTGTGCGTTGTTTCTGCAGGAGGCTGATAATAAACTAAAACTCAGGCCCTGTGTCTGAAGCATGTCCAACGTATTATCTCCAATGGATTTCAATCACATTTACAAATCTGGACCTGGAGCAGAAACCTTGAGAAACTGAGAAGGTCAATGCATCAGAAGTGGAGGCATGTTTCTTCATTTAAAACTCATTTTGTATGAACTAATGATCGACTGTAGTTGCTCCTGGTTTTGTCTCATGAAATATCACACGAGACAGAGATCAGCTCCTGGAAAAACAAAACCAAGAAATACAGTTAGAATTGTTCTTTTTGAGGGTTATTGATGTTTACTATAATTAAAAAAAGAAAGAAATCATATTCAGCTGAAAATACACTTTATCTGCAGCTATTAAACTTCCTGGAACGTCATGTGACAAGTGTCGACCAATGGGAGCGCTCCTTTTTGGAGCATGTGATTGTCCAAGGTTTTCTGTTCCTGAATAGAGGTTCTCATCTATTACAATCCATTAGAATAAACAGTAGATGGATCATAAAGACTGTTTTTACACAAATTATTGATTTGACAATAAACTATTTGGGTTTATTTTTCACCAAATAGAAGAAAAAATATCAGGTTCAGTATTTTCTTCCACCTTTCCTCTGTCTTTATTCAAACGTGAGTCAGGTGTGTGAGAAATTGTAAGGTTCTACAAATAATAAGGTCTCATGATTTCACTGGAGGAACATGTCCCAACTCCTTCTGAGACGTAGTCCTCAGGTGAATCAAACACCTGCCATTCAATGAAAAAAGTAATTACCTGTATCCACATGAACTTAATAGAAGAACAATGGGACAGTTCTCTGGTGCTGACACCTGCAATGATTTCACTTTTATCAAATTAATGTTCATTTATTACTGCAACAGTGGTATTTGAAGGCCCAATAAAATCAGTATTAAACACACTGTACATGTTTTTTTCCATCTATTTGGTGAAAATGGTTTAAATCCAAATAGTTAAATCAATAATTTATATAAAAACAGTCTTTCTGATCCATCTACTGTTTATTGTAAGGGATTGTAACAGATGAGAACCTCTATTCAGGAACAGAAAACCTTGGACAACACATGTTCAAGAGCTCCCTTGTCTACACTTGTCACATGACGTTCCAGGAAGTTTAATAGCTGCAGATAAAGTGTATTTTCAGCTGAATATGTCTTTTAACAGAGAAACAGCTGAAAAAAGAAAAGCATCAACAGAGAAAAGGGAGGCAACGTAAAACACAGATAAATACTGTCAATTCAATCACGTAATGTTTAACGAGGAGGAGATAATTGTCGTCCTGACGCTGAAGTCACAGCTAAGCTAACGCTAAACTCTAAACTTCAGTTTGGTCAAATGGATTAGTATTTTGGAGGAAAAACTGGTCTGGTTTTATTTTTAATAAAAGAGAAGCAGGAGAGGTCTCTAGACTGATTTTGGAGGAGAGTGGAGTCTTTTCTTTTTCAAAACACCACATCCCACTCCTTTACTCGTTTTGTTTTTTAAGACTTGTCTTGTCACGTCTTGGACCACGTTCTCCATTATTTTTACACAGTGCAGTAATAAAACACAGCAGAGTCTTGTTAAGTCGACCTCCTCAGTCTCAGGACTCATTATCTCTGGTTTATGTCTCATTTCCTCTCTTTATTTACAACATATTCATCATATTTATGATATTACAGTCTCATAAGTGCTTTGGCTTCCTGTTGTTTTCTATTGTCAATAAATACACGTCTAAATGAGAGTGGCTATTGCTGCAGTTTGTCAGATTGTTTTAGTGTGTCTTACTTCTTCATAAATGATTTACTTCTGTTACTGTGCCATTAGTTCTTGGTGAAGAGCTTTGATTTGGAGTAAATTAAGATCTGTTCATTTGTCCAACTTATGGATCTGTATTGGGAGTGAAAGCATAGCTGTGTTTATGGATTATACAAGAGAACATCTGCCTGAACCAGAGCACACAAACTAACAAACCTAAAACTGACACAGATGAGATGGACTGGTCAACAACAATAATTCTGTTTTCAGTAAAGAGCCCGTCCAGTTTCCATTCACTGTCTTTAAAATGGACAAAAAATGCAAAGATTCACTCATTCTCTTCCTTGTTTTCTGTCCTGACAGGAGCCTATTCAACAGTTTTAGGGCCAGAGGCAAGATTAACCCATCATTTCCTGCAGTTCTTTATTTCTGCAACAGTGGAGCCAGAAACTGAACGAGCACAACGTCCAGATTTCCAAAGTAACACTAAAATATACGGACTAAGCTTCTTAATTCAAATATTGATATGTTTATTTACATGATTAGGCATTAATGCAATAAAATCTGCACAAACAGAGCTTTTTTGTGCCCAGTTTAATGATAAAAACCCTGTGATGTTGATGTTGATGTGAACAACAAAGTGATCTCAAACTAAACTTGTTTCTTCTGTTTCTTCTTCTTCTTCTGTTTCTTCTTCTTCTTCTGTTTCTTCTTCTTCTTCTGCTACTTCTTCTTCTTCTGTTTCTTCTTCTTCTTCTGTTTCTTCTTCTTCTTCTTCTTCTGCTTCTTCTGCTTCTTCTTCTTCTTCTTCTTCTTCTTCTTCTTCTTCTTCTTCTTCTTCTTCTTCTTCTTCTTCTTCTTCTTCTTCTTCTTCTTCTTCTTCTTCTTCTTCTTCTTCTTCTTCTTCTTCTTCTTCTTCTTCAGTTGTTCTGGTTCCACACGTCTGTAACAATAATAACATATCTCCTAATTCCCACGCATAGCTCAGTGTTAAAGGAAACAAAGACGTATTTAAAGCATGTAACAGTAAAAGCCCCGTGACGAGAACAGTGTGTGTTTATGACAATTAGCCCTGTTCTTTTTGGTTTCTAATTTTACATTTTACACTCTGTTTCTTTATTCCTTTTCCTTGTGTGAAGAGCTTGTGTGGAGACTACATTAAACGTCTCATTAGAAACAGAATGAGGCCTGGATTCTCGTGTTTTTGCTTTTTTTTTTACAGAAAGGAGCATAAGAAAAGCAAATGGAACCCGTCGCTGTCCAATCTTATAAAGTAACAGGACATATGCATTCATTCTACGGGACATTAAGTCACTGTTTTATAATTGCAATGCATTTGTGCCTTTAATCTAAACACAATTTTCCAGCAAAAGAAATAGAGACGTGTAGCTGGAGCTTTAATATCTTTGCTGAGGCCGTAACTGATCAAATCAAAACTGAAAAACTCTCCCAGATCTCTGTAAGTTCTTTTATCTCAAATGTACAGGTAGAAATCAAAGAAATCCTCTGTGGTCAATAACAGAGTCTTATATGAAGCACAGACAGTATAAGTTACTAAAGAAAATCTCGAGTAAGGATTAAATTTACAGATTTTCTTTCCAAAGACTGAAACCAACACACTTGCAGTTCATTTTTCATCTACCACATGATTTAAACTATATTTTCGGAGAATTACAGCCCTTCTTTGGCTTGATTCTGGGAGAAATCTGTGCTAATTTGCTGGAGGTCACCCCGTCTGAGTCTCCAGTGTTCGTGGATATAATGAGCATTCAAATCCAAACTGAATGAAATGAAGCGGGCCGTCGTGAAGCTCTCCAAACTCTCATCCGTCTTTAACCGCAGCCATTCGTCTTGTGTTTCCAGCCTCGGCTCGTCCCCCGTCGTTCCCTTTGTTCGGGACTAAAACTGGGCTAATCTGAGGACTCCGCGGGACGAGGCGCCGGGCCACGAGCCTCAAATCCAAGGACAGTGAGAGTGAATGATGGATGGAGTACAGTACGTCTCCAAACACTTTGAAATGAAGAGTAGACTGTCTGTGAGACTCAGGGTGAGGCTGTAGTTCACTGTAAATGGGCTTAAGGCTCAAAAACACTGACTGCTGACAGTACTGGTCTATTCCAAAAACTATACACAATAAAGAAGCCTGAATGTGACTCATTAGTAATTCATAATGGACAATCTAAACACACAGAGCCGACTGGATTTTGGAAAAGAGGACAAGTACAGGAGAGAGTTCACAACGTTACACTTCACCGTTTACTCACTTAGAAATAAAAATACTGATCACAGAACAAGTCCAACTCCAACTCTTCAAACAGCTTTATCCTAAACCCACAAAAGTAAAGGCAGAAAACTTACCAAAGAACAACAGACTCAGAGGGTTGAGAAGCAAAAAATGAGCTGTAGAGTTTATTTTATTTTGAAAAATTCCCTAAAAGCAAAAACTCACCACAGTCTTTAAGAGGATGAACAGCAACTCTTCAGAAACTTGACTTTATTTTCTGTCATTAACATAAACAACAACTCATTTCCATATTAAATAGCTTCATTACTGTTGGTCTAATGCTGCAGGCTGTAGTAGACGTGGCTGGAGGGAGTCGTCTGAACAATCGGGTCCAAACATAGATCACTGTGACCTTGGGATAATGGAGGAACTTCTGAGTGAGGAAACCCAGATCTCAAAGCTCCGACATGATACAGACATGTTTGTCACTCACACAACTTCAAAACATATATTTTTAGGTAAAGTTCAGTCAGGATTCATTCATTCATTTTCTTCTGCTCAGTCCTGTTGGGGTCACAGGGGGTGGAGCCTATCCCAGCAGCTCTGGGCCTGGGACTCGTTTAGTTTTAGTCATGCAGTTCTCTTGCCTCATAAAACCTGTTCAAATCCATCTAAAACCTGTTCAAATCCAACTAAAACCTGTTCAAATCCATAAAATTCAAATTCTAAAACGTTAAAGTCTAAAACCTGTTCAAATCATCTAAAACTTTCAAATCCATCTAAAACCTGTTCAAATCCAACTAAAACCTGTTCAAATCCATCTAAAACCTGTTCAAATCCATCTAAAACCTGTTCAAATCCATCTAAAACCTGTTCAAATCCAACTAAAACCTGTTCAAATCCAACTAAAACCTGTTCAAATCCATCTAAAACCTGTTCAAATCCATCTAAAACCTGTTCAAATCCATCTAAAACCTGTTCAAATCCAACTAAAACCTGTTCAAATCCAACTAAAACCTGTTCAAATCCATCTAAAACCTGTTCAAATCCAACTAAAACCTGTTCAAATCCATCTAAAACCTGTTCAAATCCATCTAAAACCTGTTCAAATCCATCTAAAACCTGTTCAAATCCAACTAAAACCTGTTCAAATCCATCTAAAACCTGTTCAAATCCATCTAAAAGCTTTTCAAATCCAACTAAAACCTGTTCAAATCCATCTAAAACCTGTTCAAATCCAACTAAAACCTGTTCAAATCCATCTAAAACCTGTTCAAATCCATCTAAAACCTGTTCAAATCCATCTAAAACCTGTACTTGTGGAATCAGAATAACAGAAGACACTGATGGCTCTTGTAAATTTTCCTCAATTTTCATCAAATGTGGCCCTCGTTGCAAAAAGTTTGGACCCTCCTGATTAAAGTGACACTGTCCTGTTAGGTCTGCCTTGTCCTGATGTTTCTGAAATGATTGAGCTGGGTCTGTTTGAACACTCTCAGCTCCACTGAGAGGTGCTGACCTTTCAGACAAAACTCTTTCATATTTAAATGTTTTAAAAAGGTCACACTCTCCTCCAAACAGACACAAACTGACCCCAAAAAACACACAAAATGGCCGCTGTCCTACATTTTTACAGTGAAAATGTGAAAGAAGAGAAGTGATCACATAACCTCAGTGTGTTCAGGGCGAGAGGAAGAGGAAATAACACATTGTGAAGAGTAAAGAGAGGATTATAGTTAGTGTTTCCCGGTTTGTAATTTCACCAGTGCTGCCTGGAGGGAAACAAACGAGAGGCTGAAGAAACGAGTAAAAAAACCAGAGGAGGAAGGAGAGGACGCTGCCAAAAAGTGTTGAGCACAGGCTGCGGGAAAAAAAGCTCGAGGCAGAGAAACAAATACCAGGAAACGCAGAAACAAATACTGTGGGTTTTTGTCCAAACAGCAGGAAATCAGACATATTCTTCATCTATTCTCGAGGGTTCACAGAAGAGAAAGAGGTTTGTATTTAGATAAAGCTGCTCTGATTAATCCAAATACGAGCAGAAAACAGGTTTGTGGGGATAAAGTTGGATGGATGTTATCAGTATTTGATGAAGGAGGACTTTCATCAGTAAATTCAAATGCACCGTTGTGTTTAAGGCCAGAGATTTACTGTTTTTTCATGTCTTCAAAAATGAAAACATCACATGCATTAGCTGTAATATGCATTTTTTCAGGTTTAAAGTGGTTTTAACTTCCTTTAAACAGTTTTAAGGATGGATTTCGACGCCCGAGCCGTTTAAAACCCTCTTGTATTGCCTCGTGTTTCTCCTTCACGACGCCGCAGTAATGCAATCTCCTCATCGTTTAACTCTCTTTCTGCTGACCTTGGACTGTTTTGCTGACATTGGTGCATTTTATTCCACTCTGACAAAGTAATCTAAGAGAATACCCACGCAGCATTATCCATAAATATGCATTAGTTGTTTCTTTTTTTCTTCTGTGTTGCGGCAGAAATGGAGCAGTGGGACAAACAAAGCCTGATGAGTTGCCAGGTATTTTAATTAGCAGCAAAACAACAAGCAGCAGCGTTAGAGATGTAGCCAAACGGCATTAAACCCACGCACAACACCTCCACGAGAAAAACAAATTATAGGTAATCATACATCCGGATTAATGAGGACGGATGAAGCAGCGGATCCTGTTTCTCACTTTTTGTCTTTTAGAGTAAAGACCCTGTTAGTCTGAACATCCAACACCAGTTTGTACAAATAAAGAAAATTAGAACACATTTTTGCACCATTAAACAACTGGTTTAAACCCCAAATATTTTATTGTAAAATCAATCAAGTCTTTATGATGCATCTGCTGTTTATTCTACACTTGTCACATGACGTTCCAGGAAGTTTAATAGCTGCAGATAAAGTGTATTTTCAGCTGAATATGTCTTTTAACAGAGAAACAGCTGAAAAAAGAAAAGCATCAACAGAGAAAAGGGAGACAACGTAAAACACAGATAAATACTGTCAATTCAATCACGTAATGTTTAACGAGGAGGAGATAATTGTCGTCCTGACGCTGAAGTCACAGCTAAGCTAACGCTAAACTCTAAACTTCAGTTTGGTCAAATGGATTAGTATTTTGTGGTTTTATTTTTTAATAAAAGAGAAGCAGGAGAGGTCTCTAGACTGATTTTGGAGGAGAGTCTGAGACAGGGACAAAAAAAGAAAATCAGGAACTGGAGCTTTAAGCAGTTACCATGATGTGACAAAAACACTAAATCTTTGACCCCAAAGTTCGGGAAACACTGACACATTCATAAATTTGCCACAGTTCTGCCCAAAGTCCACATTCACAACTGCATCGTGCTTTGGAAATAAAATGTAAAAAGTAGAAGAATCCCTAAAGTTAGAAAACAAGTCACTAAACCTAAAATATGACCAAATAAAAGCCGACAGAAGATAAACAGAGGAATAAAGCTGTGAGCTCAGAGCGTCTGAGTGTCGGCTCCAGTCTATTTCAGTCGGTAACGGTCACAGGTACAGACTCAAGGCTAAAGGAACACTCACACATGCTCCACCTTCAGGCTTTTCACAAACACAAGCAGCAAAACAACACCTGCAGACTCTGACTAATGTGTGAAAAAAAGAGCTGTTCGAGGGAGTCACCGGCAGGAGCTTCAGGGATTGGTTCACAGGTAAAACTGCTCGAGTGTTTGTGTTTTGGCTCAAGGTGATAAAGAAGAAGAAGAAAACCAGGCTGGAGCTGAATTATATAACGCAGAGAAAGACGGGAAAACAAGAGAAACCTGTGGGAACAGAGCTGAAAAACTTCAAGTCTCAGTATCAACAATAACTCACCGACAACAATAAAAAACTGTATATTATATTATATTTAAATGAGAAACGACTTTATTTGAGCCACAGTTTGGAAATTTGCTGCGAAAACAATGTTCCAAATTAAAAGTATGTGTTTTCTCCTAAAGTCACACAAAGATCTGTCCTGGGTCTAGTTCTGGTTTAGTCCTAGGTCTAGAAATGAGTTAGAGGCACAAGTCTGAGTTCTGTGGAAAGTGATTTAATAACATAATGGTGTAACTTGAGCTCAGACAGACGCAGAAAAGAGCTGCAATAATCCAGTCTGTTTGGTCATTAATAAGAATTTGACACAGACATTGCAAACTATTTACAAACCCTAACCATGTAGAAAAATTGTACATATATGTCAATATTTTAATTAAATTTTTTTTAAGAGATTTTTTTATTTTATTTCTTTATTTTATATTATTTTTATGCTTGTTTATTTTGACTGTTTTTTAGATTCTGGGGTCCTGTATTTTGATATTTATTTTTCATATTTCTGTCTTGTCTGTAACAAAAATATAAATAAATATAAATTAAAGATTTCTGATGCTGATAATAATTATTTACTAAAGCCACATTATAGTTTATTACAAAAGTCCATCATCAGCAGAGTTCAGCAGACTTTTCTTTGTCATAAACCGACTAATACTGATAGAAAACAGTCGTGTATTGACTTAAATCGTTCTTTTATTAAGTGCACTATGTAGTTGTCTATAAAGTGCAGGGGTTAGGGACTAGAACAGGACTCAGACACAGCCTAAATCTTCCTAAAAGCCTAATTGGATTTGTCTTAATTGGTTGTATGTCTGCTGTTTTGTAGAAACTGCCGTCTGTCGTTTTCTTTTGTGTTTTGACATCCATCACCTCCAGCTGCCAAACCAGAAAAGTAAATGTACTGAAATCACAGGTCTCTATTAATTACACTTTGAAATGACACCATATTGACTTTTCATGGTTTTAATTTCAATACAAAATGAGTAAAAGCAGCTGCTGAGTGTAATTCAAAAGGAGCTTGTTTTAATTAACGCTGCTGGTCATTTCCTGAAGTGTCTTTGTGTTGGAAGATTTACAGTTGGGCACTTCCTCTTTACGGCAGTATTTGTTATTAGGAGAAACTCTGAAAGGCCTGGTCCATTTTACTGGAAGCCGACCAATCTCATCCCGTTCGTGCCATAAAACAGCTTCAATGATTTCCTGCCAGATCCGACCCGGTGACTGTCAAAACAAGCTGCCAATCATCTCGGCTCCGACCACACTGCACCAAACTTCACCAGCGTCCCATTTTCCAAAGTGGTTGGGATTTATTGAAAACATCTCCAAATGAAAAGCAGTGTTAGTGTGGACGGGTTTGAGAGATGTTTACACTGGGCTCACTGGGCTGGTTAAAGTGGAATAAATGGTCCTATGTCACTTTGGACGGCCTTATTTTGAACAGAAACAATAAATAAGATGTAATGTGAAGAGAAAATCCCAAATTTCTGCTTTACAATCACAAGATGAATGTTAAAGGGTCAACAGTCTCTTCTGATTTTATTCTGATTCAACAAGTAATGTTTCAGTTGGATTTAAACAGGTTTTAGTCAGATTTGAACAGATTTTTGATTGATTTGAACAGGTTTAAGTTGGATTTGAACAGGTTTTAGATGGATTTGAACAGGTTTTAAATGGATCTCAACAGGTTTTAAATGAATCAGAACAGGTTTTAGATGGACTTGAACAGGTTTTAGTTGGATTTAAAAAGATTTAGATGGATTTGAACAGGTTTTAGATGGATCGGAACAGGTTTTAAATGGATCTGAACAGGTTTTAAATGAATCGGAACAGGTTTTAGATGGACTTGAACAGGTTTTAGTTGGATTTAAAAAGATTTAGATGGATTTTAACAGGTTTCAGTCAAATTTGAGGAGGTTTTGGTTGGATTTGAACAGGTTTTAGTTGGATTTGAAAAGATTTTAGTTGGATTTTAACAGTTTTCAGTCAAATTTGAAGAGGTTTCAATTGGATTTGAACAGGTTTTAGTTGGATTTGAAAAGATTTTAGATGGATTTCAACGGGTTTCAGTCAAATTTGAAGAGGTTTTAGTTGGATTTGAACAGGTTTTAGATTAATTTTATCATTTAAACTGAGGGCCACACAGAATCCCACCTTGTGCCACGACTGGCCCCGGGGCCAGACTTTGGACATGTCTGGTATAATAGATTTAAAAGTAAAGACTCAATCCGATGAATGTACCCTTGTATTTGTAGTTTTCTCCGATGAACTCGTGTGTAATTACTGCACTGCCTCCTTTAATAACTCATGGAGCTGTAGGACCTGATCCGACCTGGAAACAGGCCTCAGTGTGGACGGCTCCGCTCGGCTGGTGATCTCTCTGTGAATGACTCGAGGCGGCGTTCAAAAAACCAGAAAACACACTTGTGCATTATTCATGACTCTGTCCATCCCAGTTTCCCTCCACTTCTCTCTTTTTCTCTCGGTGTTTGCTGTTGTTCGGAGCTAATTTTAGACTCAAAAACAGCTGTGGGGGATGAACGCTGCATTTCCAAACAGACACACACAGATTTTACTGAAAAAAAAGAAGAAGAAGAAGAAGAAGACGTCAGGCTGGAAGCGCTGCTGATGAGCTGCCTTCATTTGGAATCACTGATGTAATAAATTCTCCCTCTCAGTTTTAATAAAGAGTCCTCCAGTGTCATTATTAGTCATCTGCTGCAAAATGAAAACACTTGAGTTTTTATCTGTCTAATGACATTTTGGAGCAGATGATGTGCTCGATTGCTTTGACCAAGTGCATATGATATTTTTAAAGCAGCATTTTTATCCTTTTTCACACGTGTTTGACAGAATCTCATCTACAAACACTCGGGCGAGCATTTAATAAAACCTTTAAGGCAAAAAAATATGTCCTAACTTTTTAAAATAGTGCTCAGTCGTGGCTCGAGGGTTTGGCACAGTTCAAGTACTTTTAAAGTATTTCTACATACATTAATAAGTTCATCTAATCTTTATTTGACTGGGACAGTCCTGAGTGCAGCAGGTAGAGGATAAGACTCAAACAAAATACAAAATACTCCAAGTTTAAACATTCAAAACTCAACGGAAAATGTTAATACGTTTTTTTAAAGTTTGAAACTGTTCCAAAGTGTGTTTACAAAAAGAGAAACTCGTGTGTTTTGTTAAAATACACGAGAATATCTTGTGCAAAGCATGAAATTAATTTTGAGTGAATCGAATAAAAAAATTGAAACAAGGAAGAGCTTCTTAAATTGACGAAGAAAACATGCGTAATATTTACTTTTCCCAGCAACAATAAAAAGAAAAAGTATTGTTCGACTAAATAAAAGTCAGTGGAGCAGTGCTTTTTGCAGATGAACTGAACTAAATGGATCTAAAATAAGTGTGATTTAGTACAAATAGTTGTATTAAAGCAGAGTTTAGTGAAATAAAGTCCAGTCTAATCAGGTTTGGTGTATCACAGATGAAAGTAAATAATTTATTTAACTGTTTAAATATAGGAATCACTGTTGAAAACTGTTATGACATATTTTGCTGAATTCTTCCATTTTCATTTTAAACTTGTTTGACTGGGGCTAAAGCTAATCACAGCAAATCCTCCTCAGACTGTGACTAAATGTAAGTCCAATAGAAATAAAGTTTGTGCTGTTGTTGCCAATAACTGAGGGAACAAAACTTTTAGAGGAGGCTAAATGGCCAATTTACTCGGTGGGACAAATGGAGACTGTCAAAAAATCTATTGAGATGACGCATGGGTTTATAAAGGGATAATGAATGAGAACAACCCGCTGCTAATTGCCCCATTCATCCCCTTTAGATTATGTCATCTTTATTGGTGTTTACACAAAAACTCTATTGTCGGCGTTTCTGCTTCGAAGGAAAGAGCTCCGTGGAGTTTGGGAAATGAGCCATTGTTCAGCTGCACTTTTATTAAAGCTGCTCAAAATATAGTTTTCAATCACAACAAACACATTTCAGTTTCAAATCCTGATCGTCTGGAGAGTCATCAACAGCACCTTAACTTTCTGTGAGTGTTTCCTGAAGTTCTCCTCATTTTAATTTCATTTATTTATTCTCTCATGATCATATACATGTTATAGAGCACAAAAAAGACAAAACAAAACCAAATCTTAATCATCCAAACAAAGGAAGGACATGTCTCAAAAAGAAACTTATTACTTTTGTTTAATCACATTCATCCTTAATACACTTTTTAACACAAAGAGGTGTAATATAACTGTTTAAGCCCCATTGTCCATTCTTTAGAAGGTGGAAACAACTTTAAAATGTCGCCATCACACTAAAGTGCACCACATCGAGACTAGGAACAGGTTTAAGACACAAAAGTCCTTAAGTTGTGTCCAGTGTAAACTATTCCTCGTCATGACGTTGTATTTTATCTTTATCCAGTCTGTCCCTTTGCTCTCCTGCTTCTCTTTTATTACAAAAATAAAACCAGACCAGTTTTTCCTCCAAAATACTAATCCATTTGACCAAACTGAAGTTTAGAGTTTAGCGTTAGCTTAGCTGTGACTTCAGCGTCAGGACGACAATTATCTCCTCCTCGTTAAACATTACGTGATTGAATTGACAGTATTTATCTGTGTTTTACGTTGTCTCCCTTTTCTCTGTTGATGCTTTTCTTTTTTCAGCTGTTTCTCTGTTAAAAGACATATTCAGCTGAAAATACACTTTATCTGCAGCTATTAAACTTCCTGGAACGTCATGTGACAAGTGTCGACCAATGGGAGCGCTCCAGGTGTTAGTTTGCGTTCCAGAGTGAATAAAACTGCTTTTATCCAGTTATAGGTGTCTTCTATTACCTTTCACGACATAATAATTTACAATAACGGTGCTTTGTTGGTTTCAATCATTAACACTTACACTTTATGACAATATACTCTATTAAATTAGATCTAAAAAAGCAGCATCTTTGTGATTTTAAATGACTTGTCTTCATCTGGAGCTTGTTTTTCTTGGATTCAAAACAACCTCGGTGTATTTTTCCGTCATAATCCCGGAGAACGACAGCAGAGTCACGTGGCCCTTAAAGCCCGGGCACAGATCTCTGTTTCTTTTGGTCTGTGATGATGCCCGTGTGGAGGAGTAGGATGCATTTATTACAGCGCGGACCCAGACTTTGATCTGTGGCACTAAAAGACCACTCGCTGTCTGCCCAAAGCCCACCACACTGTCTCTGAAGTTCCTCACGATTTAAACCAAAGCTCTGTGCGATGGACTCGGCCAAAAACTGACTTGAAAATAAACAGGAAAAGACGACAGTGTGTGTTTTTCTGCATCATTAATCTGTGTCGGTAAAAGCTGAATTAAAGACCGCCTTCAGAGATTAAAGTTCAGTGTCTTTTCTACAGTTTTAACACCGTTTTACATCTATCCTTCTGCAAACTGGCTTCTGTTGTTTAGCCCTTATACCTACCATAGAAAATAAATAAATAAAGTGTATAACTGTGTAAGGCACTTGTAATATCATTAAAATGTACCAGTTTGTTTGAAGAATCAACAGATAAAGAGATCAAAGCAGGAGCAATTTAGTTCAAGAAATTCTGCATTGACTTTCCAAAGTTTAGTTTACGACATGTTTAGAGCAGTCAACACGTATCACGGAGTTAAACATGTTACACACTTGTCTCAGAGTTCGGTTTTTAATGAAAATAAACTCTCAGTGACAGTTTTGACCTGTTTTTAGAGGAATTCCCAGGACTCTTTCTCCAGTGCATCACAACACAGACTAAAAACAGCAAAAACAAACCCAAATCCATGAGAAACAGCTTCTACTTTTGCCTTAACTCAACAAACGAAGACTTGGATATAGTGCATAGACCAGACACAGGGCAGATGCCTTTCCTTTTAAAGCAGATAAAAGTGTAATTGTGCCTAATGTGAGCCGTGGTTAAAGGCGGTCATTAAACTGGCTCTGACTGAGGCCTGGAGGCTTTAGTCTTTGACTGAAAACCAGGAGTGAAAAGAGAAGCTGCTAATGCTTCGACCGGAATTGACCTCGAACTTCTCTTTAACTTATTTCTCAAATACAACTATAGCTACATCAACTCTCTTCTGAAAACAGGAGAATATTCACCTGGTTTAAAGGTGAATATATTCTGTCTCTCGTCCAAGGACTTCTTCAGCTTTATTTCCAGCCTCTGAGAGAGTTTGTTCCATCCATTGGTTCATGAACTCAAGCCTGCTGTGGTTGAATTAAACACGAGTTAGTAGGTTTAGGGGGCAATTACTTTTTCACACAGGGCCATGTAGGTTCATAGCTTTAAAACTGTAATTTTGTGTTTCCTTGAGTCATCTTTGTCTAATATTTAAATTAGTTTGAAGTGTCACAAATGTGCAAAAAATAAAGAAATCAGGAAGAGGGCAAATACTTTTTCACAGCATTGTATGAATTGTTTTGAACTGGAAAAAAGAAAGAAAAAGACACTTCTATCCAAGTTATTATAAAGTAATAGCTCTCTACTCACAGGAGACATTGGAGAGAATATAAACAAATATAAATCTTACTGTTTAATTCTTTTTTCTCCATATTTCTCCATTTATTTATTTATTTAAAAACATTGTCTTTCTTTTTGCCGACATCACACATCCTTTGCCTTGTTATTAAATACACACCTCATAAAAATACCCGATCTCTACTGCACTGCTCACTACAAGAACTCAACATAAAACCCAGAAAAACTTCACCAAATTACAAAACAAACCAGGATTTTTCTTCTCTAATCCATCAAATCCACAAAGGACTGACTCACTGGTTTTAAACACAGGCCACGATTAATTAGGCCAATAATTAAAGCTTAATTTATTTATCCAGCGCAGTGCCAATAGTATTCCTAAAAGCAGAACTAATGAATCTGCAAAGTATTCAAAATATAGGCTTGAAAACGCTGTCCCACTTTCCATAAACAGAACAGACGGGGTTTTTAGCTCCAGAACAGAAGTGGCTAAGGTTGTGAAAGAGAGCATTAATGAGCAGAAATGGTCTCCCCGAGGCATGTGTGCAGCCGAATACTGATAATCTAATGATTCAAGGCTCGGTTTGTGTCACAAAAGCTGCGTTTGGTTTGAATTGACCTGTTTTTTGTACGAGCTCTGACAGAAACATGGTCATTTAGAAGTGGATTCAAAAGGCAGCGCGGTTAATCATTTAGATTTATTCATGAAGAGGATAAAAAGTAAATGTTGGTTGTTTGATCAGTGGTAAAGTGTACATTATTCTGCGTCTGCTTTGAATCGACAACGACTTATCAGAAAAAGCATGAAAGGAACTGGTCTCAGATTATTTTAAAGAGGATCCGAGTCGAGCTCAGACGAGGAAATATTCATTACTTAAAACAGTTTTAATGTGTCTCTGCTTCACTTTGTAGCCTTCTTTTTTTACTTTTTGTGATAAAACATGACCCACTGTCTACATTTATCACAGTTACGCCACACTCAACTAATTACACAACAATATAAGAGGATTTTGTTCTTTATTTGAATTGATACTTCCTGGTTTTCTTTTCTTGTCCCTGTCTCAGACTCTCCTCCAAAAGCAGCACTTCTCTTTTATTAAACACATTTCACATTACATTTCACCAAACTGAGTTTAGTGTAACCTTTTAGCTCTGACTTTACTGTTAGAACGGCAATTACCTCCTCCTCGTTAAATATTATGCAGTTGATTTGTCAATATTTATCCCTTTTTTGCTCCTTTTTTTGCACAGTCTTTTGTAAAAACATGTATCTAAAGCTGAATAAACACTTTCTCTGTTTCATCTGCGGCCATTACTTCCTCACTGACGTCAGTGTCGACCAATGAGAGCGCTCCTTTCTCCAGAAGCGAGCTGTGATTTAGAGTAGATGCTGCAGGTTTGTCTGTTATCTGTATTATATGTATTAGTTATATTTTTATTCTCTGTCTGGGACTACGGTAAGAAATTAGCTTTGTGCTAAATCCAGCGTTTTTATGGAAATCTTGTGTGAACATTGTATGTTCATTAATCTGCACTGTTCCATCCAGTTTAACAAATAATCAAAAAATCTCAAAATGATTGGCCAAAATTAATTAAATCCTTGATAAAAAAATAAATAAAAAAAGCCTAGAGGATTGTTGTTAAAATGTGCCAGTTCTTTTTCTCAAATGCATTAAAATAAAATCATATACTCTCCATTTAAACTGTAGTTTTGAAGTACTCAGCTGCTAAAGTCGTAATCTTTCCTCGTTGTGGCTCCGACTCAACAACAGGCTTTAAATCCTTTTATCCAAAAGAAGAATAGTCTTATCAATGAGACATTTGTTGTGTTGGTCTCTACTGGAGATAAGAAGGATGGAGGCTCACAGTCTAAGATTTTTTAGTCAGAAAATCCAGAAACTACCTCGCTGAGAGCACAAAGTCTTAATGAGTGCAGTTGTACATCTCTGCATCAATAAAGCAGATTAACATGAACGTTTTAGACTGAAACTCTGTAGAGATATTTGTAGTGAATGGATCTGATTCAAGTGCATTTCTATCACATCAAAGCAGCGTATTGACTGTTCCTGATGTAAAAAAGACAGAGACAAGGAAAAGGAAAGAGAACAAGAGGCATGTTTTCTTGTAGTACAACAAAATATTCATCAGTTTACAATAAATCGATGGAGCGTGTTTATCTGAGGCAGATCCCGGCTCCGACGCGGCTCGGGTCTGGAGCAGAGCGGGCAAAACCACGAGCAAAGAGCGAGGCCCGGTGCCAGAATCCAATCGATATCTGAGGAAATAAGATGCAAAGCCAGCAGCTGCTACACAAACACCAACAGGATCCTGCCCAAACGAGGTTTTTTAACAAGGTCAGTGTCGGGACAGAGCTGTGTGTCCGGTACATAATACACTCCTTTTACTCCTGCTTAGTCGGCCTTAAATAAAAGCACAAGTACGCAGCTCCATCAGCAAAAGTACTGTTCTGGAAACGAAGGAGAGAAAACAAACAGAGACTGGGATCAGAAAACACATTTAATACAAGAACACAACTCTCTGTGAATGTTTCAACTCTTTAATTACCTTCAAAGACCTATCCAGGATTAAACTGGGGTTTAACCTGTTCCTGGACTAAAACCACGGCTAAACCTGGACTAATCAATCAGGATTTGATCAGGATTTACCAGAACTTAACCTAGATCTAAAACTAGACTGAACCAGGACCACGATAAAATGGGTTTTAATGGAATCAATGCAAAATCTTAAACCAATAGCCAGAATAAATCTAGGACGAAAGAAGATTAGAAATATTGTCCTGAACCCAAACCTGGACTAAACCTGGACTAAACCTGGGCTAAACCTGGGCTAAACCAGGACTAAACCTGGACTAAACCTGGACTAAACCAGGACTAAACCTGGACTAAACCTGGGCTAAACCAGGACTAAACCTGGACTAAACCTGGGCTAAACCAGGACTAAACCAGGACTAAACCTGGACTAAACCTGGACTAAACCAGGACTAAACCTGGACTAAACCTGGACTAAACCAGGACTAAACCTGGACTAAACCTGGACTAAACCAGGACTAAACCTGGACTAAACCTGGACTAAACCTGGACTAAACCTGGGCTAAACCTGGTCTAAACCTGGAATAGACTGGTTTAGTCCTGGTTTAGTCCCGTTCTGGTTTTGATGAGAGCCCTGACTATGATTATGATTATAATGTAACTGTACTTCTTTACAATTAAACAAAGAGAAGAAGAGTGGAGCTGTCAGTTTTGATAGATTATTATTCTATTATGTTATTGTGCTGTATATGGCTCTTGAATTAAAATGAGTTTAAAACCGTGCACTAGAGAACTGAAGACTTTTCCCAGGTTTACAGCTGAGAGAAATATTTCTAATTTTACAGGAAGCGTTAACACAAAAACGTCATTTTTTGAGCCTCAGATCAGATTAGAAACAGTGGCTTCAGGAACGAGGTGGTTGAGTAAAGCTGGATTTAGTTTCGTGGTTAAGATCTGGTGAGGTCTGCTCACGTCTGATTAAGTTTGACCTCAGGAGACAGAGACCAGCTGAAGACAGAACAGAGTCGGTAAACGATCGATGGGACGGTAAATAGTGACAGCATCAAAGCATTATTCCACATAAAACACTGTCTGTTTCTGTTCAGTGAACATCAGTCGTTTTGAGACGAGGACGACGACACAAACCGACGTCTACGGACTTTGTTTTTGACACAGTTGGTTTTCTCTTCTCTTTTTACACAGAAAATGAGCTCATTTTGACAAAAAAGTGGCAAATAAATATAATTAATGTATTAAATTTTTTAATTCATTTTTTTCTTTCTATGTGAAAAAAGCTAAAAAAATTTTATCTGTGTGGAAAAATAATAAATTATCTTTCATTTAAGTAAGTACCCTCCTAGATTTTTCTGGATAAAAATTCTTGATAAATAAATTATTGCTTGAACATTTCTTTAGCAGAACTTGGACTGAACAGAATGTGGTTTTTTTCTATTGAAAACTCACGTCAAATACAAAGAGAACGAGTTTGAAAACAGATTTAAAGTGGTTTAGTGTTGAATTTTAATGTTGATAATACTCACTATTTTTCTAAAAACTATAAAAATTTAAAAGTTTCTATGAAAAAAACAGAAAACTACATGCTTCTGGTCAAATACTGGAAGAAATTATGGATAAAAACACATCAAGATGGTAGTTCTGTGTTTTTTGAAGCAGCTGATGTTCGGCTGCACAAAAATAAATATCTTTTTTAATAAATTATGTTTATGTTGCATGTAATTCAGTCTTCAGGTTCAGAAAGTGAAAGGATTCAGACTCTGGATAAACTCAGAACACTTCTTTGTGGCCTTTGTCGTTTCTTTTTGATCCACAATCATCAGAAAATCCCCAAAACAAGCATCATCGTCTTTTAATCGGTTTAATTCTTGTCCAGACGAGGTTTAATGGAGGTTTAGTCCTAGATGTTTCATATTATTACAGATACCAAATAGTTTTCTGTTTCAAGTCAATCCTACAAAACAAACACAGGTTGTCGGTAGAAAACTCCGCTCTGACAAACGGTATTTCCATCAGCGAACACAAATACGTTCCCATCATCCATCTGTCTCCCTCCTTTATCCCAGCCCTGATTCTTGCTTCTATAAATAGCTCCTCCAAATCATTTTATCTGCACAAACAGGCCCGGATCGAGGCTCTCCTGCATCGATTTAACACCTGAGAGTCTGACAGCGGGGTCGAGGGTGGTTTTTCTCTCTGCTCTGGACGTATGTGTGGATTACAATCAGTGGATTCAGAGTGAAACATGAGCCTGGAGCAAGTGTGTGTTCTGAGGCTGCAGCTAAACACAGATTAAATACAGACACTTTATCACCTTTAAACTAGGACTTGACAAACCCAGTCAGCTGCTACACTTCCTGATTTTATGATTGCCACAAAATACTAATCCATTTGACCAAACTGAAGTTTAGAGTTTAGCGTTAGCTTAGCTGTGACTTCAGCGTCAGGACGACAATTATCTCCTCCTCGTTAAACATTACGTGATTGAATTGACAGTATTTATCTGTGTTTTACGTTGTCTCCCTTTTCTCTGTTGATGCTTTTCTTTTTTCAGCTGTTTCTCTGTTAAAAGACACATTCTTCTTCACTAAAGACCTGGAATTTCACTATTTTTTATTTACTTTAATCTATTTTTATTGTTTTTACTTGTTTTTGTGTCTTGTTTGATTTGTTTTTTTTTTTGTTTTTTACTATCTTCCTATTGTAAGTGCACTTTACTGAGCCTGTAAAACTCTTTGGGCAGTGATGGTTGTTTTAAATGTTCTAAATAAATAAAATTGAAATTGAAACTGACATATTCAGCTGAAAAAACACTTCCTGGAACGTCCTGACAAGCCGGTGAGGTTCTCATCTATTACAATCCCTTATAATAAACAGTAGATGGCATCATAAAGACTGTTTTTTTCCACAAATAATTACTTTTTTTGGGGTTTAAACCATTTTCACCAAACAGAAGAAAGAAAATATCAGGTACAGTCTGTTTAAACCTGCTCAGGACCAGCCTAAACTGTTCTAATTATACATCCATGATTAAATTAGCTCGGAGTTAACACAATATCCAAAAAGTCCAGACAAAAGAGCGTAGTGAGAGATAATACATTCTTATTATAAAACAAAAATGATGGCAAAAAGATGTCTCACAGTTTGAAACTCAGCGACTCAAACTTTCACAAATGCTCTTGTTTTTACTTTTGAAAAGATTATGACACAAAGGTTATTAGTTTTAAAGCGTACACTCATGACATAAAGAAGTAAACAGACTCAACAGCTGCTGATCTTTGAAAATACCATAACGTCGTCTGTCATTGCTTTATTATTTCCAACTCAAGGCCTGACTGTGTTTAGAATGAGCTCAAAAACAAACCCTCAGTGAGTCACAGGGACATATGGAGGGACACTGTACATCATCTTTCCACCAGGGACTTACAAATGTCCAATCAGGAAAGCCTCGTTCGCCGTAAACATTCATCAAAGCGGCGCTAACGAGAATACGACAGGAGTCTGTGGCATTTGGAGAAGATCTGTCCACACAAATCATTAGATAGTTAGATTGTTAGTGAAATGACCCATTCACCATCAGCGCGGACTCTTTGAAGTGCTTCCCGTTCGCTTTGAAGAAAACTGACAAACGGTAGCTCATCTGCATAAGAGCAGCTCGAGAACATCGTCCGCTCTGACTTCTACCGTGTTTACTGCAGGTAATAAAAGCTGCAGCGGGAGCTTTTGTTGTTTGCTCAAGGTCGGCTCTCCGGCTCGTCTTCATTTGTAACCGTGATTATAATGCTTTATTTCATTATTTCAGCTTTATTTTCAAATTAAACTTTTGCTGAGAGGAGTTTCTGCTCATGAAATGCTAATTACAAGGTCTGGAGCTTGATTTATTTGAGTTTGGAGATAAAATATGAACAGATACGTGCTCAGAGAAGTCATGAAAGCAGCTGGAACAGTGGAATAGTGTAAAAATAATACTGTGTGCACCCTTTTACCCTCATTAAACATGACAGTCGTCATAATCATTTCAAAATGGGGGATAACATAGGAGCTGGTTCCATTAGGACGAGTCTGGACTCCTGCAGCGAGACTAAACCCAGACTCGATAAACTGCAATAATGACGCCATTTATTAGTTGAGCGTTGGTTCAGTCGAGTCACAGAGAAACTACGGCGAGGAAACAGCGTCTTTGTCTTCAGTTTGATGGAGCAGAAGGAGAAATGTCAGAATAATTAAAGATTTAAACAAAGAAACAGTGAGAAACTTAGCTCTCGCTGCATTAAGTGTGTTTTTAGTGTCAGAAAGTGAAGTGAGGAGCAGCAAAGACAATACAAACCTATTTACACTTACACACTTACAATGTTGTTTTAATAATAAATCACACCAAGAAAGGTATAAAAAAAATTTCCCCCTGAAACAATAGCCTAGTAATACACAAAACATGTAAAAGACTGAAGATAAAGAACCATATTATTAACTATTTTATTGACAAACCTGTGTGAGCTACAATTGTGTAATTTTTCAGTTGGTTTAGTTGATTAAAAAAGAGAGAAATGTAAAATTTATACTTTTCCACTTGATAAAAGCTTAGCATCAGTTTAGCGTTAGCTTAGCTGTGACTTCAGCGTCAGGACGACAATTATCTCCTCCTCGTTAAACATTACGTGATTGAATTGACAGTATTTATCTGTGTTTTACGTTGTCTCCCTTTTCTCTGTTGATGCTTTTCTTTTTTCAGCTGTTTCTCTGTTAAAAGACATATTCAGCTGAAAATACACTTTATCTGCAGCTATTAAACTTCCTGGAACGTCATGTGACAAGTGTCGACCAATGGGAGCGCTCCAAGGTTTTCTGTTCCTGAATAGAGGTTCTCATCTGTTACAATCCCTTAGAATAAACAGTAGATGGATCAGAAAGACTGTTTTTACACAAATAAACCAGACTTATCAAAATAAATCTAGCTCATAGAGTTAGCTTGCTTCATGAAAATCCCTTTAGTCTCTTTTTAGTCTCGAGTTCAAACTAAAACAACAAACTGAACCCAAAAGGACTCAACATTACCACAAATCTCATGTCACTTTCGATCGGTTGATATGAGAAAGTTACAGCTAACATCTTCATTTCTTCAGGCGTCGAGACCTTTCACCTTTTCACACGAGGCTGATTCCACAGGTTCACAGTTAAAGCTCCAGCCTTGGGCACAATATGAATGAAAGTAATGAAAGCCCCGCGCCGAGGATCAGTGTCTGCAGCGAGGATCTGAGCCACAGCCGTATTCTGTTCCTGTTCAGTGGCTCATTAGACCCACATACACTGGGCAACCTTTGAAACTCTACTTATGTTCAAGGCTGCCCTGGAGCAGCTCTGGAAATGCTCCGCTGCAGCTCGTTTAAAAATACATCTGAATTCATCTTCTAATGCTCGGACAGCTGAAGATTTAGTTTAATGTATGTATTCAGAGTAGTTCAGTCCAAATGAAGGAATAAACACGAGAGACGGAAAAGCACAGTTCATTTTCTTTTTGATGACACATTGTTTTTTACAAATATGAACTAAAATGATTTTGTTTCTGAATCTATCGTTTACAAATCTAGACTTTATTGTGAAGGATTTTAATATTTTCGCTCGTTGTGGACTGTTGAGTTAAGATAAAACGAGTATAATTAGTGATAAATACATATTTTTACACAGAAACTGAGCAAATAAAGAAAAAAAAAGAAGAAAGCAACGTGTAACTGATAAATATTGTCAATTAGTTCACACAATATTTAACGAGGGTCACTTTGGTTTAGTCTTTTAAGCTAAAAGTTTAAGCTCGAAAATTCAGTTTGAGGTAATGTTATTAGGAAAAACCAGTTTGATTAACTCCTGTGCTTAAAAATCAAGCTTTCAGGGAGAATATGTTGGGTTTTATGTTGAGAAATAATCTAATGTAGCTAAGGTGACCATATTTAAAAAACAAAAAAAATGGTACACTTTAATTTTACTGTAAATTCAACACAGAACTTGAATAAATGAAAAAAAAATGTTGCCAGAAATCAATACAACATCAGGAAATAATAAAAAACAAACAAAGATGGGGCTTAAAATCAGGACTGTCCCGGTTAAATCAGGACGTATGGCTACCCTCAGTATGGGACATGTTCTGAAAATAGTGGATAAAACTGAAGAGTAAACAAACATTTTCAGTGACAGGGTTTGATTTCTGTGTCTGTTTCTGTGGATGGATTTACTCCTGGAGCATCAAAAGTCTGTTGTAACAAGAGCGAGGATCAAAGGTCTTTGTGTTTGTGGAACCAGAGGCAGATTTACAAAGAAAGGAATAAAATAATCCGAGTCGAAGCGAGGCTCAGAGCAGAAACGTCAGCGCGGGACGCTTTGGGAGGTCCGGCCTGAAGGTCTTCAACTCGGACCTTTGATGGTCTTCAATCAGAAGCAGAGCCATCAAAGCCGCTCTCACAGATGGTCCACACCCCCAACATCTGCACATCACACGGCTCCACTACAAATGAAGCTCGGCCTTTCGCTCTGACGTCCGCAAAGAGCCGACCTCCTGCGGCGAAGACACGAAGGAAACAAAGAGCGAGACGAAGAGGAACCAGAGGAACCAGAGGCAGAGGCGGTCACCTGCAGAGAAAACACAACGCTGTCCACTCCCCGGGATTTACTCAGCTTTGTGTGGAATATAAATGTGTAATAGTTCTGTTAGAACGTGCAGCAAAGCAAAGAAACGTCACCTGGACAATCTGACGAAGAAGTAAAAGCACAGATCTCATTGTTGTCATAAATAATCACATAAATCAAACTAATGCTTATTTTAGTATCTTTTTACCCAGAGTCCATTGTATCTAGTGGTTTTATTGATGTCATGTCCCTTTGTCGTCTTTTTACTGGACGTTGTCTGTTTTTGACGACATCTTGTGAATTTCAATCACATTTGTTTTTTAGACACTGTTTTCAGAGTTGTTTGCCTTTGACTTTTTGCGTTTTTTTTTTTTGTTTTTTGTTTTTTACACAATCCACAAAGCATTTTCAACAGCCACATTTTAGACGTTGATTATTTTATTTATTTTTTACGTATTTTATTTTTAACTGTGACCATGAAACATCATAACATTCTTCTTAAAGTCAAGGACGTGTGTGAAAAGGACTTTAAATGTGTTGGATTGGTATGTATTTATACAATTTTAAATATAGTTTGCACCTTCTTAAAAATGTTAATTTAATTTTGTCAAAATTGAGCCATTATTTTTATTTTTTTTCTATTACATGAAAAAACTTTCTGATAAAGTGTGTTTATATGTACTCGAGTATCCCAGTTTGTAATGGGTGTTTTTTGGTCCAGCAACATTCACCATTACTTACAATAAATACTTTTGTTTTTTTTAACCATTGATTTCTTTTAAAACATTAGCTAAATATTCTGCAAAGCTTAGTACTTTTACTCATTTTTTTTTTTTAAGATAAATAAAAGCCTCAAATACATAAACCCTTCAGATGAGCAGCAGCTTTCCCTTCGCTTCACAAAAATAGTGAGTGCTCTTTACTCCGTTTGATTTTAAAGCATAACCTTTGCAGAGTCGGGTCACGGACGTTTGACATTTCCGATTCGTCTTCAGCGACTCATAAAACTTCACTTTGAGGTTATTTTTTAAAAGTCCTCGTCTCGAGTGCGACCAGACTTCAAAAGACCGTCTTGTGTTTACAATTAGCACTGACAAACTTTTCCTTTTGAGTTATAAAATATTCTTTTAGCATTGCAAATGGAGGTGTCCTCAAAGTCTTTACAAAAGCAAAACAAAAGTTATTATCATCTGCATAATTCATTTCAAGTGCATTTAAAAACACTGTTGTGTTTCTGGAAGGCTTTGGTGGAAAAGTTTTTGTCTTAAGGCTAAATAAAGTTGCACAAATACAATTTAAGGAAAACAAAAGGCAAACAGTGACAGAAGTAACTCGAGGGAATGACAGGTTTTAGTGAAGTTCAATGGCGTCATTAGCATTCGGTTTCATCTGAGATATTTTTAGTCTTTTTCTCCCGAGACTGAACCGTAGAAGAATAAAGATTTGGGATTGAGCTGAATCGATTTCAATTGCAGATAAATCCACTCAGAAAGAAATACAGCTGCTCTTCTGGGAGTTCTCAAATAAAAAGAGAGCTTTTAACTCTGAATATCATTAAACTGATATGGATAGATAAACCGTAGCTGCAAAAGTTATTATATCTATGACCTGTCTTTAGCTCTGTCTGGACATGTGATCAGGGATTAGCTTTTACCCCAAAAATATATATTCTCCCTCATTTTGATGCTTCAGCTGGACAGACACCTCTCATATAACTGCCCCGGGACAGTTGCGTATCACGAGAGTTGAATACTGGACCCCAACAGAGTCGTATTTGTACAAAATACACTAAAGTGACCTACTGTTTAAGAGGATCTGTTTTTGTCCAACAAACATGGCCGCCTTAACATCCATAAAAGTTATGCAGTGTTGCTTTAATAAAAGGTGGAGCAGACTGTAGTTTTATTTAAGGACAACAGCAGAGTTAAAGACAAGTTGTGTCAAAAATGTTAAGGTTTAACGGTGGATTTATATCAGTCATTTACAGGCCTCACAGAGATCAGAAGGTAGAGGATCATGCATTAACCTGAAGGTTGGTGGTTCGATTCCTGCTCTGCTCGGTCCATCCTGTTGTTGTTATGGTTTATTTGACAGTGACAGATACAGTACATATAATAATAACAGATTATCTTCTTAATTAATCCAATGTCAGTATCAGTGTTAAAGTCAAGGTTAATCCTTAACTCCTGTGTAAAGAAGAGCCTTTTACAGTTGATATTACACTAGACAGAAACTAAAAATGAACAATCAAAACAATAAAATGTCCAAAAATCAAATGGCACAAATAGAAAGTCTAGATACATTCACACTTTATAATTTACACACAATCACACTGGTTTTTTTGGAGGTGGACAGTTTAGTTAAAGTCAGGGAGACAACTCCTTTAAGAGTTGAAGATGTTTTACAAAATGGAACCTCCAAGTCTCATGTCACTGCTCTCGAGGAAGTTCTGAAGTCTGTCCATAGCTTTGTCCCCAGAGTCAGTTTAAGCAGATTTACACTTGTCCCTGTGGTTTTTTTAAAATAAAGAGCTGGTGTTTTAAAAGCTTTTTGGGACTGACTAATGTGACAATCCACATTAAGAGTTCCTGGATGAGAAATGTCAGCCTCAGAAATGTCAGCGGGAGTTTATTTACTGAAGCGACACGAGGCCAGAGGCTTCACGAGCTCCGTCTGCAGTCGTCAGGAGTTAAATACACTTGATTAAATTTAGATGAAGAGCTGGAGTGATACTGCTCTGGGACAGGCACTCAAACACGACAGCACTTCACGTCTGAATTATTCACGCTAATGTGACTTTAAGTTTACTACGACACTCAACACAAAACGGAATTTGTATTTAGGACGATTTTGTCCCAAAGGGAATAATGACTGATTTAATTAGACACTTCAAAACTTGACAAAGGTTTAGTCCTTGGTTTGTAGAAAACAGCTCGGCCCTTAAAGGTTAAAAGGTTGAAATGAAGATTGAAAATTGACAAAGGAACAAAAAATGTACATAAATACAGAGAGTAGTTTATGTTTGTTGAGGTTAGACACGCCCCAAAACCAATATCACTGTAAATCTGGATTTATAGAGGCCATAACCACTGCAGTAGTTTTAAAGTTTTACTGCCAGCTCTTGACGTGGATGGATCCATCAGCAAAATACATCTCACCAAACTGAAGTTTAGAGTTTAGCGTTAGCTTAGCTTCAGTGTCAGGACGACAATTATCTCCTCCTCGTTAAACATTACGTGATTGAATTGACAGTATTTATCTGTGTTTTACGTTGTCTCCCTTTTCTCTGTTGATGCTTTTCTTTTTTCAGCTGTTTCTCTGTTAAAAGACATATTCAGCTGAAAATACACTTTATCTGCAGCTATTAAACTTCCTGGAACGTCATGTGACAAGTGTCGACCAATGGGAGCGCTCCAAGGTTTTCTGTTCCTGAATAGAGGTTCTCATCTAATACAATCCCTTACAATAAACACTAGATGGATCACAAAGACTGTTTTTACATAAATTATTGATTTTTACAATAAACTACTTGGGGTCTAAACCATTTTACCAACTAGAAGAAAAAATATCAGTCTATCCTATTACAATACTTACTTCCAAAATCAAATTGAACTTTTTTAGTCTGTAACAGGAGGGAGTTTCTGTTTTTCTGTTTCATTTTTTGTAAAACCCAGTCATCAGTGGCTCATATTTGTGTAAAAGTAGTTTTAACTGCACACTTTTCAGTTTTTGTGCATTCTTTTTTAATACAGATGGCACCTACCCTTTTATACCTGGTCATAAATAATCACTTTTTATTATTAATTATTTGACATTATGATTGGTTTATTCTTTTATGGATCTTAGCTCTGTTTTGCACCACCATCTTCTCCATTTAATCTGACTACAGCCATCTTTTCAGCCTGAAATCTAATTGTAATTTAAAAATGCTTCAGCTTCTCCACGTCTTTCCCCATTTTCCTTTCTTTTAATTTGATATTTCTTCACATTACAGGGAAATAAGACAAGTGCAGGGACAGCTCACAGCAGCTTCTCACTTGACTTCCAGAGCAATTAAGCCCCGCAAAGGGTTTTAATTTCAGATGGGAAATTGAATTCTGTCAAGATCCGATCTGCTTTCGGATGTTTTCACTTCGCGGTCGCACGTGTTCAAAGAAAACACAATACAAAGGCTGGTTTTATCACCGTTTGACAGAAGACGATGCATAAAGATACTGAAAGCTTCATCTTAATAAAGCGGCGCAAAGATGTGACACAGTTATTAACGCTTTAAAAGCACAGGGCCAGATGCTTGAGCGGCTGCCATATGTTTAGAGTCTTTAAAGTGAGCATCTGATTCATTACTGGCAGCACAATGCAGCACCTTGAAGTGTGAAAACAAACTGTGAAAGAAAAAAAATCCAATTAGCCTCCCATTATTCATCTGTGAAGCTACAAAGAGATCAACGCTGTTAAAGACGTGAACTGTGGCGCTCGAGTCTCCGTGAGTTTGGCCTCGCATCAGACGCTCGTAACGAGAGAGAAAAGGGTGGTCTGAGTCAGTCTGGGCCTTCTCTTCCTGTTTGATCGGTGCAGCCCACTTTCCAAAAGGTGGAGCTAAACACTGATTAAAGATGCTTAACTTTAGAAAAAACGAGAAGTGAAAGAAACATCGAAACAATGTTCTCTCAAAAGAAGCTTGTGTTGCATCATCAGTTCTTACTTTGTGAATGAAACCCACTCTGTTCTGTCTCCGCTGCATTAAACCGGAGCTGAACCGGGACGTTAAAGAAAATAAAAATGGAAGTAACATCTACAACTTCTCACAGAAACACACCAGGATTCACTCTGTTCCTTTTTCTAATTAGAACTGAGAATGTGTCGTTTAATCACCAGTAAAATCATCTGTGGTCGTAGAGAAATAATGTAATATATGTCAGTGAGCTCATCATTGAGACTTCTGTAAGCAGGCTACAGATGATGTCACTTCCTTAGCATTAGCCACATTAGCTCAAGGCTTTAAAAGAGTGTGAGTGTTTATTTATTTTTTAATCTATTATGTAAATTGCCAAATGGTTTTCTTTTTCATGTGTCTTATATTTATTCAATTATTTAAATTGCCAAATTTATTTATTTATATATTTTATGACTTATGGTTTAAATTTTTCATGATTTTTTTTAAACATTTTTAGAGATGGGTTTCTTTTTTGAGACATGTTAAAAATGTCCCACTCCATTTTTGTTTTTCTAGAGGACAAAAACATTTTTTAATGCACCTCAGAGCCACTGTGTTTCTGAGCAACGTCCTGAATTCTATACTATATATTTTTCAATATATTTATTTTATTATATATATTTTTACTCAGTTTAACTCATATCCAGACTATAATGACTGATTTAAGGGAGCTATACATTTGTAGTTTTAACACAAAGAGTTAAGTGAGATTGCAGCACATCCCAAGGACACTTTTAATCAGTGCAGTCGGATTTTCTGTCTTAAAATCTTCATTTACTTAATTAAAAAGACCTGGGGACAAACCTGTCGCTTGTTTTTGGTTCAGATCAACCTGTTTCCACAGTTTAACTCAATGAGCTGTTATTTGATTTGTCCAAATACTGTTGGGATCAGCAGAGAGGTGTTACTCACGGGCCGCAACAAAGAGCGCCTAATGAGCCTAATTTATCTGCTTTTCTATACATAATGAATTTATTTTATGGATCGGCAACAGACAAACCTGATTTAGAGCAATCTCGGTGTGATTTAGTGTAATTAAGGCATTTAAGCAGATAACACATGGGTTTCAGAGTCGACACGAGACAGAAGTCAATAAAGGCCTCAGGATTCACTGTGAAAAGGATAATTACTAAATGTTCATTTTTTTGTCTTGATGGTTTCTATTTCTGATAATTAAAGGAGTTATTACTGTTTTAGAGACAAGGCTTGGGTTTGGAGAAACATGAGCCCAAAGAAAAGTAAGGTTAACATTTGTCTGTGTTTTTGATCTGTTAACC
The DNA here is from genome assembly GCA_036850595.1 of Rhyacichthys aspro. NCBI lineage: Eukaryota > Metazoa > Chordata > Actinopteri > Gobiiformes > Rhyacichthyidae > Rhyacichthys > Rhyacichthys aspro. Next base: position 23,391,787 of record CM072157.1, on the reverse strand, counting down.
TAAGCTTTAACAGAGAGTTTACCTCAGACAGGTGTGTTCCATTCCAGCTTCTGAATTTAAAGGCATCACTAGACACAACCATTTATGACCTTCTTCTATTGTAATGAATTCATATTTTTCACTATTGTCTATTGATAATGCTATCTTTGACAAAAATACACTGTAAACAGATTCTTTTACATAATATCCTAAAAAAACAACTAAAATGTCCACATTTTTCCACTTACTTTGTGCAGGTTTGTGCTTAGTCCTAATATTTGATAGTGTTTTGACATAAAGGTAACGATAAAATATGAAAACACTAAGGTCGGGGAAAAAATAAACTAAAATATGAATAAACAGATAAAATAAATAAATAAAATGTCTGTAAACAATACTACATCAATTCAGAAAAGCTCATTTTAAGAAAAAAAAAGTTTGCCTGATTTGAGCCTCACATAAAAATGCTTCATTAAAAAAATAAAGTGAAAAGTGGAGTCAGACTTCACTCGTCTGGACTCTTTCACTCTTTCTTAGTGTCATGAAGTTCTGTTTATTTAAAATGGAACGAGCTTCGAGTGTGGATCTATTTTTCTGATTGGTCGTATGTGGATTTGTCCCGCCTCCTGGAAATAAAACCAGACTAATTCTTTCTATAGAAAACCACCTGTTAGGACTGCAGCCGGTCTTTTTACAGATGTTTTTAGAAATCCTTTTCCTAGTTTTGGATGTAATTTAAAAGACGGCGCCTCTCTTCCAACACGTGAAAGACACATCCATTCGATCGATTCTCATCCTTTTATTGATCCACCTTCATTCATCATTCATCCCCGAGGCTTCCCTTTAACACTCACCACACGACGGCAGCAGCCTTGACATTTAATTAAATCCCAATAAACAGATTTTTTTCCATCTGTTGGTGTGGGTCTGATCAGGATTCAGGAGGTCGCTGCTGTTGTCCCCAGTTGGCCCCGAGTCAGACCAATGGTAAATATAACCTTTAGTGGCCCAGACATGCTCTCACTCACAAACAGCGCTGTGACAAAAAAAAAAAAAAAACCCTGCCAGACTGATGGCTCTTTCTGTGATTCGTATTGAAACTAATGCATTAGGTTTGGATTGGATCTGGTCTGAGCTCAACCTCAACAAAGAGAGATCAAGTTAGTGATTTGAAAGTTGGAGGCACACATTTTTTTCTGTCGTATCTAACGGCAACAGACTGGAGCTCCAGCTCTATGTATTAAACTAATACATTACATTAAAGTAAAGTTTAGAGCTGAAACTTTTATCTTTGTAGTTTCTTGTTGTAGACTGTAGTGATCCTGGAATTATCTCTGTCTCTTTAAACATTTATCCATGTTTCATTTGCTCCTGTTTCTCTGTTTTTTATCTTTTTTGAGCTGTTTCTCTGTAAAATAAGACATATTTCCAACAGAATAACCCATTTCCTTGGTTTATTTCCTTGTTCCTTCGTTGTTGACATCAGTGTCGACCAATGGGAGCGCTCCTTTTTACCTGAAGTGAGCTGTGATTGGACAAAATCCTGCTGTGGACTGATCATTCTCATCTATTAAAATCCTTAATTATAAAGACTAGATCACGTCTTAAGGTCTCATTTTTTCAGATGATTCCTGTTACAATAAACTTTAGGAGATTACACTGAAAAACTAAATGAAACAGGAAAAAAAATCAGGTAAAGGACTTTTCCCTCTGAGTTTTGACATAAGTTTTTTGGACTGTAACAAGACCAAAAGAGTAAAAAGAGCTAAATCCACCGTGACACACTGTAATTTTTGTCTAATCATCCCAAAATTGCACAACCTGGTTTAAATCCGTGGTCTCGAAGTTGTATGACCAAAGATTTTCAGCAACAAATATCTGTAAGTGTCTCAGGGGCTTAACATTCAGCTAAAATCAAGCCCTTCTGGCACTGCTTTTGAAATGATAGCTCACTGCTCCATTCTACTTTGAACTCAAGTCAAATAATTTCATAAATGCACCAGAATAAAACTTGTCATTTTTATCGCCCTGAGCCACCCTCAAAGCTCAGTCAATTTGGCAAATGATTTAGAAATTGCAACTTTTTTTTCAGGGAAAGTTTAAAAAGTGAAAGGCTTTGAAGCTGTGACTGACAGAGTTGAACTTTTCCATGTATTTTTCATGGGGTCTTGATCTGCTGCTCTTTGAAGCCAATGGACGGCAATTTAGTCGTGTGGATTTTCCATTTTGGTGCCTCTCTTTAAAGAAAAAAACCCCATTCAGTTCATAGGACGCCTTTCTCTCGTGTTGAGTTCGAGGCGTCGTGTCACGGGTCGTTTCCTCCAAAGACTTTATAAAGAAATGAAGCGTGGAGACAGTTTGACAGGGTTCAGTCTTAAAACTAATCTGATGGATTCCACTGATTTCAGAATCAAACTGTTGTCTTTAAAGAAACAGAACATATTGTGTAAAATACGTCCATAGTTACTGCAGAGTTTAACTGTAAATATCCACATTCTCTTGTATTTATTGTATAAACCTTTACGTTTTTATACCAAACATTCTGCTCTTGCTGCCTTTTACATTTCTAATTAGATGCACTTGTATTTGTGTAATGACAATACATTTAAAACTAATTTAATTTAGTCTAATTTATTAATATAAATGGTGTTTTGAGGCTTTTGCAAAGTCCAGTTTTGTTTATCATTATGTGCTATTCTTACAAAAAAATAATTTGCTAAATTCTGTCGTTTACAATCATAGCTTAATTACAATATTATAAAACAGTGTTATTTTTAGGGCCAAGAGTGTTTTACCCTGTTGTTGGCATTTGTTCTTTCTGAAGAAGTTGAGATCTGACCTGAAACTTTTTTTAACATTTATCCATGTTTCATTTGCTCCTGTTTCTCTATTTTTTATCTTTTTTGAGCTGTTTCTCTGTAAAATAAGACATATTTCCAACAGAATAACCCATTTCCTTGGTTTATTTCCTTGTTCCTTCGTTGTTGACATCAGTGTCGACCAATGGGAGCGCTCCTTTTTACCTGAAGTGAGCTGTGATTGGACAAAATCCTGCTGTGGACTGATCATTCTCATCTATTAAAATCCTTCATTATAAAGACTAGATCACGTCTTAAGGTCTCATTTTTACAATAAACTTTAGGAGATTACACTGAACGCTTCATGAATCAGTTTAGCATCAGAGCTAATGCAGTTAGAATACAAATTACAGACTGACTATTGGTTTAACCACTGTATTTATGAAGTATTCTCAACAGCAAAAGACAGAGGCCAACACTGATGGGTTCATAGGGTTTTTCAATTACAGTGAAGCCAATAAACGTCTAAACTAAGACAAAGCAAAGGCTATTTCACAATTTGGTCAATTCTCAATTCTACAGCATCTTCCGATAATATATATATTATATATTTAATAATTTATTAAACCAGAACCCGAGCTCCAGCCTGGATCATTATTTCTTTATTCCCTTCATGTGCTCAGCCTGGCTCTGCTGCTTTCAGGCCTAAATATTTGCAAAGATGAGTCTGAATTACTACAATGCACCTCGGATCCCGGCTGCATTAATAACGACATCAACGTGAACCGAGAGCTGCTCAGAAAAAGGTGAACCAGACCCGAGGAGAGGCTTCTGAGGCAGTGTCTTACCTTAACACAAGAGCAGGAAAACATCTTCAAAAAAACCCTCCAGGACCAAGGAAACTTTTTTTTCCACTTTGATATGAAGTTTAAAAGTGGAGAGAAAACACCAAACAATGCAGTGGTCCGTGCCATTAGTGAAAGAACAGAGGGAGCTGCCATTTCTCCAACACAGCAACAACAAAACTACAGAGGTTTGGATTATTCTGAGACGGGAAAACACCAGGGAACCGCTGACTTTTACACTCTTTTACAGAAAAAAACTTCATCTGATACAAGGAGCTCTGTAGCCTGGAAAGAAAACAGGAGACCATTACTTTTAAGGAAAAAAAAAACATGAATTTTTAAAAGTACCAGAGTTTTTAGACAATGTCCAAACTGCACTGGTCCAAAAGAACGTCTTTTGTTTTTGAACTGGTAGAACCAAGAGGATATTAGTGTTTTAAAACTGACACAAGTACATTCAATATCCTTTTTGTTCCACTTTACTGATTTTAAAGGAGCGCTCCCATTGGTCAAAGATTAAGGCTGGAATAAAGCAACAGATAAATATACAACACAGGATGCTCTCAATAAAAAACTGATAAAAGTGACAACAGTGGGACTGACTGAGAAAGATCAGTTTGAGGTGAATTCTTTGCAGTGTTCAGTTAAATTTAAGTTAATCATCAACAAAAAAGTGCAGAGATACTTATAAGAGATCACTATTTTGACACTAAGATTTTAGATGGACTTGAACAGGTTTTAGTTGGATTTGAACAGGTTTTAGTTGGATTTGAACAGGTTTTAGTTGGATTTGAACAGGTTTTAGTTGGATTTGAACAGGTTTTAGTTGGATTTGAACAGGTTTTGTTGGATTTGAACAGGTTTTAGTTGGATTTGAACAGGTTTTAGTTGGATTTGAACAGGTTTTTGTTGGATTTGAACAGGTTTAGTTGGATTTGAACAGGTTTAGTTGGATTTGAACAGGTTTTTGATGGATTTGAACAGGTTTTGTTGGATTTGAACAGGTTTTAGTTGGATTTGAACAGGTTTTAGTTGGATTTGAACAGGCTTTAGTTAGTAAAAACCAACAAAAATATACCTTTTAAATGTATTAAAGGGCCACATAAAACATTGCAAGGGCACATCTGGCCCCAGGGCCTTGAGTTTGACAGGTGTGTCCTAACTGTCCCTTTGATCCATGTTTACTACAGTCACTTCCTTTTTCTCTCTTTTATTGGTTTTCCTTGACTCCATTTCCCTCCAGACCCGGTCTATACGGCACCTGTCACACTCACAACTAAAGAACACATGTGAGCACAGGGCCCTGAACGCACCGCCAGTTTCTCCCACAGCCTCGTTCTTCTCCCGCGCCGCTCACTTATAGAAATTAAAAACATTAATCAGATTAAGGCTGGAGAGTGTCAGGAGTGGAGCCAGGAAGTCCATTTTGTCCCAGAGCAGCAGAGCGAGTGATGAACGGAGCGAGGAAATAAAAGAGAAAGGGCCGAGTGTTTGACTGCGTCCCTGAAGACCACACGTAAAAACACGCTGCGGTTTTAATAAAATACAACCGACGAGCGACTAAATGAACTGTTGTTTAGGAAGTTTACCCGACGACAGACCAGACCAGATCGTTCCTTTGGAGGAATCTGGGTCATAATCAACTCTAGACGGTTTCAATCCACTCTTTCTCTGAGGATTTGAGTAAAATAATACCCAGCATGCATCTGTGGATCCTTTGTGGCCTTTCCCTACACACCATGCACCACAAATGTTTAAAAAAATTCAAATTTCACAGATCAGATCACACCAAACAGGAAAATAAAAAATAAAGATCCGGTTGTTGTGCTCTTTTTGAATATTTATAAGTTTATTTAAACAATTAAGTATTAATGCAAAAAACAAAAACAAAAAACAGCCTTTTTATGCCCAGTGTCTGCCTTTAAAATACTGGTGATATTCATTTTTTATGAAGTCTTGTTGCTTTGTAGCGAGACTTTGTAGTTTGAATGAGTTTACGATGGTGATACCGTTAAAGCTAGACTTAGCGCCCTCTAAAGGACTCTGACTGTACTGCGTTAAACTCACATTTAAACTCTATGTCTCAGAGTAACACAGTGGAGCATTTACTGAGATGAGTCAATATTGTTGAACAAAAGCACATTTATTACCCATTTGGCTTATTATACATTCACATTGACAAAACTATAAAAAATAAAAGGCTTTAAACTTTTGTTGTAATCAATACTGTAAAATGTATTAAACCATAAAAATACACTTCCAGCTGATACAAGCCATTTGTTTTACGGTGCAGTTATTATTTCATACAAAGTACCCACAGCTGAGGAATAAAAGCAGTGTTTGGAAGTGTCCCAGTTTGGAGTTAAACACTGGGTTTTGACGGATTTAAACGATACAGACCGGATCAGACCGGGACTCCTCTGTTCTCTCTTCATTTCCCATAGATCTTTGTCTTTCTCGGAGCGTCACACTGAGCTGTCTGTTGTTGGCAGAACGTGGCACCAATTAGCCACAAGTGCTGACCACAGCAGCCGCTAGCTCTTTGTCGCTTTTATGTCTTAAAGCACAAAGAGAAAAGCCAAGAGACGGGAACAATAGACCCGACTACAAATGCACCGTCACATCCAATAAAACGCTTTAAAACCTAAGTACTGACAGTTTTATTTATGTATGTATGATATAAGTATGATGTATGTATGATCCTTCAAAACTCTGGTACAGTTTGATTAACGATTAACGAGCCTCATAAACGCTCGACTAAAGCCAAAACAATATTATCCATCAACAAAACCAAATAAGCAGAACACTGAGAAGATACAATTGTCCCAACAGTGCCATCTAGTGTGCTTCTTGAGAAATGCATTGGTTTTTGTTGTTGTTTGGTGCTTTTTATCCAGTTGTAAACACTTCATGGACCAAGTTTTTTGTGGTAGTATTTTTTTTTCCTTTTAAAAGTTAGTTATAGAGGACTGCACAAAAATTAAAATTGATCAGAAACAATGTTTTGTGTCAGACCTGCACAACAACAAACGGCAAGAACAAAGCATTTAAAGTAGACAGACGGTAAAGTAAAAACATGCTAAACTAAAAGCTCCTGTCGTTGTTGTAATTGTTTGTAGCAGCTCCCTCTCGAGTGTGTTTGTAGTCTGAAGTACTCAACACTTTGGATTCATAGAGACTTTTATTTTTTTAAAGGAGCGTTGGACGGCACCTTTGTCCCTCGTCCTGCTGCAGCTGACGGTCAACTTAGTCCTGATTATGCTGTTTTATTAAAGTCTATTCCTGTTGCTAATTTGCTCCTTATGCAAACGTGCACGTGTCACCAACTCTTTCACACATCTCTTCTTTTGTTCACGTCCTCACTGTCTGTCCTTTACTTCTCTAATTTCTCCATTCACAAAGTTCTGAATAACCCCACATTTTAATTGTTATTTTCTTCAGTTTTCAGACATAATTCTCATGTCCTTCTGTATATCTTCGTCCACAGATTCCTCTTCTAGTTCCAGGTTTGTTGCCGTTGGAGGATGCATGTCATGAATAAATCCACCGACTGCAGCGGAGACGTAAAGGCCGAGCTTCTCGAAGACGATGCAAATCCAAGGCTAAACTTCACATGAATGAATCAGGTCCATTTAAAACCAGAACAAGTCCGACCTGCGCCGGGTCCTCGTTACCCGCAGCGTTTGTCAGAGCGATCAAAACCGGTTTCAGTTGGATCAGAGGAAGTACGGAAACACACTTTATTTAAAAGGACTTTTTCTGTCACAAATTATGAATTAGACTTTTCATTAGAACTGGAGTCAAGACTCGAGAAGAAGTCTTATCTGAGACCGTTTAAGACCAAGACCAGAACCAGTGCAATATAATATAACATAATATAACATAATATAATTAATATAATATAATATAATTAATATAATATAATATAATATAATATAATATAATATAATATAATATAATATAATATAATTAATATAATACAATACAATACAATATACACAAGGGAACAATAAAATAAAAATAATTAAACAGTCCAAGTCCAGTCTTAGACCAGGTCCAGACTCATGGTCTTAGACCAGGTCCGGACTCATGGAGACAGAGTTAGTCCGGTCTTAGACCAGGTCCAGACTCAGGAGACAGAGTTGGTCCAGTCTTAGACCAGGTCCAGACTCAGGAGACAGAGTTAGTCCAGTTCTAGACCAGGTCCAGACTCAGGAGACAGAGTTAGTCCAGTTCTAGACCAGGTCCAGACTCAGGAGACAGAGTTAGTCCAGTTCTAGTCCAGGTCCAGACTCAGGAGACAGAGTTAGTCCAGTCTTAGACCAGGTCCAGACTCAGGAGACAGAGTTAGTCCAGTCTTAGACCAGGTCCAGACTCAGGAGACAGAGTTAGTCCAGTCTTAGACCAGGTCCAGACTCAGGAGACAGAGTTAGTCCAGTCTTAGACCAGGTCCAGACTCAGGAGACAGAGTTAGTCCAGTCTTAGACCAGGTCCAGACTCAGGAGACAGAGTTAGTCCAGTTCTAGACCAGGTCCAGACTCAGGGTTAGTCAGAATCACTATTACTCTTCAGGTTAAAGTGCATGTCTTTATTCTTCTTCTCTGGTGACAGTATGGGCTACATCTTTATTCAAATTAAAATATAAACAAGTCAAGATGATGATTGACCTAAGTCTGAGCCGTGTCTAATTTAAAATTATTACAATTCAATTACTTTAAAAGGTCATTTGATAGAATCTGCAGTAGGCTCATGTTCTGATGTAGGAGGCTGTTAAATGTTGATAAATGTGGCTAACCTTATGAGATGACCACTCTTTATAAATCATCTGAAAGGTCCTTTGGTGGTATCTCCATCTTGTATGTGGCAGGATCTGCTAGAACTGGTTATTACTAATCCTGCCATGTTTTCATGTTTTCAGAGCAACTTAGACGAATATTTTTCAGATTTATTTTGTTTGTACCTGATATTTTTTCTTCCAGTTGGAAAATAGTTTATTGCTTTTACAATATACTGTTTGGGGTTTAATCTGTTTATGATCCATCTCCTGTTTATTGTAAGGGATTGTAATAGATGAGAACCTCTATTCAGGAACAGAAAACCTTGGACAATCACATGCTCCAAAAAGGAGCGCTCCCATTGGTCGACACTTGTCACATGACGTTCCAGGAAGTTTAATTTATTTTCATTGTGGAGGACTGTTTGTGGATAGGCTCTTGTCAAAAAGAATGATTATAGATGAAGGGTAAAAGACTATTTACTATTTGAGCTTTAACAAAAACCACCTACTGTTTCCTGCTTGACTTTTGAAACCTGTCCCACTGAACTGTCCTATTGTTTAACTCCATAATCAGTTGTATTATTAATAACTGCAGAGTCTGCCTGTTCTGACCGTGTTCTCACAGATTCTTCTGCTCATTGTTTTACAGCGGTCCCCTTGTTCCCGTGCTACAAAACCAGAGTTATTTCCAGCCACCGGCTTTTCTCATTTTCTACTATTTGCTCCTGAGGTCGACATGCATCGTGCGGCGAGGCTTAGGAACACAGAAAATGATTTGTTGTGGACGTTTCGGGTTATTACCAGCAGGATACGATATCTGAGGGCACCGGGGACGGGACGGAGACCGAGGGGAACGCTGACACAAAGCTGCAAACAAACTGTAAGAAATTGAAGTCAAAGCTGAACATGTCCCAAGAGAGAAAACGGCAACAAAAGCTGGCCTTATACAACTGGAAAACATGATCATTTTACTGTACGTGTGTTTGCTGACAGATCTTAACGGAGATATAACAGCTGTTTTTATTAGAATCAACCCATCTTCCTCACCTTGCCTCGCTACATTCTTTTTTCCATTCCACAAAAAAGAATTAGGGTGTTTCCCAATAATAAGAACTTCAATTATGCTGGACTTTTATGGATCAGTTAACTGTACGTATTCTGTCTTCTCTAGTGTTTGGAAACTAGCTTTACATCGCTAACAGGATCCTCCAGTAAACACCAGGAAGCCTCTCATTTACTGAAGTTAATTCTGTGAAACTGCCACATACTAAAATAAATACATGTTACAAACTGTGTACACGTTTCTAGTCACATATTGTACTTATAAATACATAAACAACATATGCACAATGTAAATACCTCTTACAAGAGCTTAGCATCAATTAACATTTAGCCGGTAACATAAAAACAAAAATTAGAAAGAACAACAAACTAAAAGACATGGAGTTCAAAAAATAGACAGATGTTACACAGTCAGGTTTGTTTTTTTAATGTTTGAGCTGAAACAACTCTTGGCCCAGGTTTGTGTTCTGTATATCACTAATAAGCTCAGTTAAAACAAGGCTTCTACAGCTTCTCAGTGACTTCATTTTGTCATTACTGCTTTTACTCAGCTCCTCATTTGAACAACCACAAACCTGATCACTCCCAGAACAAGCTCCTCAAATAAAATAAGCACTGTTTTAAATCCATTTTTACAGATAAAAAACATGGTTAGTGCTGCCAACCATCTTCTGTAGAGACTCAGCGAAGTATCTGATAGAACCACATTCATAAAAGAATCAATTATGCCTTTAAATGGAGCGGTCCTAGACTAGTTTAGACCAGTGTGGTTTTGGTTTATTACCAACGAAGCCGCAATATGTGACAAATGGGACGTGAAAGGAATGAGAGGCTCTGGGAACTGAAGGGAACACTAATAAAAGCAGAAAACAGTGGATGAAATTGGACTCAACGCCTCGAGAGAGAAACACAGAGATACTGAGGTCGTGCTGTCGGTAAAACCATATTCCTTTGTGGATAACAAATCTCCCCGAGTTACGTAACAAGTTGGGAAAGTGTTTTTATGGAAGCCAACGTCCTCTTTAAATAAAATATTCACTGCACTGCTCATTTAAACATGCATTACTCGTTTCCTTTTACACTGCGCTTCTCTGAACCCCAACTGAACTTAGTAACATTAAGTTTTCAACGTCTAACTTTATTTTAGCTTCAGGCAAAAAGACTTAATGACCATAAATTACTTCACATTAAATTTTACTGCCATTGTTTGAAAATCATTTTACAAGAGAGATTTATCAAATAAAAACCAAAAACAAACTTGTTTAGAACACAAAATGCTGTGGGAGATTCCTGCTTCACAAAAAGGAAATAAGACTTCTAAGAAGTTAATAAAAACTTTTACACAAAGTAAACAGTAAAAATGCATGTGTGTTGGCTTAGAGTGAATCTTTAACAAAACAGAATGTACCTGTTTTTCTTCTAGTTGTGAAAATGGTTTAAACCCAATTAGTTTATTGTAAAATCAATCATTTGTGATAAAAACAGTCTTTATGATCCATCTAGTGTTTATTCTAGTGGATTGTAATAGATGAGAACCTCTATTCAGGAACAGAAAACCTTGGACAATCACATGCTCCAAAAAGGAGCGCTCCCATTGGTCGACACTTGTCACATGACGTTCCAGGAAGTTTATTCTTCATGAGTCACTTCATGAGTAAGAGATTAATCCCATACATAATTATAAAAACAGAACTACTTCCTGCAGGTTTTGGCAGAAACCTCCATATTTTTATTCAGATCTTGTTGCTTGTTGTTCACCAGTAACTTTTTCTCCAGTGGGATTTATTCCAGTGACAAGCTGCCAGTGGCAGACTCTAATTTATGAAAAGATATTAATGAAAATGACTGGAGCAAATGGCAGATCAAGCCTTTTAACCTTAAATCTTCAGCTCCAACTGTCCACAGCAGATGGACCGGACACAGGTCTAAATAAACCGTGTGTGTCTCTGATTCACCAGCTCAGCTTTAATGAATATTTTTCTTTCTTTTTCAATTGAACTTGAATGCATACTGACTTTAAGACAAGAGTGAGGGATAACTTCATGTTTATTCATCTTTTGGGTTCTTTTTACAGCAATGTGGCCACAAATACACAAGACATTGTGTTGTACTAAGTATGTTTTTCTGTTTGAAATAGAGAATAAGAGATACATGTTTGAAGTCCAGATGTCATGATTTTCGATGTATAGACTGTCAAAACCATTCTCTGTCACAACCTCCTTTCTTTAGCAGTTTTTACTCATATTTATCACAGACAATAGTGTGATGTGATTGATTGCTGAACATTTTATTTGAGCTGATTCCAGCTTTATGCTCCTGTCCAGTTGAAGAGTTTGAGCACCAAACTGTTTCTTCTTTATACTGTGCCAAAAAAAAGATGTTTTGTGTTTTGTACTTTTACACAGATGTAGTTTAATGTACAGTACGTGTAATATAGACAATTTACACCGTATCAATTTATTTTAGTTTTGTCAACATTGGGTAATATAACTCAGGTATGAGACTCATCTCACGGTAGCAGAGTGGTTAGCGCTCCTGCTTCACAGCAAGAAGGTCGTGAGTTCAAATCCCGGCCGACTCAAACATCCTTGGCTGACACAGCTTAATTGGCAACTCTAAAGTATCCCTAGTGAATGAATGTGAGAGTGAATGGTTGTCAATGTTCATCTATAAGTGTCAGCCCTGACTCCCTGAAACACTAATGCCCTTTTCTTTTGGGTTTGTGTGAAAACCTTTCAGTCGTTTTGACAGATGAGCTCAAATACACGGCTCAAAGGTTCTCTGAGTCCAACACAAAGTAACGACAGTGAAGTAATATCGACCCGAGTCCAGAGCGCTCCACATTCCCATTTTACAATAGAAACTCATATTTTGGAGTGTCATTCTGTGCCACCGCTCCATTAACACCAACCTATCATCGTCCATGACACTCAGTGAAGGTAAATGCTGCTATCATTTAAGAGAAAAGTGTCTTAACACCGGCTAGAAATGGACAGAGGAGCGAGACTCTGCTGAAGTAAAAGAATGGTTATGACTCATGTCAAAATAAATCTGACTTCTGACTTTAGAACAAATCTTGAGTTAAATTCAGACACAACGGTAGATGAAGGAATATTGATGCTAATGATCTGTAATAATATAACAATAATCTTTGTTTATGAAGCACTTTTAAAAACAGGGTTTAGAAAGTGCTGAACAATAAAAACAACATGTTCAGTAAAACAGAAGCAACTAAATTAATAGACATCAAGAGAAAACACAAGGAAACAGATTTAAAAGGTAAACGCAGACCGAGCTGTTCCCTGAAGAACCCACAGCTGCTGATGCAGGACCAAGTGCTTCATCTCCTGCTCCACCTCCTACATCTCCTTCACCTCCTCTTACATCTCCATTTACTGTAAAAGTAATAATGGCAATAAATGAACACAATGAACTTGTCCCAAAAGAACTGAAATAAATAATAAAAAAAGAAAAAGACACAAACTGGTGGACATTTGTGACGTTATAAAGAATAAGTGGAAGAAATAACTGAATGAATCCATATTGAATGTTTGTTCCAGAAAGACAGAGAACCATTAAAGGAATATAGCAGTATTTATATAAGAGGTGGTAAAAGAAATACAGAGCCCAGGAGCTACCCCAGGTAGCTGTGGTTGTACCCCAGGTAGCTGTGGTTGTAGCCCAGGAGCTACCCCAGGTAGCTGTGGTTGTACCCCAGGTAGCTGTGGTGGTGGCCCAGGTAGCTGTGGTTGTAGCCCAGGTAGCTGTGGTTGTAGCCCAGGAGTTACCCCAGGTAGCTGTGGCGGTAACCCAGGAGCTACCCCAGGTAGCTGTGGTTGTAGCCCAGGAGCTACCCCAGGTAGCTGTGGCGGTAGCCCAGGAGCTACCCCAGGTAGCTGTGGTTGTAGCCCAGGAGCTACCCCAGGTAGCTGTGGTGGTGGCCCAGGGAAATCATGAATTGTTTAAGTCTTATTAATGTATTTAAAGAGAAATTGTTCACAGTTTTCTTCTGAATCAAGAAACAAACCGTCCAATCAGAGAGCTCCGTCAGGTTCAGGAGAGAGTCCAGGTAAAACCTGACCAGACCGGGTCAGGTCCAGGTAAAACTTGCCTGAGACCAGGTCAGGTCCAGGAGAGAGTCCAGGTAAAACCTGCCACAGACCAGGTTGGGTCCAGGTAAAACTTGCCTGAGACCAGGTCAGGTCCAGGTAAAACCTGACCAGACCGGGTCAGGTCCAGGTAAAACCCGCCTCAGAACAGGTCAGGTCCAGGTAAAACTTGCCTGGGACCAGGTCAGGTCCAGGTAAAACCGGTCCCTTATCCAATCAGGACGCAGAACACAATGGTCTACAGTCCCTTAGCCAATCAGGACGCAGAACACAATGGTCTACAGTCCCTCAGCCAATCAGGACGCAGAACACAATGGTCTACAGTCCCTTAGCCAATCAGGACGCAGAACACAATGGTCTACTGTCCCTTAGCCAATCAGGACGCAGAACACAATGGTCTACAGTCCCTCAGCCAATCAGGACGCAGAACATAATGCGTGTTCATATGCTGTAAAAAAAAACAACATGCAAAATCGCACTAAAAAAATCCGCGAAACAGAGAGACCGTGAAAGGTGAACCGTGTTATATTGAGGGACAACTGTATCCTTCATCATTCCTCTGTCTCTCTCTTTCAAAAGTCCCGTTGTTCAGTCAGAAGTCTGGGGCGTGAACTCGTCTCCGTCTGCAGAAGTGTAGGTGGAGCGTTCAGGGGTCGCGTTTACTCTGTACACTGCCTCGCATGGACGACCCCGGGGTAATCAGGAGTAAACCTCTCATATCTTCTCAGCTCGCCGTGTGATTGCTCATCGCGGCGGGTTCGGGAGGAAACCTGTGAAAAAGGCGGCGGATTGCTTTGAAATGAAGCAAATATGTTTCCGAGTCAGTCGCTCTTCCGTGCCAATGGTTGGATGGAGCTCAGAGATTTGATCGTAGCACACGCCAAGAGACACAGGTCAAGTGGAAACCTGGAGTTTTGAGTTTGCTTTTGTCTTTTTGTTCTGTTTTATACCAGCGCATTGCTTTGAAATGACTGAACACCACACCTCAGTGAACAGGTCCATTGCTGTAGTGGAGTTAATAACATGTCTGTTCTCTATAGAGCCTCAGGAGATGAGGTCCAGAATTTAGTGCCACGTCTGTACATTGAACTATAATAAGAAAAAATAAATTGTAGAAAAGCATTGAGCCTGTTTCCAGGGCAGTTTCCAGCTCATGGGTCTAATATGTCCCACTAAACTTTTGACCTGGGGATGCACTGATCCGACACTCGATCGAAAACTAGACCCCTCCACAAAAAAGACAAAAGCTGGATTGGATTATCGGTCATTGGAGTAAATACATAGGTCTGATCTACTCTGTGTAGCTCTATTGTCTGTGGTGCTACACCGTCAGGTCCTGAATATAATTAATCATAAATAAAATGAATAACTCTTTAACTGTAATTTGATATTGTAAATTTATTCAATGGTAAAAGGGTTCTACTCATTACAATAACATGTAATGTCTATAATGGGTCAGTTCTCTTCAAGTTTTCATGTCATTTTGAACAATTTTTCTACATTTTTTTTGCTATTCTTCACATTTTTCTTCATGATCTCTGATGGATACCACAACCAGGATTGTTTATACAAGAAAAGATCTGCTGGATCTACGAGGGAGCAGTATCTTTGGTGTTTGTCATCTGGTTCCAGTGGACATAAAGAGGAGAAACAGAGGCGGCAGAGCTGGGAAACAAAGGAAGAACAGGAGATGGAGATGCCTCAAGTGGGAGGAGTAGTTGTGTATGTAAACAACCGGTGGTGCTGTCCAGGACATGTCACAGTAAAGAAGAAGATCTGTTGTCAAGATGGTGTACTTGTTGATCTGGGCCTGAGACTATACTATGTGCCAAGAGAGTTCTCATGTTGTTGTTGTTACAGTTTATATTCAACCAAGAGCTGGATCTGGATCAGTGTATCCTTAATATAAACAGAAGCAAAAAGCACAAAAAACAAAATGATCGTCGTTAGCTTTCATTTAGCGACCAGCGTCATTGTCGGAGCGGTCTGGAGACTAGTGAGCTGTAAATCAGACGTATTCACAGAAAATACTCTCCACAGTCTATAAATAATACACACACCCAACACCGTCTATACTTAAAGACTAATTAACAGTAACTCACTTCTTTTGTGTGACACAGAGAGAAATATCCCAGACACCCTCAGACTGAAGTGTAGTCAGACTGGTTCATGAGCCAGACTTTATGTAATAGTAATAGCATTAATAGTGGGTTGTCTGTACTTTTGTGACACTTGCAGACTCTGTGTAGACTCTAATTTTGTGTCAAAGTTTAAAAACTCTTCACAAAGTCCAGGTCAGAGAGGTCAGACACAGCCGGACGCGTTATGGCTGTAAACAACCCCTTCAGTTCCAACCGTAATTTGGCAAAACGCAGCTGTAATGTGGTTAATAGTTCCTTTCTTTCAGCGGGAAATATTAATGAGCTGGAAGTCGAGGCTGTGTGATGTTGTTGGTGTTCATTAAAACAGGAAGGTGTCACCTGCAGCGGAGTTTAATGCCTGCTCTGTGCTTCATTACCTCACATCGAGTTTACAACAATTTCATACTTCGGCCAAACTCAGAAGTGTAAGAGGGCAATTATGACGAGAACTTACCAAACACTGACGAAGATATTCATGAAATAAAGTGAAAATTCATTTGTGTGCAAACTGGACAGTCCCAAGAATTTTATTTTAACTAAGACCTTAAAGGCTTTGTTTTCCTAAGATGCAAAATAATGTGTGGTTAATCAGACTGTATCTGATATTTTTTTTTATTTTTGTTGGAAAAATGATTTTTTCATCTAGTGTTTATTCTAAGGGATTGTAATAGATGAGAACCTCTATTCAGGAACAGAAAACCTTGGACAATCACATGCTCCAAAAAGGAGCGCTCCCATTGGTCGACACTTGTCACATGACGTTCCAGGAAGTTTAATAGCTGCAGATAAAGTGTATTTTCAGCTGAATATGTCTTTTAACAGAGAAACAGCTGAAAAAAGAAAAGCATCAACAGAGAAAAGGGAGGCAACGTAAAACACAGATAAATACTGTCAATTCAATCACGTAATGTTTAACGAGGAGGAGATAATTGTCGTCCTGATGCTGAAATTGCTAATGCTAAGCTAATGCTAAGCTAATGATAAGCTACACTCTTTGGTGAAATGTATTTGTATTTTGTGGTAGAAAAATTGTTCTAGTTGTATTTTTAAATAAAAGAGAAGCAGGAGAGATCCCTAGGCTGATTTTGGAGGAGAGTGGACAAAAAAATCAAGTGGCATTCACTGCAT
The DNA here is from genome assembly GCA_036850595.1 of Rhyacichthys aspro. Classification (NCBI taxonomy): domain Eukaryota; kingdom Metazoa; phylum Chordata; class Actinopteri; order Gobiiformes; family Rhyacichthyidae; genus Rhyacichthys; species Rhyacichthys aspro. Next base: position 23,374,948 of record CM072157.1, on the reverse strand, counting down.
TTTTGAGCTAAAAGTTACACAGTGCTTCTTTAAAGGTAAATACTCTGTACTACAATAATTTAAGATCCGTGAGAATAGGTGGAGGTCTGGAGCTGTGTTTGTTTCTTTCCTTTTACACCATGTAGCATATAAACAATGAATAAAATAATACTGTAACTACTCTTGAGGTCTAATCCACAGAGAAGGCCTTGCTGCTGGTGACTCAGTGAAGAGCTTCACTCCTGTTTCTTCAGATGCAGGTGATGCTGTATGAACCAGGCCAGATTGTGATATCTGCGTCTGTTTAAGTGAGGCAGCCTCTGTGACTTGAGCGATGTTTGCCCCGGAGCTCCTGTCCTTTCAAAAGTGTCATAATGCAGCTGCAGCTTTGTTTTCTCGCTCTCGTGTCCTGCCTCGAGGCCCGTCTCATTTTGCACCAAAGCTCTCGGTTTATTTGTGACTTTTATTACTTTTTGCAGCACTTCTGAGTTAAAGTTTCCGTACTTAGTCTTTAGCTTTAAGGGAAAGTCTCAGTGCATCTTAAAATGTGGCATGAACTTATTTTGAAAGTGTCTACTTTTTGTACCTTTCCTTTAAGCTTTTGTCGTGATGAAATGTAAAGAGTGAGAAATAACAGAATAACTGTAGACATACCTAATGTAGAAATGGAGTTCAATATTTTTTTTTGTCATCCATTACTGACATCCTCTAAAAGCCACTTATGTGTCTCGATTTAAAAATAGATTCTTGCAAAGTTTAGAGTTTAGCGTTAGCTTAGCTGTGACTTCAGCGTCAGGACGACAATTATCTCCTCCTCGTTAAACATTACGTGATTGAATTGACAGTATTTATCTGTGTTTTACGTTGTCTCCCTTTTCTCTGTTGATGCTTTTCTTTTTTCAGCTGTTTCTCTGTTAAAAGACATATTCAGCTGAAAATACACTTTATCTGCAGCTATTAAACTTCCTGGAACGTCATGTGACAAGTGTCGACCAATGGGAGCGCTCCTTTTTGGAGCATGTGATTGTCCAAGGTTTTCTGTTCCTGAATAGAGGTTCTCATCTATTACAATCCCTTACAATAAACAGTAGATGGATCAGAAAGACTGTTTTTTCACAAATTATTGCTTTTACAATAAACTATTTGGGTTTAAACCATTTTCAAAACTAGAAGAAAAAACTATCAGGTAGAGTCTGTTTAACAATGAGTCAGTTCAATAAATGACAGCTAATGCTTTGAGTTTAGATCCAGAGACGTCTCGTGTAGAAAATGAACAGGATCATTTTTGTTGGAGCTGCACGTTCGACCGTGCTCTAAAACATGAATAAAATGTTCCTGCAGCTTCTGGTCCGACACGACACGCGGCTCATTTTTCACGACGGAGACCAGTGTGACGCTCGGAGGCAGGATTTCAGCCCAGGACTAGATTACACACCAAAATAAAAGTGGCCTTTAGCTTCAAAACGCTGAGAGTGTGTTTCTGTGGAATGTTAGAGCCTCTGTGACCTGTGTCCACAGTCATTTTATCAAGTTACAGCCTCACAAATGCGCTTTCCCCCTCTAATTTCCCCCCCTCTACTTTTTCGCTAAAACCTGTTCAAGTCCTGCTAAAACCTGTTAAAGTCCAACTAAAACCTGTTCAAGTCCATCTAAAACGTGTTCAAATCCAACTAAAACCTGTTCAAGTCCAACTAAAACCTGTTCGAATCCATCTAAAAACCTGTTCAAATCCATCTAAAACCCATTCAAATCCATCTAAATCCTGTTCAAATCCATCTAGAAACTGTTCAAATCCATCTAAATCCTGTTCAAATCCATCTAAAACCTGTTCAAATCCATCTAAAACCTGTTCAAAACCACCTCAAACCCGTTCAAATCCATCTAAAACCCGTTCAAATCCATCTAAATCCTGTTCAAATCCATCTAAATCCTGTTCAAATCCATCTAAAACCTGTTCAAATCCATTTAGAAACTGTTCAAATCCATCTAAAACCTGTTCAAAACCACCTCAAACTCATTCAAATTCATCTAAATCCTGTTCAAATCCATCTAAAACCCATTCAAATCCATGTAAATCCTGTTCAAATCCATCTAGAAACTGTTCAAATCCATCTAAAACCTGTTCAAAACCACCTCAAACTCATTCAAATCCATGTAAATCCTGTTCAAATCCATCTAGAAACTGTTCAAATCCATCTAAAACCTGTTCAAATCCATCTAAATCCTGTTCAAATCCAACTAAACCCTGTTCAAATCCAACTAAACCCTGTTCAAATCCATCTCAAACCTGTTCAAATCCATCTCAAACCTGTTCAAATCCATCTCAAACCTGTTCAAATCCATCTAAAACCTGTTCAAAACCACCTCAAACCTGTTCAAATCCATCTAAACCAGTTTTTTCATGAACCGCGGTGTCGTCTTAGTCACAGGAATAATCCGTACAGTTGGTATTTAGAGTCTTAACTGGATTACTGTCAGAGAAGATAGATACACTGTTCAACCTAATGTGGCTCTCTGCACTTAAATGTAAAAGATCTTATTTCAGATATGTTCCCAGGGCATGATACAACTCTCCACTTTCTTGGCCAAAGGGAGAGAAGGAAAAAGCTGCCTCTGTCATATTTTGTGCTGATGTTTAAAACAGTAAACCAAGCACAAACAGAGCTGAAGGAAAGCTCAAATCAGCAACACCTCAAACGCACAAACAGGACTCAACTCAAATAAACACAACAACAACAACAAAAAAAAAATATACCAACTACCCCGGGTTTATTTTCCCCCCAAAACAATTTTTTTGTCCTCTCCTATCTATCTGTGAATATAATATTGTTTTATGATAAATTCAGTGTCTTCTTCTTGTGCAGAGTATGAGGACGTGGCTCAAACTAAAGTTGTAGTAGCTTCAGGAAAAATCTGGAGCAAACACAACGTTTGAGCTCAAGGAGTCCTCCAAAAGTTATTGCTCGAGAACAATCTTCCAAATATAATTAAATGTCTTGTACATCTCCAGTTTTTCTTGGATGAGGACATTCTCCTTTTTCAGGGAATCATTGTTCGTCATTGTTTTGTGTTTTTAGGATGTTTTCAGATCACACTGTGTCTTTAAAATGTTTTTTTTTTTTTTTTTTTTTGAGACAATCTTTTCAGTTTTTTCCTGCAGTCGGTCATTCTCGTAGATAAATACAAAAGATTATTGTTATATTTATCATATTAAAGATACAAGGCAAATGTCTGTATGGAACTTAAGAAGAACTTGCTGTACGCCTCCAAGGAGCTCCTAAAGAGAGAAAGGAGTCAAGGAAATGACTAAAAACCTGGATTCCCTCAAAAAGGAGAACGTCCTGAAAACTCTGAGTGCAGCTTTTGGAAATGTACAAGACATTAAATTTTTATTTGAAACATTGTTATTGAACAATCACTCTAAACTCTAAACTAAACTCTAAACTTCAGTTTGGTCAAATGGATTAGTATTTTGGAGGAAAAACTGGTCTGGTTTTTAATAAAAGAGAAGCAGGAGAGTGGAGTCTGAGACAGGGACAAAAAAAGAACATCAGGGACTGGAGTAAGAAAAAAGCTACGGCATGAGTATTAAATGAAAACAAAAACGCTGCTTCTTTCAGAAAGATCCACAAAACAACAGTAAAAATAAATAAATACAAAATATACTGAAAATACTCATCAAAGAGATAAAAAGAAATGACCAAGATGCATTCACTGGGATTATTCAATAGAATGAAGGAAGAAATTATTCTGAAAATGAAATAAAACGCACAAAAACAAAACTAATCTAGGCTGAAACTAAGGAGGAAGTGGTCATTATTTTTTGGGCCTTTTCAAATATAGTTATTGTAGAAAAGTTTGAGAAACACTGCACTGTTTTGAGGACTTGAAACCAACCTGTTTTCACAGTAAAATGAAAGGTGCAACTATTGGGAGAATCCGTTTTTAGTCGGAGGCAGCTGCAGCAAACACAGCCTCAGTCTGTGCCTCAAAGCGACACCGACGGCTCCAGAAACAACCCTCTGCAGCGTGACATAATGAACAAAAGGGGGATCCCTGCTGAAATCAGAGCCATCAGCTTCTGAACACGACTCCGACAGAGACGGCTCAGCGGGAAACGGCAGCGAGGATGAGACTCTGACGAACAGCTGTGATTGGAGAACGTGTTTATGAGTCTCGCGGAGCTCTGGATTTATATTTAGGATGTTTATTTGCAAAATTCAACCATAACATTGCGGCAAACAGGACGTGTGGTGCGTTCAGGTGCTCCTGTATCTGAGTTAGGAAGTGGTTCAGGTGATTTCAGTCGGAACATTCTAAACCATTACAACACGGAAGATGGACGTGAAGTCAAAAATGTTCTGATGTTGTTTTGTGACGCTCCAAGAAAAACTCAAAGCACAGTTTTAGATCTACTGGAGTTTTCACCAGTTTTAGTATATTTTTGTGTTTATGACGGACTTTGTGCTGTATGTTGTATTTCTTATGTATTAGTGAGACACTGTGGTGGACAATAAACAACCCAACACCCAAACAGTTTCTTTTCAATTACTTTTTTAAAAATGATTTATACTCATTGCAAATTTTTCAAAAGTTAATTAAATGCAGTTTGGTACAAGTTTTCACGACTAATTAATGGTACATTCATGATTACTGTACTTTTTTACCCAAAACCTCAGAATAATTTAGCTTTTTAGCTATTTTATTTATTTTTTTATCCAGAAATGCAGTAGAATTAAATAAATTGCATTGAGAGAGCTTAACAGGAGACACTTGTGTATATTCTGTATGACAACCCATGGCCATGTAACTTTATATTTGATCATTTATTAATCTACGCTTTCGTCTGAGCCGTGGACGTGGATCAGAACTCCACAGAGCCATGACGGTTCTCTCCTTTTGTGAACCTCTTTTTCACCTCGTCAGCCGTCCTCTCCGTCTCCGTCCGTCTCCGTCGATGCCCTTCACTAAACCCAGCCTCCACACTTTTATAAACGTGTGCTTTTTGTATTGAACCAGCTCCAGATGCACACTTCTTCCTCACATCTGCGCTCAGCTTTAAGTACATTTATCGGCTCGAGTCAGGACCGACGTATGTTTTCCGGCTCTTGACATTTCAAAGAATAAACGTTGGAGCCTTTGGAGTCGCTGATATCAATCTACCTTTGGTCTCAAGTCGGTTCAGGGAAAAAAAGCAGAAGTGTGGCGTCTCTAAGGGTCTGTAAATGAAGGGATTTCTGTTTCACACAAATAAATACCCCTACTCTGTAAGTACGAGCAGAGCACAGTGATTTGTCTTCTTCTTGCCTCCATTGCTACAACCAAACATCAAAAATTCATCCTCCATAAAAGCTTGAAATGTCGTGGTGGCCCTTCATCTTTCGAGCTTGTAACAAGGGCCAGAGGCAGCAGCAAGCGTCGGCTGAACTCAGAAATGTATCAGGAAAAAAGAAAAGTTCACATTGGGCTTGGTTTTGTAAATGTTCATGAGGAAATAACGAAAATCTTGAAAGAATTTGTGCAAGAAGTTAATTATTCCTGCACACACATCAGTCATTTTTCAAACCTGCTCCAGATCATCACGAGTCTCCAGAAAGTACACACAGTTTTACCTTTACTTAGACTTTTGTAGATTGTATCTTTGATGTAGAAAGTGGTGCACACAATTTTCAGCTTCATTTTGAATGTACACAAGCTTTATAAATGAGTCTCCTGTGTATTAGACAGACATTTGTTAAAGTTTAAAGCTCCACTCCCCAATTTTCTCATTTTGTCCCTTTCTCAGACTCCACTTTCCTCCAAAAGCAGCCTAGGGACCTCTCCTGCTTCTTTTATTTAAATAAAGGAAAAACTGGACTAATTTTTCACCAGAAAATACTAATACGTTAAATTAAATTGAAGTTTAGAGCTGAACTGAAACTTTTATCTTTGGAGTTTATCGTTATCCATGTTTCATTTACTCCTGTTTCTCTATTTTTATCTTTTTTGAGCTGTTTCTCTGTAAAATAAGACATATTTCCAACAGAATAACCCATTTCCTTGGTTTATTTCCTTGTTCCTTCGTTGTTGACATCAGTGTCGACCAATGGGAGCGCTCCTTTTTACCTGAAGTGAGCTGTGATTGGACAAAATCCTGCTGTGGACTGATCATTCTCATCTATTAAAATCCTTCATTATAAAGACTAGATCACGTCTTAAGGTCTCATTTTTTCAGATGATTCCTGTTACAATAAACTTTAGGAGATTACACTGAAAAATGGACTTTTAAAAATGTAAAATATAGAGTTGTAAAAAGTGTGACGTAGCTGTTTAGTTAAAAAAGGGCCTCAGGTTTAAGTTCAACACAGTCTGTGAATATAAAACACTGTCTTCTGTGTCGGCGTCGAACAGCAGCAGAAACAAGGAGCAGCTGATAACGCCGGCACAGATTGGATGTAATTGGAGTGTCCTCAGAGATGCCCTGCAGATGTCAGCGAGAACACAACACATGCACTCGGCTCAAACTCATGTTCACCTCGGCTTCTGAGCTTTTCCACTCGACTCATGATCAAAGAGGAACTATTGAAGATCATCTGTAAAGAGAACTAATAGAGTGAGAAGGGTTTATTTAAACGTCTACAGAAGCCGTATGGATGTCTGTTAGCTCAGTAGGTTAGGTTTGTTGTCTCCTACACAACTTTAACTCTTTGAGGTCGAGAAACTCTTGACTATTAGTTTCATAAACACACTGCAAAAATGGGAGCGATGCAGAGTTTAAGATCCTGAGTTTTTTAAGTGACGCTTGGGAATAAAGTTGTAATCTATATTAAACATTTTTCTTTCTCTTGTTCTGCATGAAGCACCAGCCTCAAAATTCACTTTTAACTCTTGGGGTCCCTTCATTTTGTGAGTCCCTTGGAAACAAAAACGCTCTTTTAAAGATTGACATTGACATGTTATGTTTCAACATATTTTTTAATGCCATTATTAACTTCAGTCTTCACCGTTCATGAATTTTCAACCCCTTAAAGGCCAGTTTTAGTGATTAATGTATTTTTGTTTGTGTTTAAAAGAAAAAACAAACAAACAAATCACATTTTAATGGTACTGTTTTTCATTCAAGTCAATGGCACAAAATATTCTGAAGAGACACAGGTGGAACTATTTAGTTAAAAAGGCACATGGAGAAAAACTAAATGTTATGCAAAAAATAAAAATGTCAAGGGACAGGACCAGGACCAGGACCAGGACCAGGAGAGATAAACATGGTCTGTTCTGATCTAACAGTCTTTATTCATTTATCAGACATTATTTCAGTCTCTGTGGTCCATGTCCAACTGGGACTAAAAATCTTGTAGCATGTCCTCAGCTAAAATCCACCTTTAGTAAATGTAGTTCGTCCAAAACACTGCCGTCATTAGAGACTAGACTTCAAGGATTAGTTTTACTGGGTTCAGTCCTAAACTGTGATTTTCAGAGACTATTGTAGACACTGAGGCTTCTGCTTCAACAGAACAGAGCTGTAATGTTAGTCACAGTCACTCTTTCATTTATTAAAGCTTGTATTGTTAAATACACTTGTTGTCCCGTCCCATGTTGCTGTAAATACTACCAGATACATCAGATTTGAAAGAACTGATGCTCATAAATAACGCAAGCTGGTGACAGTGGAGTGTTTTTGAACTGAATGTTTACGGCTTGTTTAATGAGACCAGACCTGGACCTGGACCTGGACCTAGACCTGGACCTGGTCCTGGACCTGGACCTGGTCCTGGAGCTGGAGCTGGACCTGGACCTGGACCTGGACCTGGACCTGGACCTGGACCTGGAGCTGGAGCTGGAGCCACATGACGCACCACAGACACAACTGTTTCAGATCCAGGATGTTTAGCGTCTGTCGGGTCGCTCAGGACGACTCTGGACATATTCTCACTCAACTTTCATGCTTCAGTTTTGTATCTAGTGATTATTTATTACATGATACGTGTAGATTCTTCAGTGTAATGTTGAACAGACTGGACCTGATGTTATTTCTAGTTTCTAGAATGGTTAAAATGGTTAAAACCCAAATAGTTTATGGTAAAAGCAATCATTTGTCTTTATAATGCCATCTACTGTTTATTATAAGTCACAGCTAAGCTAACGCTAAACTCTAAACTTCAGTTTGGTCAAATGGATTAGTATTTTGTGGTTTTAAGAGAAGCAGGAGAGGTCTCTAGGCTGGTTTTGGAGGAGAGTCTGAGACAGGGACAAGAAAAGAACTTCAGGAAGAGGAGCTTTAAATTAAAAGTTTAAAGGAAATCATGAGGCTTTTGGCAAAAAATAAATAAAAAAGATTGATACTAAATGAATCAACAATGTGTTTCTTTAATTCTTTTGTGTTAATTAGTAAACTTTCTCATCAAAGATTTCGTCCTTAGTGGTATTTGATGAAGTATTGGTTGGAGGCCTCAGTAATGTTTGTGCAGTGGGTTCATTTTATGGAAAACATAGTGAAGCATTGTTCTTATAATTTATGAAAATATGTAGGACAAGAAGACAAACAAAAACTACTGGGACAATTTAATCCAGTACATTATAAAACTATATGAGTGTTTTTGTTAAAATTATTGTCTTGTCTTGTCACTAAAAGTGTAAATGACTCACTCAGTCACTAAAAGTGTAAATGAATGAGGAAAATCATGTAGAGATCTAATGCAGAACATTAAAATGTGTGTCACAGAAGAGTTATGACTGAGGCTGAGGAGAACCATACATCATTCAGAGAGATGAACTTTTCATAAGAATTCTGACATTTAAAGAGGTTTGTGGAGGTCACTAACGAGGGACCTAAACATTTCTTAAATATTTTCAGTCTCTGAGATTCATCTGCTGCATTTGGTGGTATCCTCATGAGACCTGGGGGATTTTTTTGAATTGTTTAATTTATTATTTGTATTTATTTATTTTATTTTTATTGTACTTATCATTTTTTTGATTTTTCTCATATAAAATAAATATAATAGAAATATTTCTTTTTCTCATAAAGTAAAAAAAACAAAACACAGTAGTAACAGTAAAAAAATAAATAAAAATAATATCCATACCTATCCAATAAATTACAAAAAAGAAAAAATGCAAAAAATATGAATCAGAAATATATGTTTTTGATAAAGTCACAAAACTGAAAAATCTATTAAAAAACAACAAAAAACTAAAGAATAATTAAGCTTGGGTTTGAAAGCTTAATCAAATGCTTTTAACAAATAATAAATATAATATATAAATAATCTATAAAAACTCATTATCATCTCTGCATTTCTTTTGTAAATTAAAAATGTGCATTCTGTGAGAGCGGCCATTTTGTAAAGACAGAAAATACTGTCTCCAAACCTGTCACTTTAAGACACGACAGACTGAACAGAGTCACAGCAGAGACTAGAGTTTCCACAGTTTTCAGCGTTTGCTTTGTGAGAACTACAAGACAAACACATATAAAAGTCTTCTGTTCCTGGTGTTATCTCCAGAGTTCGGCAGGTGTTCGCTCGGCTCCGGTGACGACAGCGAGTCGGTGGAAAACCCAGCTCACAGCAGGACGCCTCCGACACGAGCGGGATCCCACCGGGCCTCGGCAAACCGTGGACGACTGCGGGAGAAACAGCGCCTCAGAGCCTCGCGGGGGACCGGCCGGATCCATTAGCGTCGCAGCTTTCTCACTGGAGGAAAATTAATAATGGGTTTCCCTTAGCCACACTGCACCAAAGCTCCAAACCCCGACACGGACCAGCAGCCGGCTGTAAAACTAGAATATGGAGGAGCTCACTGGGTCAAATAAAGAAAAGAGTGTGAAACTAGCTTATTCCAAAGAGAAGTAAATCATGAAATAAGGGTTAAACAGAAATGCATTCAAAACATAACAATCAGAACATATTAAACACAACTTTGAGGCTTATTTTGAATTGTCTTTTTGGTTTTATTGTGCAACGTGTATTAAGTCTAATCATTAACAAACTTTAAGTGTTCTACAATGGCTTTTGAGTAAGAACAATGGCATGTTTTATATTTGTGGCGCTTACTTGTCGGCAAATTATAACTCAATTTAGAATAAAATAGATACCAGTCTTTATTTAGCATCTGCTGCTATTTTATTTGCTCTGGACTGAGTTGTGGGACACTCAGCTCCACACTCAGTCCCCAGTTTAGTTTTCTCCACTTCTGGTTCATAATTAAGGACACATTGACGTGTGTGGCTGCTCGACTGCTGCTTAATTCATATTCACTGCATCGGTTTCAGACAGAACTCTGGGCAGAAGGAGGAGAAACGATAAGTAGCTCATGTGTAAACAGGAATATTTTTGAATGATAGGATCTCATGTCCAAAACCAGAGCTCATCATACTTTATACACAATAAATGGGCAAATTCTTCACTAAAAGACTGTATTAGTGTCAGAAAAAATACGCTTAACATACGCTAAATATTTCCCAGTTTTAGAAAGCTTATTAAAGCCAATATTTATAAAAACATCTGTCTCTGGAGACGAGAGGCGACAGCAGACAACACAAGAATACTAATGAAGGCAAATAAAAGCAGAATATAATGTTAGAGCAATCAAAGCAGAAACAGATTTAGACACACCATCGGAATATGAAAAGGAATTAAGCCAAATATAGTCAGAAATACAGTGATTCAAGTAGGTCACTGACGTAATGTTGAAGTCCAAGACCAAGAATAATAATAATAATAATAATAATGGAGCAAAACACAATTTGAAGATGTTGAAAAGCACACAAATATGATGAATTTTAGAAGAGAAAATGTAAAATTTGGAAAAGATCATTTGTTTTTTAATGGTTTCAGATTTTTTTCTTCTTTTTTTTAAGGCAAAAGTACATAAAAAAGGATCCCTGACAAGATTAGAACAAAACTCTGTATGAAGCAGTCTCATTCAGCCTCATTTCTTTTGATTCCGAAGCCGTGAGTTTGTGATGAATGTGTGACGTTAACAACTCCAGCTGTTACTCACGTTAACGTCACATCAACGGCGTCGACTGTGGCTTCGCTCGATTGTGATAAACCACAGAAATAAAACAACTTCTGGACGTGAATACTTCATGCAAATATAGGCCGTTTATAAAAGAACAAACAGTAATATCTAATCCCTGCTAGAGACAGAAGTTGAAGCCTGACACAGGAGTATTTTCTGAGAGAACAGGGTTAAGCGTCAGGTTAGCGTCTCGACACGTTAATTCCTCTCGGAGTTTTCAGTAAGAGCACAGAGCGAGGTCAACACGAATCTATTAGACGTCCAACTCTTTTTATTTAGAGACTTTACCACAAACGGCTGCAATTACAACATTTTCTGGAACAAAGACAATAAAAAGTCTATAAATATATTCAGTTGTGGATAAGGATACAACTACATGTCATTGTTTTGTGATTCGTGCGTTATATAAGTTTTTGTGTGTGTAGGTTTTCAAAATAAAAGCATTTTTTTTGGTAAAGTTTAGGAAAAAGCTGAATGTTTAGTGTGAAATAAAAAACAGAAGTAGCTATAGATGGTTTAGAGATAATTCAAGACCAGGACCAAAACTCCAGTGAACCAAGACTGGAGCCACCAAGACCAGACTCAGGACGCGCTGATCCCTAGACCCGATCCAGATTAAAAAAAAAACGGATCAGATACTAGTCATTACAGTAAATACATAGGTCTGATCTACTCTGTGTAGCTCTATGTCTGTGATGCTACGTCGTCAGGACCTGGAGGAAGAACACGGAGCAAGTCAGATCAGCAGAGATTTACTTTTATTCTAAACTACTGGATTGTTATTGAGAACAACCCGCCGTCTCTCTGGGACTGCTCGGACCGGAGACATCAGCAGAGACCAGAGGAGGTTCATCTGAATCAGAGTCAGATATATCCTCCTGCTTTATCCACAGTTATTAACTGTTCAGACTGCAGCTTCTTGTTAGCAGCGAGCTAAAGGAAAGCTAACTGTTTGTAGCTAATACTTAAATGAGCGTCACCACTAACAGCTCTGACGGTGTTTATTCACTAACATGATTCACATTAATGAGGTTTGACCAAAAGTTGCTGTTGAAAGATGCTTTTATTCATTTTAATGTAAAAATAACATTACAGTCCAGGTTTATTAACTTGTCTTAACTTTATTCACTTCTCTTTGGTTTGATCAGTGCTGACCTCTGGGTTATAGTAGTTTACCACAAGAATCATACATAAAATAAATTACGCTCTATATTTTATGTCTGTTTACGGTAAAAGAGCCTTTACTTTCTTTTTATTTGGACAAGCCTGATGTTTTTTCTCCAGAATGGATCATGGTCATGTGACAAGGGTCTTTATTTCTATGATTATATTAAAATACCAGTTGGATTAAGTCAGTATCTGATATTTACAGATACTCAAAGCACCTGAATCTGTTCTCACAACTCTCTTTATATCCACTCTTATTCATTAAAGCAAGACTAAATGAAACTTTTCAATAAATCTGTGGATCCAGTATTGTATTATAGAATAAACTATACGACCATCAGTCCTTTTAGAGCACACGTCCAACACCTGAATGTAGATAGTTTTAATATAATTGTACTGATTAAAAATGCACAAACCAGGGTCACTTCTGAGAAAGTCTGGTGTTGTTCCTGTGAGCTGCTCCTCCATTTAATCCCATCCACTCGAACTCGATCGCTCCGGCAGCGCTCCGTCCTCTTTGTTATTTTTAGGCCGTTGTTTTCTTGGCTCGGCTCCAGACGCTTTCAGCAGAACACGATCCAGCGGCGAGGAGCCCATAAGCTTTGATTAATTCATTAAATTGTCATAAGGTTGTTTGGCAGAAAAGCGCAGCCAGGCATTTTCCACGTTCACACCTTCACCAAACGACTCTGACCGAATTAAACCTGAGCCGCGAAGAAACTCGAGAGTGGCTCTTTACAGTGGATCCAAAAAGGGACGGAAATGATCAACGTTTGCTTCCTTTAGAGTCATGTGACCTCACTAAAGCTAACCAATACTAATGTAAAAATAACACAGGTCAAGTACTGAGGGAAAAAGACTCAAGTATTAGTCACAGTAGTATTCAACATAAAGTTACCTCAGTTTGTATCTGTACTTGTTGCTAATTAAATACATTCATAAAAAGAACAAAATAAAATAAAACTAAACATATATGGATTAATGGCTACTCGGACACAAAGCTTTGAGAACAGCTGGGCAGTTTTCACTCCAGTCCCTGGTTTTCTTTTTTTGTCCCTGTCTCAGACTCTCCTCCAAAATCAGTCTAGGGACCTCTCCTGCTTCTCTTTTATTAAAAAATAAAACCAGACCAGTTTTTCCTCCAAAATACTAATCCATTTGACCAAACTGAAGTTTAGAGTTTAGCGTTAGCTTAGCTGTGACTTCAGCGTCAGGACGACAATTATCTCCTCCTCGTTAAACATTACGTGATTGAATTGACAGTATTTATCTGTGTTTTACGTTGTCTCCCTTTTCTCTGTTGATGCTTTTCTTTTTTCAGCTGTTTCTCTGTTAAAAGACATATTCAGCTGAAAATACACTTTATCTGCAGCTATTAAACTTCCTGGAACGTCATGTGACAAGTGTCGACCAATGGGAGCGCTCCAAGGTTTTCTGTTCCTGAATAGAGGTTCTCATCTGTTACAATCCCTTAGAATAAACACTAGATGGATCAGAAAGACTGTTTTTTCCACAAATGATTGGTTTTACAACAAACTGTTTGGAGTTTAAACCATTTTCACAACTAGAAAAAATACTAACAGCGCCATCTAGATTATTTCTTTAGGAAGGCATTGTTTTTTTGTTGTTTATTTTGTAGTTACAGCTGTGGACGCTCAGTGGACCGTGGCTTTTTGCTGAAGGACCAAACTAAATGGCTTGTTTTTTTGTTTTGGAGCAAACTAAAAGAAGTGTATGACCAGCCTCGTCCCACGAGCAGCTCATGGTGTTTGCAAACAGTAAAAAATCACACAAAAATCATGACTCTGGTGGATCTTGTGATGTTAAAAATGTAAAAGTGTAGCTCTTGTAAAAAGGTTCGACTCCAGTGAAGCGCTGTTGTTTCAGAAAGAGGCCTCGATGCTCCCTTTGAAACTCAAATGGCTCCAACAAATAAGACCTGAGTCAGAAAGAAACTCGGGGGAACTTCAGAAACAACACGAAGTGAAAACCCAGCAGCCTCAGAGACAGAGTGGTTTTAAAGCAGAAGGTAAACGGAAAAGAGATAATTCTGTTGTCCTCTGCTCTTTCTGCATTTAGATATGGATAAAAAAAAGAGCAAGTAAGGACTCAAAACACACAGCGGCTTTCATCGTGAGCGAGGAACTTGTTTACAACTTCACAGCAACAAAGGTTTTCCTATTGTCTGATAAAGCTGCCTTGTTACTCAGAAATGTTCCTTTTATCAGCAAAATACAACTCCAGCTAAACTTCAGCTCTGAAAAAATGGACCGCTCATAAAAATAAGCTTTAATAACTTGTTTATGAGAAGTGGGGGATAATAAAATCTGCTGATGAACAAAACAATACAAGCATCAATATTAAGTTCAGAATAAAATCATTTTTAACCTTGCATTAGGTTAGTGTTGTAGTAAAGACTAAACTAAACAACACACAACAGAAAACCTTGGACAATCACATGCTCCAAAAAGGAGCGCTCCCATTGGTCGACACTTGTCACATGACGTTCCAGGAAGTTTAATAGCTGCAGATAAAGTGTATTTTCAGCTGAATATGTCTTTTAACAGAGAAACAGCTGAAAAAAGAAAAGCATCAACAGAGAAAAGGGAGACAACGTAAAACACAGATAAATACTGTCAAGCCTAATTTTTTTATTTTTTATTTCAAAACTTTGCCTTTATACCTGGAACATGACTGAACTCTGTGATTTCTGCCTTATACCTTTTCATCTTTCTTTATTTTAAGAGCGCACCATTTTGTCACAGTCGCCATGGCAACCGTTTTACCTGAATTTAGTCTGATGAAGTCAAAGCAGGAGCAGGTCCAACAATAACATCTGTACAATAATGATTTCCTCTTTCCTGCAACAACGTGCTCGGGTTTTAAAAGGTCAAACTAAAATGAGACTTTCTTATTGTTAAATGTCTGGATTAAAGTAACGTCAAGAAAGAACGTAAAGAACGTCCTCTCTGTATGTAAATGACTCATCCATAAATAACTGAACACAAACGGGTTGGTTTTCTTTCTGACCCTGAGGCTTTGGGGGCATCATGTGATCTTCATTATTCAGAGTCGGGGCAAGAGTCCGGGTTGTGTCTCTCACTTGTTTCATTCAAACCTGTTGTGTTCAGATGAACGTGTCACGGTCGCGCTGCTCTTCAACAAAGCAGCAAAGCATTATGGTCTATTTTGAGTCTGGTGACCATAACTGTTTGTAACTATTTTTACTGATACCAATATTATATTATATTTACCAATATTAGACACTTCTGGTCGAACAATAGCTGCATGAAATAATAGGAAACAGTGTGTTGTGTTTACATACAGATTAGTTTTATTCGTGTGTCAAAAAACTAAATTAACTTTCTCTAAATCTGTAAAGTTTCTTAAAATGGTGCTGCCAAATATTGTTTTGTTCGCGTGCTATGAGTGGATTTAAATATCACAGAGCAACTATCACCTGTAACGGTATTAATTAGAAATAATCTTAGAGTTGGTTTGTATTTTCAGACACACTCCTTCTCTCTGGACTATGTGCTACTTTGAGCATAAAATAATATAATATAAACAACATCATCTACATCTACTCTTGACGTCAAATAAGACGAGGCATGGAGCTTGAAGCCTTCATCAAGATTTTAATTTAGTGTTCTTGCCCCAAAATAGAGTTGTTTTTTTTTTATTAGTCCTGAAGAATCTTAAGTAAAAAGAGCCTTGTTGGATATTTAGCTGTGATTTATTCTCCTCACTCTTCTGTGACTGGAAGGGCTTTATATTGTTTAGGTGAATCTGGAAGTTGGTTGTGCATGATGTCTATTGAGAAATACTGAATTTTGATCAAAAGTGTGTGTTATTTAAGCACACAAACGAGCCATGACTGTTATCATTCGCACATCAACACTGAGCATGAACAGAGACAGTCTTTAGTGTGGATTAAGTCTCTGTAATGATCCCAAACACAAAGAAAAAGTGCATTTCTAAAAGTCTCCGTGCGCTCGTGTTTATTCCCTGAGCTGTGTCCGGTCACGGCTCCGGAGTTTGAGCAGTGTCTGGGGGTCTTCGAGGGGTCTGACTCTCTTCTTCTGGAGCCGACTCTATCTGTTTCTGTGTGAGAGCTGCATCCTCGTTATCCCTGCCTCCAGACCTGTGTTTTCAAAATAGACATCCCTCCTGCCCCGGGTTTAAACAGGCCTGTCTCTGAGCTTCATGTCACCTGGCTCGCTCTGGCAGCTTCTGTGTATGTGTGTGTTATAGGTGTTGTAAAAATAGCTTTATTTAATCCCTCAGGTTTGAATAGCTGTCGTCATAACTTAAATCACCTGAAGTGAGCAGAAAGAGGAGAGGAGCTGTGGAGGAAGAGCAAACACAAAGAAATGAGGCTGTTTCCAAATCCAGAGCCACCTTTAAACCACACAAACATGGCTCTTTTAGTCCTTAATACAGTTTTCATCATAAAGATATCATTTCCATATGAGACACAAACAGGAACTACAGAAGCATTCATTCTGTATTTTGTCTGAAATTAGGTTTCTATCACTACTTTTCTTTTCTAATAAGTGAGAAAAGTACAAACATCCTGAGCATCACTGTCATAAATAGTCTCACCTGTTTAAACTCATCTGTTTAAAGTCTGGTTCAAATTTAGATCTGTGAGTTCTTTAAGACCAAAAACAAACCAGACTTTGGTTTAGTTTTGTTTGGACCGAGACCAAAGAGCAACTGTTTGGTCTGAAATGGATTTGAACATTTCAGACCAAACATCTAAAAGCTGTTTAAATCCATCTAAAACATGTTCAAATCCAACTAAAACCTGTTCAAATCCATCTAAAACATGTTCAAATCCAACTAACACCTGTTCAAATCCATCTAAAACATGTTCAAATCCATCTAAAACCTGTTCAAATCACACTAAAACCTGTTCAAATCCATCTAAAACATGTTCAAATCCATCTAAAACATGTTCAAATCCAACTAAAACCTGTTCAAATCCAACTAAAACCTGTTCAAGTCCATCTAAAACATGTTCAAATCCAACTAAAACCTGTTCAAATCACACTAAAACCTGTTCAAATCCATCTAAAACATGTTCAAATCCATCTAAAACATGTTCAAATCCAACTAAAACCTGTTCAAATCCAACTAAAACCTGTTCAAATCCATCTAAAACATGTTCAAATCCAACTAAAACCTGTTCAAATCCATCTAAAACATGTTCAAATCACACTAAAACCTGTTCAAATCCATCTAAAACATGTTCAAATCCATCTAAAACCTGTTCAAATCCATCTAAAACCTGTTCAAATCAAACTAAAACCTGTTCAAATCTAAATAAAACCTTTTCAAATCCAACTAAACCCATTCAAGTCCTATTAAAACAATATTCCTAAAGTCCAGACCAAATAGCTCCGTTGAAAAGTCTATTTAAATAATCAGCAGCCTTTATCTGTCATCGTGGCTTTATTTTAACGCTCGGTCTTCCTCTCTTTTCCTCTCGGAGTGTGACTCTGTTGGGTCAGTGTTCTGTCACTCACTCAAACCTTCAAACACTGACTCCATCCATTATTCACGCTGGGCTCTTGTCTGTCTGTCCTCCACAGATTGCAGCTTTATTGCAGAGCGCTGTAATCACGACTCCCCTGAGCCTCACTCATCGAGAAACTCTTCAGAGGCTCACATTCAACATTTAAAACAGTCCTGACTGAGACCGGAGCTGGTTACTACGGTCACATGAACAAAAACTGGTTCAAGTCCAACTAAAACCAGTACTAATCCATCTAAAACTGGTTCAAATCCAACTAAAACCAGTACTAATCCATCTAAAACTGGTTCAAATCCAACTAAAACCAGTACTAATCCATCTAAAACTGGTTCAAATCCAACTAAAACCTGTTCAAATCCATTTAGAAACTGTTAAATCTATCCAAAAACTGTTCAAGTCCAAATAAAACCTGCACCAATTCATCTAAAACCTGTTCAAATCCAACTAAAACCTGCACTAATTCATCTAAAACTGGTTCAAATCCAACTAAAATCTGTTCAAATTCATCTAGAAACTGTTAAATCTATCCAAAAACTGTTCAAGTCCAACTAAAACCTGTTTAAATCCATCTAAAACCTGTTTAAATCCATCTAAAACCTGTTCAAATCCATCTAAAACTGGTTCAAATCCAACTAAAACCTGTTCAAATCCATTTAGAAACTGTTAAATCTATCCAAAAACTGTTCAAGTCCAACTAAAACCTGTTTAAATCCATCTAAAACCTGTTCAAATCCAACTAAAACCTGTTCAAATCCATTTAGAAACTGTTAAATCTATGCAAAAACTGTTCAAGTCCAACTAAAACCTGTTCAAATCCATTTAGAAACTGTTAAATCTATGCAAAAACTGTTCAAGTCCAAATAAAACCTGCACTAATTCATCTAAAAACTGTTAAATCGATCCAAAATCTGTTCTAGTCCAACTAAAAGCTGTTCAAATCCATCTAAAACTGGTTCAAATCCAACTAAAACCCATTCCGGTCCTACTAAAACCTGTTCAAATCCATCTAAAACCTGTTCAAATCCATCTAAAACCTGTTCAAATCCATCTAAAACCTGTTCAAATCCTTGCTGTAACTCCAGCTGAGGTCAATATTCCACGTGTATGTTTGTCCACAATAACATCGACATGTACCCAACATATAAACCCTTGTCTCCAGTGAGACGAGGCTCAGCTGCAGTTTTCGACGACCGTCACCGTCTGAAAAACATGTCCGCCCTCTGTTTATATGGACTACATGTGGTGCTACGGTCCCTGAGGCGCCTCGGAAAGAAATTCTTATTACAGCTCTGTCAATACGGCAAATATGTATCAGGGAGAAGAAAAAACAGCAGGACGTGTCTCTGGGCAGCTCTGACCGACTGTTCACCCACAGATAATGATCTTCAGATGAGAATATGGACAGAAAATATATGTGTTGTGTCAGGTTTGACGGTAGGTCGCTTCATGGACCGTAATACACAACATAAGTCATAAGATAATGGAAAAATAATTCAGTAAATGCAAACATGATGAAAAAATAGGAGGAGGATGGTAAAAGACATTAAAATTCATTTATTTAGGCCTGTTTTTACCAGATTTCGTTAACTGTTGTATTCTCCTATCTCCTAAAGTTTATTGTAACAGGAATTATCTGAAAAAATGAGACCTTAAGACGTGATCTAGTCTTTATAATGAAGGATTTTAATAGATGAGAATGATCAGTCCACAGCAGGATTTTGTCCAATCACAGCTCACTTCAGGTAAAAAGGAGCGCTCCCATTGGTCGACACTGATGTCAACAACGAAGGAACAAGGAAATAAACCAAGGAAATGGGTTATTCTGATGAAAATACGTCTTATTTTACAGAGAAACAGCTGAAAAAAGAAGTGAGATTCCAGGATCACTACAGTCTACAGTAAACTCCAAACATTAAAGTTTCAGGTCAGATTTAAACTTTGATTTAATGAATTAGTATTTTGTGGTGAAAAACTGGTCTGGTTTCACCTTTTTTTAATAAAAGAAGCAGGAAAGGTCACTGTTGTTGGAGCTGAGACTGGGACAGAAATAGTAAATGAGGAACTGCAGCTTTAAGTCAGAGGCCTCCGTCTGTTTTCAGGTCTAGACTTTATCTGTCGTCTAACGTTAGATTAACAGCTGCTAACAGTGCGTCCTGCCTCCGACCGAGCACATCGACCGAAAAGAGCCGACGAAGAAATTAGTTTGACTCTGAAATGATTTTAAAGAGGTTCAGAATTCATCTGTCTCTCTTTTCTCTAATAGAACTGTTAAAGTGTTTAAATTTTCAGTTCAGTTTAACCATTTTATTGCCATAACAGTGTGTGTAAAAAAGTGACTAAAGCTCAGAATCCTTATAATTGCTTTTATTTTGATCCACTCAAAAGCATTGAGAACACTGCACTTTCTGTTCCAAATCAAAACATGAACAAAAAATGATTCCTTTTCAAAACAACACAGGTTTTCTTTTGGATTAAGGTCTGGGGACTGTGCTGGACAGTATAAAGTCAAAGTGCCCTTGAAATGTGTGTTTGAACCAGACACTGATCCAAACCAGAACAAGACTGACCTTAATCCAACACAAAACTTATGTGTTCTGTTTCTGAGACAAAACCAAGAAATACAGAGGAACAGTGAATAAAAACATAAATATTAGTTCAATCTGAAGCCTTTTTTTACTGAAATGTTTGAGTTTGTAAAGAAAAAACAAGATAATATTCCCCTTTTCCCTTAGTTTCTTTAAAGGAATAACACATTTTACATTTTAAAGCGTTTTTCACTTTATGCAGTAAATGTTTGAGTTTATAAAGAGGCCAAATATTCCCTTTTCTTCACTTTCTGTAAACGAATAACTAATTAGATCATTTTTTGTTCATGTTTTGATTTGGAACAGAATGTGCAGTTTTCCCAATGCTTTTAAGTGAATGAAAATAAAAGATGTTATAAGGATTTGGAGCTTTACTCACTTTTTTAAACACACTTCTGTTATTATGAACACAACTGAGAGTATTCTGAATACTACATGAACTTCTGAGGCCTTGTATTTTATTGTGAAGAGTTCAAACCTCTGCCTGTCTTTGAACGCAGCATATCTTCTGTTAAACACCCGCCTGTTTGTGCAATGATCTCTGGAAGTCTTCTAAAGCTATAAAAGCCTTGTGTGTGTTACATAACTCTAAAGTATAAGACCGGCTTTATCATTTAAGAGACAGATAGTCGAGTGTTCAGCGCCATTATTCAAAGTGTACTCCTCATTCTCCGAGCCTTCATCCGTTCTGCTCTAATCTCCGGACGCAGATGCTATTTCTGTCATTTGTTTCCATTAGCATCAGGGCAGACGGAGCGCTGTTTTCGGCTGAAGGCTACCGGTGCTGATAGGTGGCCCCCGTCGAAGGGTCTCCGAGGGGAATACTAACGAAGCCGGTGGCGGCGTCCTCGTCCCGAATGCCGATGATGGCCAGACTCTCACTTTCTGTTTGTGTTTGTACACTTCTGCGTGTGTTTCTGTCACATTTGGCTTCCAGCTCCGACTGCGCTGCCAGAGAGGGACGCCTTATCAGGTTTTATGTTTGTGATGATGTGAGCTGCCAACGCGGTGACAAAAAAACAGCTTTTATAGAAAACAACCCGCTGCCTCCAACTGTCAGGAGTTTTTAGTTAAATGTGAGTGTGTGTTTTTTTGTTTTGACTGAAGACAGAACAGCTCCGAGTGGCAACGAGAGGCCCGTTCTGTCCCAGATCGTCAAAAACATACACTTTCTGTTTTCTGGTTTTCATCTCCTTTCATCCAGTGACCAGAGAGAACTTTCTAAAGGTGCATTTTAACAGTTTAACTGGAAAACATGGTCAAAACTATTAACTCAAATAGTAATAATTATTGTAAAAGCAATAATTTATGTAAAAACAGTCTTTATGATCCATCTCTTGTTTATTCTAAGGGATTGTAATAGATGAGAACCTCTATTCAGGAACAGAAAACCTTGGACAATCACATGCTCCAAAAAGGAGCGCTCCCATTGGTCGACACTTGTCACATGACGTTCCAGGAAGTTTAATAGCTGCAGATAAAGTGTATTTTCAGCTGAATATGTCTTTTAACAGAGAAACAGCTGAAAAAAGAAAAGCATCAACAGAGAAAAGGGAGACAACGTAAAACACAGATAAATACTGTCAATTCAATCACGTAATGTTTAACGAGGAGGAGATAATTGTCGTCCTGACGCTGAAGTCACAGCTAAGCTAACGCTAAACTCTAAACTTCAGTTTGGTCAAATGGATTAGTATTTTGGAGGAAAAACTGGTCTGGTTTTATTTTTGAATAAAAGAGAAGCAGGAGAGGTCTCTAGACTGATTTTGGAGGAGAGTGGAGTCTGAGACAGAGACATGAAAAGAAAATTAGGGACTGGAGCTGAAATCTGCAGTTTGTGAAACTACACATGAGCTCAGCCTTGTCTTTTTATCTCTCGTCATATACTTTTATGCCTCTAGTTATAAAAGATGAAATACCATTTGTTTTACGGTAGAGGAACACAATTTCTTATGCATTTATTATTATTATTATCATTATTATTGTTATATTATTATTACTATTATGTACAAATAATGCATCAAGTAGAAGTAGTAATAGTTTAATGCATCTAGTGTAGATAAAATGTTAAGAAAGCAGTACACACCTGTCCTATCCATATCTTCTCCATAGACAGTCTGTTCATCTAAAATCTTGCAGTAAAATCAGTCAAAGCCACTACTGAAAATGCTGAATGTAAGTTTGTGTTGAATATTGCAAATGAAAAGCTCTGGTAAATGTCTTCAAACGTTTGCAGCTCACACTGAACTGGAAATGTCTAATAAAATGTGTTTACATAAGCCCCGAGCTGCTGCTGACGTCTCGTAAATGTTCCGTTTCTTAGTCACTGCCTCATTGTCCCTGGTTTTATTTGCTTTATTCGTGCAGCTGCAGTGAAGCTAGTGTTTGTCCAGAGGGATCATTAAAGTTTCATGTTTCAAACTCAGAGCTCCACATATCGTGTTCTGGAGCGGCTGCTAACATCAGTTTTAACAAGTATCTATGATCTTCAGTGAAAAAGAGTGAATTAATAAAGCGTTATGTCATGTTTAGGGTAAAAACAGAGGATTAGAAAGTCATTTTGACAGTTATTAATGTCATGATCATAGCTTTGTGTAGATTTTCTTGGGGTTTACGGAGCTAGATGTTGTGTAATGTAATAAAGTCAAAGTTTAGGGGGTGTGACAAATAGAAAAACTTGAACTTCAGAAGTGGAACACACTGTTAAGATTAAAAACATGACATTGTCATTATAGAGCAGCTGGTGTGAAAAGATTTTTATAATCTACTTTAAAAAATATTTTTTGATTTGCGCACACTCACATGCATATATGCATTTTATTTTATTGAATTGAATTGAATTTTATTTTATTTTATTTTATTTTATTTTATTTTATTTTATTTTATTTATTTTATTTTATTTTATTTTATTTTATTATTATTTTATTTTATTTATGTATTTATTTATTTATTTTTTATTTTATTTTTAGGGACACTTTCTTTTCCCGTTTTTTACTTTCTTACTTTTTTGCATTTGACCTTTCTGAAAGCTGCTTTCAGGTCAGTGTTCCCAACAACAAGTTAGTGTGAGTTGATGTTAGTGTGAGTTGACATTACCTCACACTAACATCAACTCACACTAACATCAACTCACACTAACATCAACTCACACTAACATCAACTCACACTAACATCAACTCACACTAACATTAACTCACACTAACATCAACTCACACTAACATCAACTCACACTAACATCAGCTCACACTAACATTAACTCACACTAACATCAACTCACACTAACATCAACTCACACTAACGTCAACTCACACTAACATCAACTCACACTAACATCAACTCACACTAACATCAACTCACACTGACATCAGCTCACACTAACATCAACTCACACTAACGTCAACTCACACTAACGTCAACTCACACTAACGTCAACTCACACTAACGTCAACTCACACTAACGTCAGCTCACACTGACATCAACTCACACTAACATCAACTCACACTGACATCAACTCACACTAACATCAGTTCACACTAACATCAACTCACACTAACGTCAACTCACACTAACATCAACTCACACTAACATCAACTCACACTAACATCAACTCACACTAACATCAACTCACACTAACATCAGCTCACACTAACATCAACTCACACTAACATCAGCTCACACTGACATCAACTCACACTAACATCAACTCACACTAACATCAACTCACACTAACATCAACTCACACTAACATCAACTCACACTGACATCAACTCACACTGACATCAGCTCACACTTACATCAACTCACACTAACATCAGTTCACACTGACATCAACTCACACTAACATCAACTCACACTAACATCAGCTCACACTAACATCAGCTCACACTAACATCACTTCACACTTACATCAACTCACGCTAACATCAACTCACACTAACATCAACTCACACTAACATCAGCTCACACTAACATCAACTCACACTAACATCAGTTCACACTGAAATAAACTCACACTAACATCAGCTTACACTGACATCAGTTCACACTAACGTCAACTCACACTAACATCAACTCACACTAACATCAGTTCACACTAACATCAGTTCACACTGACATCAACTCACACTGACATCAATTCACACTGACATCAACTCACACTAACATCAGCTCACACTAACATCAGCTCACACTAACGTCAACTCACACTAATATCAACTCACACTAACATCAGCTCACACTAACATCAACTCACACTGACATCAACTCACACTAACATCAACTCACACTAACATCAACTCACACTAACATCAGCTCACACTAACATCAACTCACACTAACATCAACTCACACTGACATCAACTCACACTAACATCAACTCACACTAACATCAGCTCACACTAACATCAGCTCACACTAACATCAACTCACACTAACATCAACTCACACTAACATCAACTCACACTAACATCAACTCACACTAACATCAACTCACACTAACATCAACTCACACTAACGTCAACTCACACTAACGTCAACTCACACTGACATCAACTCACACTAACATCAACTCACACTGACATCAACTCACACTAACATCAACTCACACTAACGTCAACTCACACTAACGTCAACTCACACTAACATCAACTCACACTAACATCAACTCACACTAACATCAACTCACACTAACATCAACTCACACTAACATCAACTCACACTGACATCAACTCACACTAACATCAACTCACACTAACATCAACTCACACTGACATCAACTCACACTAACATCAACTCACACTGACATCAGCTCACACTGACATCAACTCACACTAACATCAGCTCACACTGACATCAACTCACACTGACATCAACTCACACTGACATCAGCTCACACTAACATCAGCTCACACTAACATCAACTCACACTAACATCAGCTCACACTAACATCAGCTCACACTAACATCACTTCACACTAACATCAACTCACACTAACATCAACTCACACTAACATCACTTCACACTTACATCAACTCACGCTAACATCAACTCACACTAACATCAACTCACACTAACATCAGCTCACACTAACATCAACTCACACTAACATCAGTTCACACTGAAATAAACTCACACTAACATCAGCTTACACTGACATCAGTTCACACTAACGTCAACTCACACTAATATCAACTCACACTAACAACAGTTCACACTAACATCAGTTCACACTGACATCAACTCACACTGACATCAATTCACACTGACATCAACTCACACTAACATCAACTCACACTGACATCAACTCACACTGACATCAGCTCACACTTACATCAACTCACACTAACATCAGTTCACACTGACATCAACTCACACTAACATCAACTCACACTTACATCAGCTCACACTATCATCACTTCACACTAACATCAACTCACACTAACATCAGCTCACACTAACATCACTTCACACTAACATCAACTCACACTAACATCAGTTCACACTAACATCAACTCACACTAACATCAACTCACACTAACATCAGCTCACACTAACATCACTTCACACTAACATCAACTCACACTAACATCAGTTCACACTAACATCACTTCACACTAACATCAACTCACACTAACATCAGCTCACACTAACATCAACTCACACTGACATCAACTCAAACTGACATCAGCTCACACTTACATCAACTCACACTAACATCAGTTCACACTGACATCAACTCACACTAACATCAACTCACACTAACATCAACTCACA
This sequence comes from Rhyacichthys aspro, assembly GCA_036850595.1. Classification (NCBI taxonomy): domain Eukaryota; kingdom Metazoa; phylum Chordata; class Actinopteri; order Gobiiformes; family Rhyacichthyidae; genus Rhyacichthys; species Rhyacichthys aspro. Next base: position 23,348,900 of record CM072157.1, on the reverse strand, counting down.
CTAACATCAACTCACACTTACATCAGCTCACACTATCATCAGTTCACACTGACATCAACTCACACTAACATCAACTCACACTAACATCAACTCACACTAACATCAACTCACACTAACATCAACTCACACTTACATCAGCTCACACTATCATCAGTTCACACTGACATCAACTCACACTAACATCAACTCACACTAACATCAACTCACACTAACATCAACTCACACTTACATCAGCTCACACTATCATCAGTTCACACTGACATCAACTCACACTAACATCAGTTCACACTGACATCAACTCACACTAACATCAACTCACACTAACATCAACTCACACTGACATCAACTCACACTAACATCAACTCACACTAACATCAGCTCACACTAACATCAACTCACACTGACATCAACTCAAACTGACATCAGCTCACACTTACTTCAACTCACACTAACATCAGTTCACACTGACATCAACTCACACTAACATCAACTCACACTATCATCACTTCACACTAACATCAACTCACACTAACATCAGTTCACACTAACATTAACTCACACTAACATCAACTCACACTAACATCAGTTCACACTAACATCAGCTCACACTGACATCAACTCACACTGACATCAACTCACACTGACATCAACTCACACTAACATCAGCTCACACTAACATCAGCTCACACTAACATCAACTCACACTAACATCAACTCACACTAACATCAGCTCACACTAACATTAACTCACACTGACATCAACTCACACTAACATCAACTCACACTAACATCAGCTCACATCAACTCACACTAACATCAACTCACACTAACATCAGCTCACACTAACATCAACTCACACTAACATCAACTCACACTAACATCAGCTCACACTAACATCAACTCACACTAACATCAACTCACACTAACATCAGCTCACACTAACATCAACTCACACTAACATCAACTCACACTAACATCAGCTCACACTAACATCAACTCACACTAACATCAGCTCACACTGACATCAACTCACACTAACATCAGCTCACACTGACATCAGCTCACACTAACATCAGCTCACACTGACATCAACTCACACTAACATCAGCTCACACTAACATCAACTCACACTAACATCAACTCACACTGACATCAGCTCACACTAACATCAACTCACACTAACATCAGCTCACACTGACATCAACTCACACTAACATCAACTCACACTAACATCAACTCACACTGACATCAGCTCACACTGACATCAGCTCACACTAACATCAACTCACACTAACATCAACTCACACTAACATCAACTCACACTAACATCAGCTCACACTAACATTAACTCACACTAACATCAACTCACACTAACATCAGCTCACACTAACATCAACTCACACTAACATCAACTCACACTGACATCAACTCACGCTAACATCAACTCACACTAACATCAACTCACACTGACATCAACTCACACTAACATCAACTCACACTAACATCAACTCACACTAACATCAGCTCACACTAACATCAGCTCACACTGACATCAACTCACACTAACATCAGCTCACACTAACATCAACTCACACTGACATCAACTCACACTAACATCAGCTCACACTAACATCAACTCACACTAACATCAGCTCACACTAACATCAACTCACACTAACATCAACTCACACTAACATCAATTCACACTGACATCAACTCACACTGACATCAGCTCACACTTACATCAACTCACACTAACATCAGTTCACACTGACATCAACTCACACTAACATCAACTCACACTAACATCAACTAACACTGACATCAACTCAAACTGACATCAGCTCACACTTACATCAACTCACACTAACATCAGTTCACACTAACATCAACTCACCCTAACATCAACTCACACTAACAACTCTCACTAACATCAGTTCACACTAACATCAACTCACACTGACATCAATTCACACTGACATCAACTCACACTAACATCAGTTCACACTGACATCAACTCACACTAACATCAACTCACACTTACATCAGCTCACACTATCATCACTTCACACTAACATCAACTCACACTGACATCAATTCACACTGACATCAACTCACACTAACATCAGCTCACACTAACATCAACTCACACTAACATCAGTTCACACTGAAATAAACTCACACTAACATCAGCTCACACTGACATCAGTTCACACTAACGTCAACTCACACTAACATCAACTCACACTAACATCAGCTCACACTAACATCAACTCACACTGACATCAACTCACACTAACATCAGCTCACACTAACATCAACTCACACTAACATCAGCTCACACTAACATCAACTCACACTAACATCAGCTCACACTAACATCAACTCACACTAACATCAGCTCACACTAACATCAACTCACACTGACATCAGCTCACACTAACATCAACTCACACTAACATCAGCTCACACTAACATCAACTCACACTAACATCAGCTCACACTAACATCAACTCACACTGACATCAACTCACACTGACATCAACTCACACTGACATCAGCTCACACTTACATCAACTCACACTTACATCAGCTCACACTATCATCACTTCACACTAACATCAACTCACACTAACATCAGCTCACACTAACATCAGCTCACACTAACATCAACTCACACTAACATCAACTCACACTAACATCAGCTCACACTAACATCAACTCACACTAACATCAACTCACACTAACATCAGCTCACACTAACATCAACTCACACTAACATCAGTTCACACTGACATAAACTCACACTAACATCAGCTCACACTGACACACACTTAGATAGACTTATCATTAACTATGTTAGTTAATGTCAGTTCAGTATGAAGTTGAACTATCAAGTGTGAGTTGATGTTAGTGTCAGCTCACACTGTGAACTGATGTCAGTGTGACACATGTTGGTGTCAACTCACATGTGAACATCAATTGACTAGTGTGAGTGATGATATGAGCTCAATGAAGTGTAGTTGATGTTATGAACTAATATCAGCTCACACTGACATCAGCTCACACTGACATCAGCTCACACTGTCCTGTTTATATGTTGGTTTTCTTTAGACATGCTTTAGTTCTTTCTTCTCAGTGGTTTATTGTTTGAGTGCAGTTAGTTGGAGTTTTGTTCTTGTTTGGTTCTAGTTTTAGTTCTGGTTTTGTTGCGTGTTGTGTGCTGGTCTAGCTGTGATATTACCAGGACCTTTACCTTCAGAGCTATTAAACCCTCTCAGCTGAGTTTTACACCTCACGTTTACATCCCAAGAATGAATTAAAGTATGTTTCCACTTGAGCTAATGCTGCATTCAAGAAGCTAACAATAAACATAACTCTTTCGTAGCATAAATATAATAAATAATATAATAAACCTGACTGAGATTACTCAATAATCATCATTGAGTTATTAATAAATATCAACAGCAACACAGTAACTTTAAAACGTTAAAAAGACGTGAACACAACAAACTCCTGATAACACGTCCATTACTTGACAACTACTTTGTTTATTCCCAAACTTAGAGTAGTTCTGATTCTGTTCTTTATTTAATCATTTTCTCTTGGTTTAGTCTCGGTTGATAATAGTTTTGTTCAACCCAACAGATTTCACATGGGTCTGTTTACTCTGCAGTTGAACGTCCTTTTTTAGTTCACAATTGTTCATTCAGTGTTTATCTCACGTCTCGGTTAAAGTCTCCGGTTTACTTTTCGGCGTCTCACTCTGACAGTAAACGCCGCCGAAGTCTCAGTCGAGAACAAAGCCGTCGAACGTTAAACGGACGTCTTTATCGTTCGAGCTGTAAATGACTCGTGGTCGACGCAGAACCAGAGAAGAACGCAGCTCTGCAGACGACGAGAGGGAAGAGCTGATAACAGGCCTGAGTTTACGGCCCTTTTTATTTTCCCATCATCCTCGGCGGTGAAACCAGAATAACCTCTGTCAGCGGCAACAAAAGGACGGAAACGTGTGATTACAGCCTGACGGGGCTTAATGCAGTCGGGTTTATTAATATCAGAGTCAGAAGTAGAACAGATATAGCGGGTTAATATCAGGTTACAACTTCTAGGCTCCTGCTGTTAAAATGTAAAGTAATACAGATTTGTTTTGTAGAAATAAAACATTTGGATTTGACTTTTATTCATGAATATACATATAAATATAAGTAAATGCTGCCATGTTTTTGGCCCTGTCTATTTCCACTTCAGGTAACTTAAGTTTATAATTCTGATAAAGCATTAAAGGTACAAAGGTGTTTTTTTTTTTTTTGTTTTTTTTTGCAGATGAAGATTAGAAGAGCACCAAGATTGAATTTCTGATTTTGATTTGATTCCTCTTAATTTGTAATAAAAGCTCAGATTCACTAAAGGTCTGGGTTAAACCTGACCTTTAACCTTCCTGAGACTCACGACAATCACATGAGCCTTTGTTATGCACCACTTAAATAAATTCAGTTTGTAAACCTTCGTCTGGGATGATTATTTATTCACAAAAGGAAGGTAAATCTCTGTGGATGTACGGAGAGTAATTAGCGCCGACGATAAGAGAAGCTAATGCTAGCGCGATGACGACGGAGGTAAAGGTGAGTGAGAGGAGCACAGCAGGTTCAGGTGAAGGAATAATGATGCGTTCAGGGAGATTAGGTCACCGGAGCAAAACGAGTGATGCGTTCAGGGAGATTAGGTCACCGGAGCAAAACCAGAACGCACACAAAGAGGATTAAGATAGAAATCACTGGAGCTAATCCCAGCAATTACAGTAAAAATAGCTTTTTAACGACACAGGCCTGTTGTTGGTCTCAGATGTTACTAATAATGTCAAACATGAAACGCTGCTGCTCTCCTGATATTAAATCTACAGATCCACTGGGTGAATGTGGAGCACACAATTATGACTCGTCTATTCAATTCAGTTTAAACAAACAGCCTAAACACGACATAACATGACACTTCCTGCAGTAAGGAACATTTTCTAGGCCCTAGTCCTGGTTGAACCTGGTGGAACCTCAGGTATAATCCAGGGGGTTCTTTAGGATATTACTCCCAGTTTGAGTTTGTTTTCTCCAGGTTTAGTCCTTGGTTCTGTCTCTGCTTCTCCACAAACAGCACTGTTCACTGCAGCTGTGGATAAAAACTGTTTATTTTTATTATTTATAACAGAAGATAATTCTAAATCAAATCAATATTTAGTCTGAGATTGTCTCAAAACAGCAACAGTTCAAGCAGTTCCTCTGGACTAGACCAGACCAGACTGGACTAAACCAGACCAGTAATCCCAGACTAAACCAGACCAGACTGGACTAAACCAGACCATGTAATCCCAGACAAAACCAGACCAGACTGGACTCCGCCGTATCCCATCAAACCAGACCAGACTGGACTAAACCAGACCATGTAATCCCAGACAAAACCAGACCAAACTGGACTAAACCAGACCATGTAATCCCAGACAAAACCAGACCAGACTGGACTAAACCAGACCATGTAATCCCAGACAAAACCAGACCAGACTGGACTAAACCAGACCATGTAATCCCAGACAAAACCAGACCAGACTGGACTAAATCTATTGTAGATATAGTCGACTAGATTCCAGACTAAACCGAATAAGGATTAGACTAAATTATGAAATTGCATTTTAGTCAAAATACTAAAACTAAATTAAAATCTTTGGTCATAATTAACTGGTTTTAATCCATCCGTCTTCGAAGCAGAGACACCCAGACGTCCCTCCACCTCAGCTGTTCCTCTGGATGTGGAGGAGCAGCAGGTCTACTCCGAGCTCCTCTCCCTGAAATCATGTCTGTTTTAATCAGCTTCTTAAAAATAAAACCATTGAATAAAGTTCTTCTTGATAATCGTCTTCAGAAAACAACACAATCCAACTGAGACGGGTTTTTCCACAGCTTCAATCAACACAATAATCTGAGTCAATAAGACGTTTGCTCGTTTCAAACTAAAACTAATTGTGTCTAGACAGGACTTTAGTCACATTCTCAGGTTTTTGGAGCGGAGCAGGTGAAACCGGGAGATAGCTCCGATCTCACATTGATTTCAACAGAGCGACCATGAAAAGACCCCTCGGATTTGGGCAAAAGCCGAGGGTTTTTCAAAGCTCCAATGACGCACGATGCTGCTCCAGGAAATATGTAAATTTAACCATGACTTTACGAGAGTTACGCCTCAGATTTTCACTCAGACAGAAATACAGCTCTTTTGGAAGCAGCAGTGACTTCTGTCTTGAATAAAGACGTGTTTCTATTTACAGCTCACTGGACCAAAGTGATTTCTAGTTAATTTTGACATGTTTTCCACTGTTTAATCCCAGCTGTATTTAGCTCACGGACAATTTACATATATTTACATGTTAAATAAGACTCCTGAAAAAAAGACTTATGCAAATGACTGGGAAGAAATTATTCAAGCAATTCATTATTTGCGTTCTTGGAGCTGTTTTAGTGCCATATATGCAGTGTTTGCTCTGGTGTATTCTGTGTTGAGTGCACTGGGAATAAAATTACTGCTAATAACAGACAGTATCCTACAGGACTGTACAAGTCACTATTTATTAAACACTGCACTTTATTTTGATTACTTTATGTTGACTTAAAGCTCCAATCTTCTCCAAAATCAGTCTAGGGACCTCTCCTGCTTCTCTTTTATTAAAAAATAAAACCAGACCAGTTTTTCCTCCAAAATACTAATCCATTTGACCAAACTGAAGTCTAGAGTTTAGCGTTAGCTTAGCTGTGACTTCAGCGTCAGGACGACAATTATCTCCTCCTCGTTAAACATTACGTGATTGAATTGACAGTATTTATCTGTGTTTTACGTTGTCTCCCTTTTCTCTGTTGATGCTTTTCTTTTTTCAGCTGTTTCTCTGTTAAAAGACATATTCAGCTGAAAATACACTTTATCTGCAAATAATTAAAAAGAATATATAAAAATCAGGTACATGTCCCTCAAACTGCCCCAGTGTTTGTTTTTATCTGTGGAAAAACTCTTTGTTTTGGTTTCTTGTTTAGTTGTAGATTTATTCAATACAAGACGTAACAATATACTTCATTGTCTTTGACTTTAAATGGCGGGTTGGTAACAGCCTTGGATAGTGTTATGTCCCTGGTGAAGTAGAGTTTAGTACTTTAGTGAACTGTGTTGATTTTGGCCTAAAGACTGATATTGTTTGTGTCCATGGAGACATGCGTGCCCTAAAGCTGAAGTGACTGTGGTAACTGACGAGCCACCATCCCTGATGACTGTGGCTGTACCAGATGATGTAGAACTACAGAGGCAGGATGTGACTGATGTTCGTCATTGAAAATAATGTATTGTCTGTATTTACTGACGTTCACAAACACCTGGTGGTCCCTGCGTCTTCAGTAATGCATGTTGTGCACACACTTCCTTGGACAGGGCATTCTGGCCATCATAAGACCTAAGTGTTTGTTTTTATTGGCCGGGTATGTACCAAGACATCCAGACATACTGCCCCACATGCCCCACATGCCCCACATGCCCAAAGACATGCCCAACTCACAGATCTGACAGGGCTCTCCTACACCTTCCAGTCATCTCCACTCCATTCTGTAGGATAGCTATAGACATTGTTGGCCCATTAGTCTAGAGTGCTTGGCCACCAGTACATCCTGGTATTCTGTGACTATGCCACCAGGTCCACCCCAGGCCTTCCCATTACAGACCATCACTGCTCCTGCTGTTCTCCGTTCTTTGGTCCAGATGTTCTCCAGAGCTGGGATTCCAGATGAAATTCTAACCGACCAAGGCACCAGTTTTACCTCTCGTCTACTGCCTTTGTTCCAACAGACGGTCTCGTTCAAAGATTCAACCAGACCCTGAAGAGGATGCTTCAGAAATCTGTGAGTGACACGGGAAGGGACTGGGACCAGTGGATGGCGTTCCTGCTCTTTGCATTTAAGGATTTGACCCCTTCGAGCTCCTTTATGGATGGGATGTCCAGGGACCCTTGTTCAGGAGATTACGCCATTTTGTTCTGTTGGAGTAAGAACCCCTTCACAACTTTAATTTCAAGTGTGTCGCATTTTACATATTGTTGAAACCCTGAAAGAGAGAGTTTACAGCGGTTGAAATCTGCATTTTCACTACATAAACGGCACATTCCCAAATAAGAGGAGCTAGTGACAGACTCTGTGCAAACTTGTCCTCCACACACAGATCGGTACGACACAGACAACGAAAAGACGTTAAAAATAAAAGCAGCATGAGTCCGGGTCGCCAGCAGGTGTCACCGGAGGGTTTTCAACAAATATATGGAGCAAAAAAACCATCAAACACGTCTTGTTTTGAGATAACAGTTCTACTCACATTTCCACCGATTCCTACAAGTCAAACTAACTCATTTACACAGGTTGACATGAGTCCAAACAAATAGAGGTAAATACAGTTTATCTTGTGACTGAGGCCGGGCTCCATTAACCCTCAAACACTACTGGAATCGACCGACTTCAGACAATAATGTCCATAATTGTGGGTAGCATCACTATTTGACTGAAGGACACACAACATAATAACTGCTTTATTGTGTCTTATTCCAGCGGTTATTTCTGACACGTTTTCCTGAAGCTGAATGTGACAGCAGACAACAGCTGATTACGTCTGACACTTGATTATATGTCATTTTGTCGTGAGCAGTTTCACACAATTGCACATTTACATTGATTTGTGTCCACGATTGTGTTTTCAATACGTGTTATTTCTCCTGAGTGGATCTTCTCATGGACTTCGAAATTGCTCTGATAATTGGCCGAGAATGAACACAAAGGAAAAAAATAAATAAAAATGATGAAAAATGCCTGGTGGCTTTGTTGAGACGAGACGAAGATCAGACCAGTCTTCCAGCATCGCAAAATATAAAGAACTAAATTAGATTCAAGAGTCAATGACAAAGAAGAAAGCTGCTACTTCAATAACAACAATAATAATAATAAAAATAATAATAATACAGTCTCCGTGTAGTGGCTCCCTTTGGCCTTGACACACAAAAAAAAAAAAAACACATGAAAATGAATAACAATTATTTCTTAATTTAATTTTTATTTATGATATATGTAAAAAATGCATTAAATTATCAAATTACTGAATGGTTGTGTGCAACTGTACTGTACACACCACACAACTACTTTATTAGTTTTATGAACAAAATACAAAAAGACTAAAAGCCAGATCATTTAATGAGATCCTTGGTGGATACGTGGGTGGAACGTCTCCGTTTATTCCTTCCTTATTCCAAACTGCAAAATGAAAATATTTTTATATTGGTTAAGGTTTTGATTCTCTAATGAAATGATCGAGGTAAAATAATTTTAAAAAGCTTAATAAACACTTGTAATTGAACTTTTTGCTGTACAGACACTGCTAGCTACTGAAGCTACTAGCATCGATAAATGACCGCGCTAAAAACAGCTCATAACTGCTCTTCAACCAACATGATGAAAGCACTATTTAAAGACAACATTTTCAATTATAAATATCAAAGTTATACTTCTAAACTATAAATCTGTGTTAGAAAGTGTCTGGGACAGAAGCTGATGACGTGATGAAGGTAATCACATGACTCCCTCACGTCAAACCAATGTCAGATGAGATGTTTGTTTGTTTACAATTTTTTAATTTTCTCAATACGTTATTTAACTTTTGTAAAACTTTATTTAGTTTTGTGAATAGATGTGACATTGTATTGACTCCAGAAGATGCAGAAGGCCTCACTCGACTCAGAAACACTGCAGCGTGAAGCCATGAAGAAGCAGAAACAACTGACCCACCAAGAAACTGCTCCTGATTCAGAGTCCTGTTCTCTGCCTCCTGCACCTGAACGTCTCACCAGGGTTTAATGACGACAGGTCAGAGGATTATTGTTGAATCTTTTCCTTGAGCACATATTATTATTATTATTAGCTCCATCTCATCAGTGGGCTTTAGTGATTACAGCAGGTCAGTTTGGACGTGGAGCAGCAGCTGTTCTGTGAAAATGAACAATCATCATGAATGAACTGTTCTGTAGGTAACACACTGTATTCCAACCAGGCTTCTTCCAGACCTGTATATTTAGCTCTTTATTTTTGATATTTGGTCAGTTTTTGGAGGACGGTGCACTTGTGGAGTCTGCTCACGTCCAGGTGCAGCTCTGATAAAGAGTCTGACAGCAGAAAGACGAGCGGACAAAGAGGCGCAGGTGAAGGTCGCAGACACAGGCCACGGCCAAAATTAACCAAAATCAATGCTGGAGATTATTTATTAGCATAAATTTGAATCTCTTTACAAACCTCCATGAAAAGGGCAGATAAAGAGAAAAGTACAAGACAAAGTTCTCAGTGGGATTTTAGAGAACTTTAGGAGAGAATGGTTTGGTTGATGGTGCACTTGTGTCTGATCAGAGCTGCTTTTAGTTCTTAAATCTGTTCCAGCGGTGATTGCTACAGACCTATCGGCTCAAATTGACACGACTATTACACTCAAACATTTCTGCTGAGGTTTGTGAGAGTGGAACAGAGCAAGAAAAGAGACTTGGAAAAACTAAGTTTGAAGTTATTCAACTTTCAATAAAAGGTAAAGTCAGTGTAGTGTGTGCTTTTATTTAAATCACCCTTACACATTATCAACATGAGCCTCTGTAGATAAAACGGTATATTTTGTACTTGGACCTAATGAACTATGGGACTTTTCCTGACGCTGCGTTCACTGTCGTCCTGACGCTGCGTTCACTGTCGTCCTGTCTCCTGTAGATTCTTTTACTCTGGTGAATGTGTCTCTGCAGAGGCTCATTTTAAAGTTGAACTGGAGAAATACACTAGTCAGACTGGAGCAGGGCCTTTGCTCCAAGGAAGCCATAAGCATTAATTATTCCCTGGTTCAACTATCTTGGAAGTTGGAGACTTCTGGTTAAACACTTGGTTTTAAAGATTCTCTGAGATCACAGAGTGGCTCATGTCAGAGTCACATAAAACTTTACATTTGGCTTTTTTAATGCAACAAATGGTCACTTGCTGCTAATACATCCCCCTCTGACAAGTCTAAGGGAAAAAATCAGTATCAGCTCCATTTTTAGTGTAAAAAAAAAAAAAAAAGGTGCAAGGTGCAGTGAAGTTGCAGTTGTCGAGTCAGTTCAAGTCAAAGAGGCGATTATTTTTCAGAAAAACATTTATTTCAGACCCAGTAGGTTTACTTGTATTGGCCAAGAAAAAAGAGGATGAGAGCACACTGAAATAAACTTGTCACAAATGTTCATAATTGTATGTTTATTTTTAAAGCTGTTAAGCGGCTGCTTTATGTTTTATTTATTTTAAAGTGGGCTAGTTTTTATTTCAGTTTTACACAAATACGAGAAGGACTTATATACTTAATAGTTCAGTGTTTAATTTATTTCAAAGTAGGCCACACCTGCACAATGCACCGACACAGAACCAGAGGTTTAATGATGACAGGTCAGTTTGGTGAGACGTGGAGCAGCCGTCTCTCTGTTGAGCTGCAGCAGCGGTGCTTTCTGGTGCGTCCCACAATGCACTGCACACCTGGCTGCTGAGCCCAATTAGCTCAAACTGAGGGAATTAAATTGAGTTTGCGTCCCCCAAAAGCAGACGGTTGTTTTAGTTTTATCTGTCCACACCTGGACGAGGAGAGAGTGAGGAAAGGTGAAGGTGAAACTGTGGTCCAGAGAACACAACAATCAGAAGAAAACAGAACTACAGCAATATTCACAATCAAGGCCCTGTCCACATGTTGATATTTTTATGAAGGGGATATGTACTGTCTCTGTTCACACAAATATTCTACAAATATTCTTCAGACACAAAACACAGAACTCCAAAGACAACAGAAAAACTTTTAGATTAGAGCATGCTCCATGTTTTGCTTTGAGGGTGACATTAATTGTTAAGAATCAAAAATGGAGACTCATGACGTGAAATCTGTGAGTTTCAAAAAATCCTTTGTTGCAGGAGTCTAATTTATGCATAATTATAGACAAATATGTTCAGTTGTTTTAATTGCTTTAATAATTATTTCACAGTTTCCTTACTCCATAGACTAGCTTCTTTTTTTTTACAACATAAACAAAGCAAAATGACAAAAAAGGAAAATCTCTGTCTGTCTGTCTCTAAATACTGCTTCAAATCTTCTTCATTGTTTCATGTCATTTGTCTTCACCCCTGAGGATAATACATACACAATCTTGACAGCAGTTCAACTAAAGCATAAATGCAATCAAATTCCTGGTGCCAAACTTCTCTTCAACCAACACTGTGCTATAAACTGTACATGAACATCAGAATATTAAAGTATTTATCTGAAAGTGGCATATATTTGCTTTTCCATCTTGCGGTTTTCATTAAAGCTGTACAAATCCACAGTTGGCTCAGTAAACACAGGCTGGAATGAGCTATGAGCTATTAGCGGTGACCTTTCCAGATGCACTAACGAGGCGATCGGGCAGTGAGCCGCCGAAGCTTAACGACCTGCGACAACCTCAGTCAGATCGAAGAAAAAAACAAGACATCTGCACAAACAGGATCAGAAGAAAAAACCAGAGACTCTCCAAAATGTTGGAGTGTGGCTCAGATGTGGCTGAAGTGTCCTTGAGCAGGACACAACACCTGCTGCAAACAACTCCTAAAGCCTCTTACTCCTCAAAGAAACAACCAGGACGTAAACAAGTCCTGTTTTTAAATGTTCGGTGCACCATGGTTAGTTTTGTGTTTGTAATACAGTACTATACAGTTCTCCAACCAGTAACTATGACACATTTGGTACAAAACAGCCTCTAATATTTTAATTAAGGATGAACATTTTGTGAATTAAAGCACAAAAACAGTTTATTAAGTGTCAAATATGAATCATTAAAAATAAATAAGTGACCTTTTTATCAAACTGGAGTCAAACTAAACCTTTATTTATTATTAAACAAAGAGACAAAATAATAAATAGTTTCTAAAACAAGAAATAAATAGACTGTTGACATTTTTAGAGGACAAAATATAGGAAGGAAGGAATAATTGAATTTTGAAAGAAATTATGATCATTTGTAATGATGTTTTAAATACTTGTTGTATATTTGTCTTCTAACACAACAATGTATTTTTAAGCCTCCAAAACCATTTTTATCTCTGTAAAAATGGATGGTGTAAAGTACATCGAGAGGTTAAATGAACAAACATGACGAAACATAAATAAATAGTAGAGTAAATAAATAAATAAATAAAAACTGTGAATCTTACCAACCCCACTTTAACCACCGAGCAGTGATACAGTTATTAATGTGGATAATTAATTCCACTATTCAGTTTTATTTCTCTCTGAACTGCTTGATATTTGCCGTGTGCTGAGAGAACTATCTAAACTACACTGTGTACACTACTATGTCATGTCTTAATGTTAAAATATTTTCTATGTATTAAAACTATAAAGGTTTAAAAAGGGAATGATTTAGCACAATTATCACATTTAATTCAATTTAACACACTAATTCACCTTTTGTTTTCCCACTTCACTAAAACACGGATCGAAGGATAACATTTCATATCATATATCATTTATGTCCAAAAGATATATATATATATTTTTTTAATTAAAAGGATAAGGTCTACTTCATGCCTCAGGTCTTTGTGTGAACTGAGACAAGAACATGGAGCCTTTACAACTTTAAACAGTCATCCTGCAGCGTACGTCTCCTGAGCAGCTCTAGATTCTGTGCATGCAGTGTTTCCCGGATTTCAACGTTTTCTTGTCTCAATGGATCCAGGTTTCTTCTGTTGATTTTGCTTTCCTCCTCGACATCAGTAGTTCTCTGGAGGCGACCTTCAAGATCTTGAGATGTTTCCTTCAGATACTTGTTGTCATCTCTAACAAACTTGTTAGCTTTTTTCCTCGCGGTGTATACTTCCCCAAAAGAGTAGTTGTCATTTCTTACATAACGGTTAGACTTCTTCAGTGTGTTGTAGCTCTCCTGAAGATGCTTATTGGTGGCCATTTTTTCATCTTGAATCCTCACTGTTTCCCTGAGAGCCTCATTTTCAACTTTGAGTGGGTCCTCCTCTTCTACTTCCAACTTCAGCTTGGAGACTTTTAAATTTAAAGTGGGGCAGGAGGTGTAGGAGGTGTAGGAGGTGTAGCACTTGGTCCTGCATCAGCAGCTGTGGGTTCTTCAGGGATCTGTTGCTGCAGCTCCTGGTTCTGCTGCATTAACATGTTCCTGCTCTTTCTGGTTTCTCGGATCTTGTCATTCACCTTGTCTTCTTTGACTTTTTTTTGTCGGAGAAGGTCCATTTCACGCCTCAGGTCTTTATTGGAAGTTGTAAAGGCTCTCTGTTCTTGTTCAAGTATCTGTGGGTCTTCCTTCTGATTATTGCTCTTGTACAGCTCTGTAGTCTCCGCTTTCAGTGTTTTCTTGTTTCAGCAAATCCAGTTTTCTCCTGGAGGTTTGGCATTCCTCGTCGAGATAAGGAGCTAACCTGATATGAACCTCAAGAGGTGGAGATACTTCCCCAAAAGAGTATTATATCTTATCCAATCTAAAGGCTTTATAAAACCGACCAATAGCAACGCTCCATAGCAACAGCCAACCGACCAATCAGAATCAAGCAATGGTTGTTACATTTTGAAAATAAATAAACAGACAAATGCTGTTAACACGGAATTTTAAATAAATGATAAAGATATAAGTTAAAAAATATAAGTACAGATAAAAAAAAACCAACATAATCTACAAATCTAAAATATATTTACCAAGTGTATTAGGGGATTTGGTGGAATGAAATGTGTATGAGTTGATTCTGTAGAAAGGCAGTAGTTTGAGATGTTTATGTGTGTTTTTAAGTCTGGTTTTCGTCTGACTAAAGCATATAAAGTCTCTACACATTATATTTATTAAATTATGAGTTTTATACACAAATATTGAATTCATTTTCTTAAAACTTAAGTCATAACAATATGTTAAACACTGAAGCCTTCAACAGCACAATTCATAACGTATTCTTTTATTGTGACGAGGCATTAAACTCGTCCCCAGAGATGAGACTGATGAAGGATCAGCGTCAGTTCCTCTAATCCTTTCACCGTCGATCATCTCACTCTGTGCCGTTTGGATCTTCCTCCCACGGTTCACTTTGACTTATCAACAAACTCACTGCCAATAATCACCGAGTCGTCAGGAAAAAAGACAGATTTGTTTGGAGAAAATGAGCAGTGAGATTTTCCACTGATCCATGATTGTTTGAATTTGTGAGGATCTGTGGAGTTTGATTAAACCACGACTTACAAGAAGATGGACGTGTTAAAAAAGACTCAATTCAAGATTGGATTCAGCATTTCCTCTTTTTTTGTTCCCATTTATGCTCCACCTGTGACAAAGCAAAATGTAATGTACAGCAAATGTATTTATGTCTATATAATAATACATACTCATTTAAAGAGACGTTAGCGACTGTTATTGATAGACATGCAGCAAGTTAGAGCCACAGAACAGCACATCTCTGTTGGATGTGAGAGACAAACAGTGAAATAAGGCACTAATTGAAGGAACGATGCTTTTCTGATTCATGACCGTTAATATGCCCCAGGGGCTATTAGTGTCGCAGCCAGGCCAGGCTTTATGGGACAACTTTTTCTCCTTTCCGCTGCTCACTGTCAGTCGAGTGGCCCTATAGAGCTCGTTCATGAGGCTCCGGGGCCGCGCGCTAACTAGATCTGACTGAAGCAGAGGACAGGTAAAGAAAGCAGAGAAACAGCTGCGACAATTATCTCCTCCTCGTTAAACATTACGTGATTGAATTGACAGTATTTATCTGTGTTTTACGTTGCCTCCCTTTTCTCTGTTGATGCTTTTCTTTTTTCAGCTGTTTCTCTGTTAAAAGACATATTCAGCTGAAAATACACTTTATCTGCAGCTATTAAACTTCCTGGAACGTCATGTGACAAGTGTCGACCAATGGGAGCATCCTTTTTGGAGCATGTGATTGGACAAGGTTTTCTGTTCCTGAATAGAGGTTCACCTTAAACTTGTGAGGCATAAAGGAAATATTTGGACAGAACAAGATGCTAAAAGAGGTGCCAAAATAGAAGTTGAGATGGTGCTGTAAATGTTAATTGAGTGACCTGTTTGTCTGCCGCCTACACTCGGTCATGAGTTTAATTTAATAAAGTCAAAAGGCAGTTACAGTCATCGAATTATTTCTGTTGAATTCCTGTTTTATTTTTGGAGTGTGCCTCCTGCAGTGTTCAGTGAAAACAGTAAATAATTAATTCCACTGGTTTTTATGGAGCTTTAAGAGTCATTTTTTAAAGAGTAAATCTGCTGGTCTCGTAACCGTCCATCTCCATCCTTCTGTTTTTAAGGTTAATTGATCGTCTCGTAAAGGCTCAGTGAAGTGTTCTCGGTGATAATTACTGCTCTGTGTGAGGGCTGTCGTCACTAATTGATATCTGGCTATAGATTTAGCCGCTCGAGTGTGAGGTGAGACATTAACGCGAGGCTTTGCTGTGGGAGCTCTCTGAGGAACTCAAGGAGAAACTAATGAGATCTGTGGTGACAAACAGGACAAACAGCCACAGATACAGCGTTTACAGCACTCTCCTCAGGTTTTATTAACAGGATAAACAATCAGGACAATAGCCCATCTCAGATTATTTATGACGAGACGTTAAAGATGTTTGACACAGTTGAAAATGTGTCAACACTAATAAAACTGCATCAGAATACAACTCTCTGCATTTGTTTCTTTAGTTTAGTCATTCCCCAGATTTAGGCCACGCTAGTATTTTAGCCTCACAATTTTTATAGAAACAGTTCTCTATAATATCGATTTCAAGTTATTTTCATGTTCTTTAGCAGCGTAAACAAAGATATTACTCTGCAAAGATCTGAATAAATGAATTGGAAATTGTAAACTTGCTACTCAGCAGTTGCAGAGTCACAGAGAAAACCTCAATAAAAGCTGATATTTGTTTCTTTTCCTCTTTATACAACTGACCAGAGAAAACAAACTGAGCACCAATGGGCGAGAAGCACATATGATTTCTTTTTGTAATGTTTTTTTTTTCCATTCTTTTAAAGCGAACCTGCATAACCTTTAACCCCAAAATATATATTCATAATCATTTTTGCTGGTTTTTAAACATGAGCTCAGTAGAATCAGGCCTATCTCACTGACACTGGACAGAAACCTACAATATTCATTAGATAGAACTCCGGTCGCTCTTTACGACTCAAACAGAAGGAGCAGAAATAGACTGTTACACTGGACCCTGACAGAGTCGTATTTGTACAAAATACACTAAAAAGACATGTTTTTTCTTTGCTGATTTAGATAGTTTCCTTTCAAAAACACACACGTCCGGTGCTGGAGCTTTAAGGGACCCTCTCATCTTTTGGTTTGGTGTTTTTTGTTGCGTGAGCTTTTCACAATTGCCCTACACCTTTTGTCCTCTGGGGTCAAAATGACTCCGTTGGGTTTGACTGTCATTTAAAGCATATAGTATTAAAATGTCAGTCAGTTCTGTGGTAGACCTTTAATCTTACTCCAGTTCAATCCATTAATTTTGGAATCTGGGGCAAAAAAACCTTGTGTACATAAAAGTATATCCTGCCCAAATGACCCCAAGGACAACACGAGGGTTAAAGGATAAATGTCGCAGCGATGTGGCCAGACTCTGGAGAAAATATCTGCCCCAACGTGGTGAACTATTTCATCTGAACCTTTACAACATGCATTTTCCTCGTTTAATTTCGTCAGATATAATAAAACATTGTGGAATAACAGAGAATTTACTGTAGAGATATACGGGTCCTGCTGCTGTGGTACAACCTCTGTCTGTCTGCATTAAAACTTAAGGTGGTATTAGAAAGTAAAGCACCAGAAACAGAGAAGAGCTGCTCAAAAACATCTCTTTTTCCTTAGATTTACACAAAATCCATTGAAATCCAAGACTCCTGCTTCATAAAAACACAATTATCCAAAAACTACTCTAAATTTAGCTTCACTGATACTGCTCGTTCCTTTTCGAAACAACCCACTGTACTTTAAATGTAAGTTTAATGTTCTCTCTCAGCTGGCGTTCACATTTAGCCCATCTCATTTGCATCTAAACATTTAACGCTCAGAGAGTAACGAGTGCCGCTCTCGGCCATAATCTGCCTCTGCGTAAAAATCCCTCCACATTTGCATTAAAGCGTCGCTCTAATGACTAAACTCAGACGTGATGTGAGTTCTTCCTATAGCCGCAGTCTGCTTTCATTTGCATTTTCCATTATTCCCACTGTCGGCCTCTTTTACTTCGTCCCAATCGCTGAAGAAAGACCGAATCGGAGACGTGCAACGGAGCTGTTTTTGGAGGCTGTAGAATGAACATAGCAGCATCTTGTCAAAGCAAAGCCGAACGTTATTTGTAATCAGAAATGGCATTACAACATACAGTGGAAAACTATGCAATACAAATTGTGATCAATAGACTGAGCTTGAACAAATTATAAAAAAAATACTAAATAAAGTAAAGCTACATTAGACCTCTCTGTATTTTATTTTTGTATTTATTTAAACTCTGTATGAAGCTTACAATTTCTGCAGCAGGTTTAGATGTTATTTAAGCCTTTTTAAACTAAAAAAATACGTAGATGGATTAGAAACAGTGGCTTGACATTCAAATATATTTACATCTATGAATATGTTCGTTAGCTAATATAACACAGGAGAGAAAACTTCTTTTATCATAATTTAAACTTATATATGTTAGTTTAGGAACAAAATTCTTAGAAATGCAATTACAAACCAATTGTACCCCCTCCCTTTAAAAAAGACTTGAGTTTTCAGCTGAAAATACACTTTATCTGCAGCTATTAAACTTCCTGGAATGTCATGTGACAAGTGTCGACCAATGGGAGCGCTCCTTTTTGGAGCATGTGATTGTCCAAGGTTTTCTGTTCCTGAATAGAGGTTCTCATCTATTACAATCCTTTAGAATAAACACTAGATGGATCAGAAAGACTGTTTCTACAATAAACTATTTGGGTTTAAACCATTTACGAACTAGAAGAAAAACAAATCTTGTACAGTCTGTTTAACCATCTTGATTTCCTTCATATGTTAATACTCTCAGTGTGTGTAGAAAGGTTCAGATGGAGAGACTAAACCTGATTAAACAACAGGCGTCCAAAGTCTGGTGCAGCTTTGACAAGTGAAAAAGAAAGAAGCTTACTTTGCATTTTTCCCGTCGTCGCAGATATACGGTGTACTTACATGATTTTATCACCAAATAAATTGTTAAAGAGCGGGATAACATCCAACTCAGCAGTGATTCAGGCCCAGTGACAGTATTGCTTTGAGCTCCTTTACAGCCACATTGATTCTCTCATAAACCCACCGTAAATCCATAGGGTTTTTAATAATGAGCGTATGTCATGAGCTGACGGAGGCGTACGTCTTCTTCTGCCGCTCAGGAAACCAATACGGCCGGATAATGGTAAATACAATCACAGGTATTAGGACGAGGGGTTTAAGTCTTCAGGGAGAGTCGTAAATCTGAGTTTAAAGAGTGAAGATGAAGCAGGTCGTCAGGGTTTGATGAGGTCAGCTCACTTTGTCCTGAACCTGTTTAACTTAGACTTACATCTCTGTGATTTTAATTTATGGGAGATACAAATCCTTATTTTTTTCTGTTTCATTTAGTTTTTCAGTGTAATCTCCTGAAGTTTATTGTAACAGGAATCATCTGAAAAAATGAGACCTTAAGACGTGATCTAGTCTTTATAATGAAGGATTTTAATAGATGAGAATGATCAGTCCACAGCAGGATTTTGTCCAATCACAGCTCACTTCAGGTAAAAAGGAGCGCTCCCATTGGTCGACACTGATGTCAACAACGAAGGAACAAGGAAATAAACCAAGGAAATGGGTTATTCTGTTGAAAATATGTCTTATTTTACAGAGACACAGCTCAAAAAAGATAAAAAACAGTTTGTAAATATACACACATCACCAGGAGCACAGCAAAAGTCTGTTGCATTTTAAAAAAGTAGTAACGACTGCACAATTAAATACTCCAAATACTGCATTTTAAAGACATCGTTTCGATCCTTCGTCAGCTCTGTTGGTATTTTAGCCTTTTCCTCGAAAATAAAGAGACCAGAGTTTACAAAAAACATGTGTAAAAACTATGCTAAAACAAATCTGTAATATATGACTATGAATAAATGAGTATGAATAAATAGTGAAGAAAAAAAAAAAAAAGAGAGTCAAATGCAGATTTGTAAATGTATAATAGTTATTGCACATTACAGATATCGCACACATTTTCATACAATTTACAATTTTAATCATTTTTGTCTTAATTCTTAATATTGACCAATAAACGTAATTCAGATGTTCATTTTTTTTTAAATTATAATTGTATATACATTTACATGTATTCCTTATATTTATGTTTATTTTATTATAAACAAAACAACAGTAAAGCAGCAGCAGTGTGCATTCCTGTTTAATATATGAATATAAAACAGTCTAAATATACAATATAAAAGTCTAAAAGGCTTGGTGGCTCTAACAGAGGAACTGACAGTGATTTTCAAAAGAAAAATCAAGACAGAAAACTCCAGCTCCGTTCCCTCTGAACTGATCGGGTAAAAACTGACACCTTTTAATAGTTTCCCAAAGACTAATCCCAAGTCTAGATCCAAGACAAGTCTGATTACAATACAGTTTATTTCAGCAAACATCTACATTACATCCACATTTATTGACATCTATCTTTTCTTTCGACTAAAACTCTCGTCCATTCTTCATTTTCCAACCTTTATTTTGTGTCAGGCTTCAGCAAACACCTCCATTTCCCAGAAAACTCTATTTTTTCTATTTTTTGAAAGTCCACCGAGCTAATGCACTGGTTGTATTCCCCGCTCTGGATTTTCTAAAACGCTTTAATGAAAAGTGCTAAACTGTAAAAGGACATTTCACCAAGAGGCAATTTCATAAAACTGAGTCTTGGCATCGAGCTCCGTCGGCCGACACCGAGCGGCTCGTTGATTGAAAAGACCCATCAGTAAAAGTGTCAGTAAATCTGCCACACCGGCCAAAAGAGAAAAATACTCTCTTTCATGCAACTTCTTTGAGAAAAATATAAATGTTGACTTTGATTACAGTTTTACAACAAATAAAATTGCTGTTATTATGCTCTAAAAGGCTCTGGATGATGGTCTGATGGAGCTATTTAGTGTCTTTTTTCAAGGTAAGACAACGCATAATCAGTGTTTCTATGAGATTTAAAAATATGGATGTAATAAATGAAAACAGATAATTATAACATTAGAGCTAAAGAAAGGAGAGCTTTTCAAATTCTGCAGTTGTCTTAAAGCTCCACTTCCTGATTTTCTTTTTTTGTCTCCGTCTCAGACCAATGTTTCCTCCAAAATACTAATCCATTTGACCAAACTGAAGTTTAGAGTTTAGCGTTAGCTTAGCTGTGACTTCAGCGTCAGGACGACAATTATCTCCTCCTCGTTAAACATTACGTGATTGAATTGACAGTATTTATCTGTGTTTTACGTTGCCTCCCTTTTCTCTGTTGATGCTTTTCTTTTTTCAGCTGTTTCTCTGTTAAAAGACATATTCAGCTGAAAATACACTTTATCTGCAGCTATTAAACTTCCTGGAACGTCATGTGACAAGTGTCGACCAATGGGAGCGCTCCTTTTTGGAGCATGTGACTTTGGACACAGCTATGGCTATTGTACAGACAGCTGTAAATTTATAACCCTATTAGTGTAACCCTTTTTCAATCAAACAGTAAATATAAAGAGCCTTATTTTAAATGGGACCTTGTTGTTGTAATCTTTTATTGTTTTATTATTTCTTTTAGCATTCCACTTTTTGATATTTGACAGAAAAGTGGGACACTGACAATAAAACTAAACCAGATTTTACTGCAACAATAAGTAACAATAAATGGTCAGTGCCTTTTTATTCATTTCCATCCACTTTCTCCTTTTGTTTAATCAAATCAAATGCACTTTTATCACATTTATCACTTTTATTTCACATGAACTCAACTTTTATCCATTCTTTTTGTTCCTTCTGCTGCTCATTCACAACAGTCTCCTTGAATTACTTACTTATTACTTGTAGAAAAATAATAATCATTTTTAACAGATGTAAAAAGCGTCAGCGTCAGCGTTTGTTGAGGATGATCTTGTTCTTGGTTTATTTTCCGTTCCGTGTCAGACCGTCAGAAGAACAGCGTTTCAAACACAAGCCGAGCGTCCCGCGGAGAGACGCCGGGGTTTCTCTCTGAGGTTTCTCTCTGAGGTTTTGTGAGAAAGCGAATTACGAGGCTGACAGCTGATGTGACGGTAAACGCTGTGGTCCTTCAGGAGGCAGCGTGAATAATAAATGTCCTGTCGCTGTTTGACAGTGAACAGAGCCTGGTGTTAAACTCACAGCCTTCCCTCGATGAGTCCTGACAACACTGAAAAGAAACTAATAAAAGAGTAATTATTCTTTCAACAATTCAAACTGTGGTTACTTTTATTTGCTTTAACAAGGGCAAGGGGTTTTTTGAGATGAAACTTTTCCACAAATTGGTAAAAAATGAATAAATACAAACAATTGCCCTTTAATTGTCCTTTTGACAAATACAGTATCTTCTCAAAAGTAAAAAGTCTCCTCACTTCAGAAGGTTCTGGGTTCAAGACCGAGCAGGGTTTTTCTGAGGTTTTTGAAGTTTTCTTTGAGTGTTCCAGTTTTTTCTGCTCAGTTTTACGGTCTCATCTCAGTGGATCAGAATCAGAATATAAAATCATTGAAAGCACTTGCTGATTTTATTATTTGGTGTGACCACAACGTCTTGGACTGAAATGTTACAAAAACACAGGAACTTATCTTTGATTTCATTCATAATAAGAGTCTTGGCACTTTTTTGATGATCTTCTTAAATTTGATGTAAAGAATTCCCTTTAAACCAGGTGTGTCCAGACTTTTTGCAACAAGAGCCACATTTGACGAGAGGAACATTTCGACAGTCTCCTCTGATTTTATTCTGACTCCACAAGAACAGGTTTCAGTTGGATTTGAACAGGTTTCAGTCAGCTTTGAACAGGTTTCAGTTGGATTTGAAAGTATTTTAGATGGATTTGAAAAGGTTTTAGTTGGATTTGAAAGGATTTTAGATGGATTTGAACAAGTTTTATTTGGATTTGAAAGGATTTTAGATGGATTTGAACAGTTTTCAGTCAAATTTGAACAGGTTTTAGGTGAACTGAAACAGGTTTTAGTCGGATTAGACTAGGTTTTAGATGGATTTATTGGAAGTTGGGGCCATAAACTATTAATTTTATCATTTAAACTGAGGGCCAGATAATCTAGCTGAGAAATCAAGCAGAGATGATCAAAAATGAAAAAGACAGACTGCATTGGTTCAGCTCTGGTTTAATTCTGGATCTTGGTCATCCATTTTATTTATTTATTTTGATCTATTTTATTGTTTTTGTGTCTTGATTTGTTTTTTACAACGTTCCTATTTTTAAATGCACTTTACTGAGTCTGTAAAGCTCTTTGATGGTTGTTTTAAATGTACTAAATAAATAAAATTGACATTGACATAAGTCTATAACAAGGAATTATGCAGGACATGCCCTGACTGAACCGCCATGTTAGTCAGGGCATCGCTATTTGGACAAACAACAATCCTCCATCTGTTAAATTAACTTTATAACTCAAAATAAAATTATTAAACAGAACAAAAAAATACATCCAATCCAACATATGATGGTTTTCTATTTGCATCTTTGTATTTTTTCATAGATTTATCGTAGAAAAGCCATTAAAGCCGAATGTGTTTTATTATTTAATACAAATATAACTGACTCAAAAAAGAAACACTTAAACAATTCAACACAAAGAAGATGGAGCCTCATTTTGAAGAATTATTAGCGTCCCATAAAAATGAAAGGTGTAAATTGATTTAACCATAAAAATAATAAAAGAACAGAATAAAGTCAGGAACCCATTAAAAGGTGTGACTTTTTGTTGGAAATGGACCGTCCGGCTTTAATCCAGGTGTGAATTTCAATCAGAGCCTTGTATTTTGTCCCATTACAAAGAGCTGTGTCCCGACTTCACCTTTATCAAAATCCCTCTGATTTTCTATTAACTTTCCTGCTTTTAAATCCTTCTTTGTGAAGCGTTGGTCAGACTCTGAGTCAGTAAATCCTCCGAGGGGTATCAGCGGGGCACATTTGCTTATTTAGAACCTCCGTGGTCCGGTTTAATGCCCCGGACGACGCAGGGGAAGCGTGGGCTGCAGAAGTCGGTGAGTAATGCTGGGTTTAATTCGGTGAAGGTGACTTTGAGCCCCCCTCGCTGCAGGAGCTGCCCGCCGCTCGGCCTCTGAAGCCTGCGTGGGGCAGATATAAGAGCAGTATCTGAGCCGAGACGAGAGGTAAACACTTCCTCAAACCTCGGCACAAACTTCAGATTCTGGTGGAGTTGGACTTAAATGGAATATATTCTCACAATATTACAATGAAAAAGCCTCACCAGACTCTTTAAAACCAGTCTAAACCCGGTCTAACCTCAGTTATACAGGCTTAGACTGGGTTTAGACCAGGTTTAGACCGAGGTTAGACCAGAGTTAGACCAAGGTTAGTCCTGGTTTAGACCTGGTTTAGACCTGGTTAGTCCTGGTTTAGACCGAGTTTAGACCTGGTTAGTCCTGGTTTAGACCGTGGTTAGACCTGGTTTAGACTGAGTTTAGACCAGGTTAGTCCTGGTTTAGACCGTGGTTAGACCTGGTTTAGACTGAGTTTAGACCAGGTTAGTCCTGGATTAGACCGTGGTTAGACCTGGTTTAGACTGAGTTTAGACCAGGTTAGTCCTGGTTTAGACCGTGGTTAGACCTGGTTTAGACTGAGTTTAGACCAGGTTAGTCCTGGTTTAGACCTGGTTAGACCTGGTTTGGAGCCATTTACATCAAGCACGTCTCCAGTTTATCTCAAGCCTCTTTCAGATCCTGTATTTCTTGGAGCTTTTTGGATAAAAGTGTCAGTTGTCCGTTTTATCTGAAAAATTAACTGGATTCAGATTGAATAAAACTAAAAGTAAATGGTCGAAAAATAAACAAAGTTCATTTTTCTGTAGAAGCTGTGTATTCACAAAAAACAGTCACTGTTCGACATCAGTTGATTTCACTTTGATGCATTTTAGTTGCTCATTACTTTTCTGCAGCAATATTGACTTCTAACATGTTTTGCTCCGTAGCATCAACGGCAGTCATACTTCTATCATCTAGAGCTTTGTTTTTCTCACTGTTGGTTTCTGTGTTTGTTAAACTCTCAAATCATACTAATAATAATACTATATAATAATAATACAGTCTGTGTGTTTATACAAATGATAGCTCTCACCACAATATTAACTTGAGATAAGTCACGTAATTATTAGCATGGGTTTTTACATACAGTAACTAATTGGTTTAAAGAGATAAGTAAAGCTTTTATTTTAGCCTTGGAAGTATTTTTACAGTTTTTCAAATTTCTGACTTTGAAAAATACTTAATAATAAATAAAAAAATAATAAAATCTGGTCGAAAGGGATTAACAAAAAAGCCTCAAAAAGCACCACAAATTTATGATTCATCAGTGAGAAAAGAGCTCATAAAGTAAGTGTCTATCCTCTTCTCAAATTTATTTCCATAAAAGACATCTCTTTAAAACCTTTCAGTCTCAAAAACAGGTATAAATCTTCTGCTCTCTTCAGGTATTCCTCAGATATCGTGTTTTGACATCGTATTCAAACCCCCCTGATCATTCCTCTTTTAGCCTCGTCATCTGTTATTTGTCAAAAGCAGCAGCAGCATTTTTCACTCTCACCTTTGTCTGTGCAGCTCGGCCTCTCGGAGCTGACAGTCGGACGCTCGACCCCGGGTCTCTGAGTGTTTTGACTTGATAAATGAACGCTCACCGACTCCCGAAGACGTGTTTAACCTCGCCGTTTTTAATAATTATACATGATATCTACTACACAGAAGGTGTTAATTAGATTTATTCTGGTTTTTCTTATGCTTTTGAGGAAATGTGTGATAAAAATGTCACTTTTACCCTTTAAAAGTATTTATAATGATTTTTTTATTCTTGTTAAAGCTCCCGTGTTGATATTTTTTTCTTTCTGTGCCTCATCTTATTTATAGCGGCTGCATTAACCCACTTTAATTTCCCCTATATGTAATTCCCTTGTGATAACGCTCGGTGTAAAATGGTCGGAAATTAGCAAAGCAGAATAACACCGTGCTATTTTTACTCGATTAATCTCCTGGTTTCTGCTGTGTTTTCCTTTTTTGTTGTCTGTTCACCTGAGCACGATGGGAAATTAGCGTGAACAAAATATTGTTAAAGCGCCAAATGTAGGTGCAATTATTGGGTGTTTGTGTTGGGTCTTTGATGTTGTGTGTAAAGGTAAAAG
This sequence comes from Rhyacichthys aspro, assembly GCA_036850595.1. Classification (NCBI taxonomy): domain Eukaryota; kingdom Metazoa; phylum Chordata; class Actinopteri; order Gobiiformes; family Rhyacichthyidae; genus Rhyacichthys; species Rhyacichthys aspro. Next base: position 23,322,390 of record CM072157.1, on the reverse strand, counting down.
AGGACGTTTTAATTAAAAACAAGGAGACAAATGGAGCCTCATTAGAAAACTGAGTCACGTGGAATGAACCAAAGCTATAAACAATATTGGAGCGTGATATGTTTTACAATGAAACTAGAAAAAAACAGAGGATGAGATACAATATAAGGAAAGAAAACCTTGGATTAGTCCAACAGCACTTTGGATAATGAGCAAAAACTAACAGCTATACGTAAAAGAAATGAAAAAAAAACATGTAATTCTGTCCTTTTTACATTTTTACATCTTAATAGCTTCACCTCTAAGCTACAGATGGTAAACTTCTGTTGTGTCGACATGTTTTCAGTATCTTTCTTCTGACTTTGTTACTGTTCAGATAGATTTGAACTGTTTACCTCTGTTCTCTGGGATCTCTTCGCAACGATAATGCTATTTTCTCTCCAAGGTGCAACACTACATTCTTAGAAGAAGCTTTTCAGTGAAAATAAAACCCACCGATCGTGCAGTAAATCCTCAGTAGCTCCACTCTTGACTCACTCTTGGGTCTTGAGTCATAGAACGAGCAAGCCTCCATCTATTATAGACACAGATATTCAGTATTTATGTTGTTTTTTCTGTCTCGTGATGATTCAATCTCAGAAGTGATATTGTGCACGTGTTTTTATTTACTACTGCAGGAAAAAGAGCAGGACAAAGCGAGGGAAGAGCACAGACAGCTCTGAGGACGAGGAGCTGGAGGGTTATTGTCGGTGATGTGTCATCTCGGTCTGGCACAGAGCGAGCTGGCTTCGGGCCGAGGGGCCACACTCTCTCAGTGAGATACGGACCACCTCTACAGGGGTCAGGGGTCAGCCAGCGCCGCCGGCTCCAATCACAAAATCTCACCTCAGCTTCTGCAGCAGCTCAGGCAGCGCTCCAAGAGAGTGCTCACGTCTCAAAGAGAAATTCTGTCACAAAAATGGAAACATGGCTCGGAAACAAAACCAAAACTGTTGCTAAAGTGAAAAAATAAGTGAGAAGAAAATGAACTGACTGAGCCCAAAACACTTTTAGAACCATCCATGTTCTTGTGTTTATCCGGAGCTGTGTCATGAGGCAGTAGACCTCCCTCTCCCCAGACACTTCCTCCAGCTCCTCTGGGAATATTGAGGTGTCCCAGTCCAGCTCAGAGACATAGTCCCTCCAGCGTGTCCTGGGTCTGCCTCGGGGCCTCCTCCCAGTGGGACATGTCCAGGAAGGTGTCCAGGTGGAATCCAGAACAGATGAGCCTCAGCTGCTCCTCTCGATGTGGAGGAGCAGCGGCTCTACTCCGAGCTCCTCACCTTCAGAGGAACCTGTATGTATCTGGGGTGTTCTTCTTTCAGTCCTGACCCAGAGCTCCATCTGTCTCCAGTTCGACCCTCAGTCGTGAACCAGACCCAAAGATACTTAAACTCCACCTGAGACAGGAACTCCAACCTGAGACAGGAACTCCAACCTGAGACAGGAACTCAAACCGAGACAGGAACCCAACCTGAGACAGGAACTCCACCTGAGACAGAAACTCCACCCCCGAGCAGGAAACTCCAACCTGAGACAGAAACTCCAACCTGAGACAGGAACTCCAACCTGAGACAGGAACTCCACCTGAGACAGGAACTCCACCTGCAACCAGCAGGGCTCCCACCTGAGACAGGAACTCCACCTGAGACAGGAACTCCACCTGAGACAGGAACTCCAACCTGAGACAGGAACTCCAACCTGAGACAGGAACTCCACCTGAGACAGGAACTCCACCTGAGACAGGAACTCCAACCTGAGACAGGAACTCCAACCTGAGACAGGAACTCCACCCTGAGACAGGAACTCCACCAGACAGGAACTCCACCTGAGACAGGAACTCCAACCTGGGGCGGGAACCCCCCCCCGGGGGGGGCCCCCCGGCCCGGGCCCCCCCCCCCGCCCGGCCCCCCCCCCCACAACAAATTTTAGGAGTTTTATAGAATATGGTCTCATTTCCATTTGGTTCAGTTTCTCTTAAAGAGGCTTGTGCCCAAAGACAGACAAGATATAAATCCTATTTGAAGCAGACTTTTAAAAGCTTGGGTGAGTTGCAAAAAATTATTGTGAAAAGTAAAAGAAAGACAGTATTTAGTTTG
>CM072157.1:23296250-23320173 GCA_036850595.1 Rhyacichthys aspro | reverse complement strand
AGCACATCCCAAGGACACTTTTAATCAGTGCAGTCGGATTTTCTGTCTTAAAATCTTCATTTACTTAATTAAAAAGACCTGGGGACAAACCTGTCGCTTGTTTTTGGTTCAGATCAACCTGTTTCCACAGTTTAACTAAATGAGCTGTTATTTGATTTGTCAAATACTGTTGGGATCAGCAGAGGGTGTTACTCACGGGCATAACAAAGAGCGCCTAATGAGCCTAATTTATCTGCTTTTCTATACATAATGAATTTATTTTATGGATCGGCAACAGACAAACCTGATTTAGAGCAATCTCAGTGTGATTTAGTGTAATTAAGGCATTTAAGCAGATAACACATGGGTTTCAGAGTCGACACGAGACTGAAGTCAATAAAGGCCTCAGGATTCACTGTGAAAAGGATAATTACTAAATGTTCATTTTTTTGTCTTGATGGTTTCTATTTCTGATAATTAATGGAGTTATTACTGTTTTAGAGACAAGGCCTGGGTTTAGAGAAACATGAGCCCAAAGAAAGTAAGGTTAACATTTGTTTGTGTTTTGATCTGTTAACCTAAGCTTAACAGAGAGTTTACCTCAGACAGGTGTGTTCCATTCCAGCTTCTGAATTTAAAGGCATCACTAGACACAACCATTTATGACCTTCTTCTATTGTAATGAATTCATATTTTTCACTATTGTCTATTGATAATGCTATCTTTGACAAAAATACACTGTAAACAGATTCTTTTACATAATAAAAACAACTAAAATGTCCACATTTTTCACTTGCAGGTTTGTGCTTAGTCCTAATATTTGACCTTGTTTTGACATAAAGGTAACGATAAAATATGAAAACACTAAGGTCGGGGAAAAAATAAACTAAAATATGAATAAACAGATAAAATAAATAAATAAATAAAAGATCAAATTAAATGTCTTGAAACAACACTACATCAATTCAGAAAAGCTCATTTTAAGAAGAAAAAAAAAGTTTGCCTGATTTGATTAAAAGAATAAAGTGAAAAGTGGAGTCAGACCAAACCAAAGACACCAGACTAATTCTTTCTATAGAAATAAAACAAAATTCTATAGAAAACCACCTGTTAGGACTGCAGCCGGTCTTTTTACAGATGCTTTTAGAAATCCTTTTCTAGTTTTGGATGTATTTAAAAGACGGCGCCTCTCTTCAAACACGTGAAAGACACATCCATTCGATCGATTCTCATCCTTTTATTGATCCACCTTCATTCATCATTCATCCCCGAGGCTTCCCTTTAACACTCACCACAGCGCGCCAGCAGCCTTGACATTTAATTAAATCCCAATAAACAGATTTTTTTCCATCTGTTGGTGTGGGTCTGATCAGGATTCAGGAGGTCGCTGCTGTTGTCCCCAGTTGGCCCCGAGTCAGACCAATGGTAAATATAACCTTTAGTGGCCCAGACATGCTCTCACTCACAAACAGCGCTGTGACAAAAAAAAAAAAACCCTGCCAGACTGATGGCTCTTTCTGTGATTCGTATTGAAACTAATGCATTAGGTTTGGATTGGATCTGGTCTGAGCTCAACCTCAACAAAGAGATCAAGTTAGTGATTTGAAAGTTGGAGGCACACATTTTTTTCTGTCGTATCTAACGGCAACAGCCTGGAGCTCCAGCTTTATGTATTAAACTAATACATCACATTAAATTAAAGTTTAGAGCTGAAACTTTTATCTTTGGAGTTTATCGTTGTAGACTGTAGTGATCCTGGAATTATCTCTGTCTCTTTAAACATTTATCATGTTTAATTGCTGCTGTTTCTCTATTTTTATCTTTTTTGAGCTGTTTCTCTGTAAAATAAGACATATTTTCAACAGAATAACCCATTTCCTTGGTTTATTTCCTTGTTCCTTCGTTGTTGACATCAGTGTCGACCAATGGGAGCGCTCCTTTTTACCTGAAGTGAGCTGTGATTGGACAAAATCCTGCTGTGGACTGATCATTCTCATCTATTAAAATCCTTCATTATAAAGACTAGATCACGTCTTAAGGTCTCATTTGTTCAGATGATTCCTGTTACAATAAACTTTAGGAGATTACACTGAAAAACGAAATGAAACAGGAAAAAAAATCAGGTAAAGGACTTTTCCCTCTGAGTTTTGACATAAGTTTTTTGGACTGTAACAAGACCAAAAGAGTAAAAAGAGCTAAATCCACCGTGACACACTGTAATTTTTGTCTAATCATCCCAAAATTGCACAACCTGGTTTAAATCCGTGGTCTCGAAGTTGTGTGACCAAAGATTTTCAGCAACAAATATCTGTAAGTGTCTCAGGGGCTTAACATTCAGCTAAAATCAAGCCCTTCTGGCACTGCTTTTGAAATGATAGCTCACTGCTCCATTCTACTTTGAACTCAAGTCAAATAATTTCATAAATGCACCAGAATAAAACTTGTCATTTTTATCGCCCTGAGCCACCCTCAAAGCTCAGTCAATTTGGCAAATGATTTAGAAATTGCAACTTTTTTCAGGGAAAGTTAAAAAGTGAAAGGCTTTGAAGCTGTGACTGACAGAGTTGAACTTTTCCATGTATTTTTCATGGGGTCTTGATCTGCTGCTCTTTGAAGCCAATGGACGGCAATTTAGTCGTGTGGATTTTCCATTTTGGTGCCTCTCTTTAAAGAAAAAAAAAAACCCCCATTCAGTTCATAGGACGCCTTTCTCTCGTGTTGAGTTCGAGGCGTCGTGTCACGGGTCGTTTCCTCCAAAGACTTTATAAAGAAATGAAGCGTGGAGACAGTTTGACAGGGTTCAGTCTTAAAACTAATCTGATGGATTCCACTGATTTCAGAATCAAACTGTTGTCTTTAAAGAAACAGAACATATTGTGTCAAATACGTCCATATAACTATAAATATCCACCTGCAGTAATAATCCATTCACTTGTATTTATTGTATAAACCTTTACGTTTTTATACCAAACATTCTGCTCTTGCTGCCTTTTACATTTCTAATTAGATGCACTTGTATTTGTGTAATGACAATACATTTAAAACTAATTTAATTTAGTCTAATTTATTAATATAAATGGTGTTTTGAGGCTTTTGCAAAGTCCAGTTTTGTTTATCATTATGTGCTATTCTTACAAAAAAATAATTTGCTAAATTCTGTCGTTTACAATCATAGCTTAATTACAATATTATAAAACAGTGTTATTTTTAGGGCCAAGAGTGTTTTACCCTGTTGTTGGCATTTGTTCTTTCTGAAGAAGTTGAGATCTGACCTGAAACTTTTTTTAACATTTATCCATGTTTCATTTGCTCCTGTTTCTCTATTTTTATCTTTTGAGCTGTTTCTCTGTAAAATAAGACATATTTCCAACAGAATAACCCATTTCCTTGGTTTATTTCCTTGTTCCTTCGTTGTTGACATCAGTGTCGACCAATGGGAGCGCTCCTTTTACCTGAAGTGAGCTGTGATTGGACAAAATCCTGCTGTGGACTGATCATTCTCATCTATTAAAATCCTTCATTATAAAGACTAGATCACGTCTTAAGGTCTCATTTTTACAATAAACTTTAGGAGATTACACTGAACGCTTCATGAATCAGTTTAGCATCAGAGCTAATGCAGTTAGAATACAAATTACAGACTGACTATTGGTTTAACCACTGTATTTATGAAGTATTCTCAACAGCAAAAGACAGAGGCCACAGACTGGACAACACTGATGGGTTCATAGGGTTTTTCAATTACAGTGAAGCCAATAAACGTCTAAACTAAGACAAAGCAAAGGCTATTTCACAATTTGGTCAATTCTCAATTCTACAGCATCTTCCGATAATATATATATTATATATTTAATAATTTATTAAACCAGAACCCGAGCTCCAGCCTGGATCATTATTTCTTTATTCCCGTCATGTGCTCAGCCTGGCTCTGCTGCTTTCAGGCCTAAATATTTGCAAAGATGAGTCTGAATTACTACAATGCACCTCGGATCCCGGCTGCATTAATAACGACATCAACGTGAACCGAGAGCTGCTCAGAAAAAGGTGAACCAGACCCGAGGAGAGGCTTCTGAGGCAGTGTCTTACCTTAACACAAGAGCAGGAAAACATCTTCAAAAAAACCCTCCAGGACCAAGGAAACTTTTTTTTCCACTTTGATATGAAGTTTAAAAGTGGAGAGAAAACACCAAACAATGCAGTGGTCCGTGCCATTAGTGAAAGAACAGAGGGAGCTGCCATTTCTCCAACACAGCAACAACAAAACTACAGAGGTTTGGATTATTCTGAGACGGGAAACACCAGGGAACTGACTTTTACACTCTTTTACAGAAAAAACTTCATCTGATACAAGGAGCTCTGTAGCCTGGAAAGAAAACAGGAGACCATTACTTTTAAGGAAAAAAAAAAACATGATTTTTTAAAAGCTAAGTTTTTAGACAATGTCCAAACTGCACTGGTCCAAAAGAACTGGTCCTTTTGTTTTTGAACTGGTAGAACCAAGAGGATATTAGTGTTTTAAAACTGACACAAGTACATTCAATATCCTTTTTGTTCCACTTTTACTGATTTTAAAGGAGCGCTCCCATTGGACAAAGATTAAGGCTGGAGTAAAGCAACAGATAAATATAAAACACAGGAGGCTCTAGATAAAAGACTGATAAAAGTGACAGAACAGTGGGACTGACTGAGAAAGATCAGTTTGAGGTGAATTCTTTGCAGTGTTCAATTAAATTTAACTTAATCATCAACAAAAAAGTGCAGAGATACTTATAAGAGATCACTATTTTGACACTGAGGTTTGAGTTGGATTTGAACAGGTTTTTGTTGGATTTGAACAGGTTTTAGTTGGATTTGAACAGGTTTTAGTTGGATTTGAACAGGTTTTAGTTGGATTTGAACAGGTTTTAGTTGGATTTGAATAGGTTTTTGTTGGATTTGAACAGGTTTTAGTTGGATTTGAACAGGTTTTAGTTGGATTTGAATAGGTTTTTGTTGGATTTGAACAGGTTTTAGTTGGATTTGAACAGGTTTTAGTTGGATTTGAACAGTTTTTTGATGGATTTGAACAGGTTTTTGTTGGATTTGAACAGGTTTTAGTTGGATTTGAACAGGTTTTAGTTGGATTTGAACAGGTTTTAGTTAGTAAAAACAACAAAAAATATAACCTTTTAAATGTATTGAAGGGCCACATAAAACATTGCAAAGGGCCACATCTGGCCCCAGGGCCTTGAGTTTGACAGGTGTGTCCTAACTGTCCCTTTGATCCATGTTCACTAAAGTCACTTCCTTTTTCTCTCTTTTGTTGGTTTTCCTTGACTCCATTTCCCTCCAGACCCGGTCTATACGGCACCTGTCACACTCACAACTAAAGAACACATGTGAGCGCAGGGCCCTGAACGCACCGCCAGTTTCTCCCACAGCCTCGTTCTTCTCCCGCGCCGCTCACTTATAGAAATTAAAAACATTAATCAGATTAAGGCTGGAGAGTGTCAGGAGTGGAGCCAGGAAGTCCATTTTGTCCCAGAGCAGCAGAGCGAGTGATGAACGGAGCGAGGAAATAAAAGAGAGGGCGAGTGTTTGACTGCGTCCCTGAGACCACACGTAAAAACACGCTGCGGACGTGGTTTTAATAAAATACAACCGACGAGCGACTAAATGAACTGTTGTTTAGGAAGTTTACCCGACGACAGACCAGACCAGATCGTTCCTTTGGAGGAATCTGGGTCATAATCAACTCTAGACGGTTTCAATCCACTCTTTCTCTGAGGATTTGAGTAAAATAATACCCAGCATGCATCTGTGGATCCTTTGTGGCCTTTCCCTACACACCATGCACCACAAATGTTTAAAAAAATTCAAATTTCACAGATCAGATCACACCAAACAGGAAAATAAAAATAAAGATCCGGTTGTTGTGCTCTTTTTGAATATTTATAAGTTTATTTAAACAATTAAGTATTAATGCAAAAAACAAAAACAAAAAACAGCCTTTTTATGCCCAGTGTCTGCCTTTAAAATACTGGTGATATTCATTTTTTATGAAGTCTTGTTGCTTTGTAGCGAGACTTTGTAGTTTGAATGAGTTTGATGGTGATACGCAAAGCTAGACTTAGCGCCTCTAAAGGACTCTGACTGTACTGCGTTAAACTCACATTTAAACTCTATGTCTCAGAGTAACACAGTGGAGCATTTACTGAGATGAGTCAATATTGTTGAACAAAAGCACATTTATTACCCATTTGGCTTATTATACATTCACATTGACAAAACTATAAAAAATAAAAGGCTTTAAACTTTTGTTGTAATCAATACTGTAAAATGTATTAAACCATAAAAATACACTTCCAGCTGATACAAGCCATTTGTTTTACGGTGCAGTTATTATTTCATACAAAGTACCCACAGCTGAGGAATAAAAGCAGTGTTTGGAAGTGTCCCAGTTTGGAGTTAAACACTGGGTTTTGACGGATTTAAACGATACAGACCGGATCAGACCGGGACTCCTCTGTTCTCTCTTCATTTCCCATAGATCTTTGTCTTTCTCGGAGCGTCACACTGAGCTGTCTGTTGTTGGCAGAACGTGGCACCAATTAGCCACAAGTGCTGACCACAGCAGCCGCTAGCTCTTTGTCGCTTTTATGTCTTAAAGCACAAAGAGAAAAGCCAAGAGACGGGAACAATAGACCCGACTACAAATGCACCGTCACATCCAATAAAACGCTTTAAAACCTAAGTACTGACAGTTTTATTTATGTATGTATGATGTATGTATGATGTCTGTATGATCCTTCAAAACTCTGGTACAGTTTGATTAACGATTAACGAGCCTCATAAACGCTCGACTAAAGCCAAAACAATATTATCCATCAACAAAACAAAATAAGCAGAACACTGAGGAGGTACAATTGTCCCAACAGTGCCATCTAGTGTGCTTCTTGAGAAATGCATTGGTTTTTGTTGTTGTTTGGTGCTTTTTATCCAGTTGTAAACACTTGACAAACACATGAACCAAGTTTTTTGTGGTTAGTAAGTATGTTTGCTGTCACCATCTCGTCTCCGTTTATTACATTATTCAGTCAATATTGAGGTCAAAGCAGCGTAATCTACAATCGTCTCATATTCACAACAGAGGCAGGCCATCATTGTGACTTCTGATCTGACCCTGATCTGAAAAGCATGACGTGACTTTTCACATCTGAACTCAAATGGTGCAAAGGGACTGATCTTTGTTTTTTATTTTTTAATTCCCTTAATGTTTCCACGGCAACCTTTAAAAGTGTGAGTCCTAGGGTCCCGGGTGGAGCAGTTTATTTACAGGACTTTGCACAAAAATTAAAATTGATCAGAAACAATGTTTTGTGTCAGACCTGCACAACAACAAACGGCAAGAACAAAGCATTTAAAGTAGACAGACGGTAAAGTAAAAACATGCTAAACTAAAAGCTCCTGTCGTTGTTGTACTTGTTTGTAGCAGCTCCCTCTCGAGTGTGTTTGTAGTCTGAAGTACTCAACACTTTGGATTCATTGTTGAGACTTTTATTTTTTTTAAAGAGCGTTGGACGGCGCCTTTGTCCCTCGTCCTGCTGCAGCTGACGGTCAACTTAGTCCTGATTATGTTGTTTTATTAAAGTCTATTCCTGTTGCTAATTTGCTCCTGATGCAAACGTGCACGTATCAGCAACTCTTTTACACATCTCTTCTTTTGTTCACGTCCTCACTGTCTGTCCTTTATTTCTCTAATTTCTCCATTCATAAAGCTTTTAATAACCCCACATTTTTATTGTTATTTTCTTCAGTTTTCAGACATAATTCTCATGTCCTTCTGTATATTTTCGTGTTCCGTGCCGTTGGAGGATGCATGTCGTGAATAAATCCACCGGCTGCAGCGGGGACATAAAGGCCGAGCTTCTCGAAGACGATGCAAATCCAAGGCTAAACTTCACATGAATGAATCAGGTCCATTTAAAACCAGAACAAGTCCGACCTGCGCCGGGTCCTCGTTACCCGCAGCGTTTGTCAGAGCGATCAAAACCGGTTTCAGTTGGATCAGAGGAAGTACGGAAACACACTTTATTTAAAAGGACTTTTTCTTTCACAAATTATGAATTAGACTTTTCATTAGAACTGGAGTCAAGACTCGAGAAGAAGTCTTATCTGAGACCGTTTAAGACCAAGACCAGAACCAGTGCAATATAATATAATATAATATAATATAATTAATATAATATAATATAATATAATTAATATAATACAATACAATACAATATAATATAATATAATATAATATAATATAATATAATTAATATAATACAATACAATACAATATACACAAGGGAACAATAAAATAAAAATAATTAAACAGTCCAAGTCCAGTCTTAGACCAGGTCCAGACTCATGGTCTTAGACCAGGTCCGAGACTCATGGAGACAGAGTTAGTCCGGTCTTAGACCAGGTCCAGACTCAGGAGACAGAGTTGGTCCAGTCTTAGACCAGGTCCAGACTCAGGAGACAGAGTTAGTCCAGTTCTAGACCAGGTCCAGACTCAGGAGACAGAGTTAGTCCAGTTCTAGACCAGGTCCAGACTCAGGAGACAGAGTTAGTCCAGTTCTAGTCCAGGTCCAGACTCAGGAGACAGAGTTAGTCCAGTCTTAGACCAGGTCCAGACTCAGGAGACAGAGTTAGTCCAGTCTTAGACCAGGTCCAGACTCAGGAGACAGAGTTAGTCCAGTCTTAGACCAGGTCCAGACTCAGGAGACAGAGTTAGTCCAGTCTTAGACCAGGTCCAGACTCAGGAGACAGAGTTAGTCCAGTCTTAGACCAGGTCCAGACTCAGGAGACAGAGTTAGTCCAGTTCTAGACCAGGTCCAGACTCAGGGTTAGTCAGAATCACTATTACTCTTCAGGTTAAAGTGCATGTCTTTATTCTTCTTCTCTGGTGACAGTATGGGCTACATCTTTATTCAAATTAAAATATAAACAAGTCAAGATGATGATTGACCTAAGTCTGAGCCGTGTCTAATTTAAAATTATTACAATTCAATTACTCTAAAAGGTCATTTGATAGAATCTGCAGTAGGCTCATGGTCTGATGTAGGAGGCTGTTAAATGTTGATAAATGTGGCTAACCTTATGAGATGACCACTCTTTATAAATCATCTGAAAGGTCCTTCGGTGGTATCTCCATCTTGTATGTGGCAGGATCTGCTAGAACTGGTTATTACTAATCCTGCCATGTTTTCATGTTTTCAGAGCAACTTAGACGAATATTTTTCAGATTTATTTTGTTTGTACCTGATATTTTTTCTTCCAGTTGGAAAATAGTTTATTGCTTTTACAATATACTGTTTGGGGTTTAATCTGTTTATGATCCATCTCCTGTTTATTGTAAGGGATTGTAATAGATGAGAACCTCTATTCAGGAACAGAAAACCTTGGACAATCACATGCTCCAAAAGGAGCGCTCCCATTGGTCGACACTTGTCACATGACGTTCCAGGAAGTTTAATTTATTTTTATTGTGGAGGACTGTTTGTGGATAGGCTCTTGTCAAACAGAATGATTATAGATGAAGGGTAAAAGACTATTTACTATTTGAGCTTTAACAAAAACCACCTACTGTTTCCTGCTTGACTTTTGAAACCTGTCCCACTGAACTGTCCTATTGTTTAACTCCATAATCAGTTGTATTATTAATAACTGCAGAGTCTGCCTGTTCTGACCGTGTTCTCACAGATTCTTCTGCTCATTGTTTTACAGCGGTCCCCTTGTTCCCGTGCTGCAAAACCAGAGTTATTTCCAGCCACCGGCTTTTCTCATTTTCTACTATTTGCTCCTGAGGTCGACATGCATCGTGCGGCGAGGCTTAGGAACACAGAAAATGATTTGTTGTGGACGTTTCGGGTTATTACCAGCAGGATACGATATCTGAGGGCACCGGGGACGGGACGGAGACCGAGGGGAACGCTGACACAAAGCTGCAAACAAACTGTAAGAAATTGAAGTCAAAGCTGAACATGTCCCAAGAGAGAAAACGGCAACAAAAGCTGGCCTTATACAACTGGAAAACATGATCATTTTACTGTACGTGTGTTTGCTGACAGATCTTAACGGAGATATAACAGCTGTTTTTATTAGAATCAACCCATCTTCCTCACCTTGCCTCGCTTACATTCTTTTTTTCCATTCCACAAAAAAGAATTAGGGTGTTTCCCAATAATAAGAACTTCAATTATGCTGGACTTTTATGGATCAGTTAACTGTACGTATTCTGTCTTCTCTAGTGTTTGGAAACTAGCTTTACATCGCTAACAGGATCCTCCAGTAAACACCAGGAAGCCTCTCATTTACTGAAGTTAATTCTGTGAAACTGCCACATACTAAAATAAATACATGTTACAAACTGTGTACACGTTTCTAGTCACATATTGTACTTATAAATACATAAATAACATATGCACAATGTAAATACCTCTTACAAGAGCTTAGCATTAATTAACATTTAGCCGGTAACATAAAAACTAAAATTAGAAAGAACAACAAACTAAAAGACATAGAGTTCATAAAACAGACAGATGTTACACAGCCAGGTTTGTTTTTTTAATGTTTGAGCTGAAACAACTCTTGGCCCAGGTTTGTGTTCTGTATATCACTAATAAGCTCAGTTAAAACAAGGCTTCTACAGCTTCTCAGTGACTTGATTTTGTCATTACTGCTTTTATTCAGCTCCTCATTTGAACAACCACAAACCTGATCACTCACAGAACAAGCTCCTCAAATAAAATAAGCACTGTTTTAAATCCATTTTTACAGATAAAAAACATGGTTAGTGCTGCCAACCATCTTCTGTAGAGACTCAGCGAAGTATCTGATAGAACCACATTCATAAAAGAATCAATTATGCCTTTAAATGGAGCGGTCCTAGACTAGTTTAGACCAGTGTGGTTTTGGTTTATTACCAACGAAGCCGCAATATGTGACAAATGGGACGTGAAAGGAATGAGAGGCTCTGGGAACTGAAGGGAACACTAATAAAAGCAGAAAACAGTGGATGAAATTGGACTCAACGCCTCGAGAGAGAAACACAGAGATACTGAGGTCGTGCTGTCGGTAAAACCATATTCCTTTGTGGATAACAAATCTCCCCGAGTTACGTAACAAGTTGGGAAAGTGTTTTTATGGAAGCCAACGTCCTCTTTAAATAAAATATTCACTGCACTGCTCATTTAAACATGCATTACTCGTTTCCTTTTACACTGCGCTTCTCTGAACCCCAACTGAACTTAGTAACATTAAGTTTTCAACGTCTAACTTTATTTTAGCTTCAGGCAAAAAGACTTAATGACCATAAATTACTTTACATTAAAATTTTACTGCCATTGTTTGAAAGTCCTTTTACAAGAGAGATTTATCAAATAAAAAAAACCCAAAAACAAACTTGTTTAGAACACAAAATGCTGTGGGAGATTCCTGCTTCACAAAAAGGAAATAAGACTTCTAATAAGTTAATAAAAACTTTTACACAAAGTAAACAGTAAAAATGCATGTGTGTTGGCTTAGAGTGAATCTTTAACAAAACAGAATGTACCTGTTTTTCTTCTAGTTGTGAAAATGGTTTAAACCCAAATAGTTTATTGTAAAAACAGTCTTTATGATCCATCTAGTGTTTATTGTAAGTGATTGTAATAGATGAGAACCTCTATTCAGGAACAGAAAACCTTGGACAATCACATGCTCCAAAAAGGAGCGCTCCCATTGGTCGACACTTGTCACATGACGTTCCAGGAAGTTTATTCTTCATGAGTCACTTCATGAGTAAGAGATAAATCCCATACATAATTATAAAAACAGCACTACTTCCTGCAGGTTTTGGCAGAAACCTCCATATTTTTATTCAGATCTTGTTGCTTGTTGTTCACCAGTAACTTTTTCTCCAGTGGGATTTATTCCAGTGACAAGCTGCCAGTGGCAGACTCTAATTTATGAAAAGATATTAATGAAAATGACTGGAGCAAATGGCAGATCAAGCCTTTTAACCTTAAATCTTCAGCTCCAACTGTCCACAGCAGATGGACCGGACACAGGTCTAAATAAACCGTGTGTGTCTCTGATTCACCAGCTCAGCTCTAATGAATATTTTTCTTTCTTTTTCAATTGAACTTGAATGCATACTGACTTTAAGACAAGAGTGAGGGATAACTTCATGTTTATTCATCTTTTGGGTTCTTTTTACAGCAATGTGGCCACAAATACACAAGACATTGTGTTGTACTAAGTATGTTTTTCTGTTTGAAATAGAGAATAAGAGATACATGTTTGAAGTCCAGATGTCATGATTTTCGATGTATAGACTGTCAAAACCATTCTCTGTCACGACCTCCTTTCTTTAGCAGTTTTTACTCATATTTATCACAGACAATAGTGTGATTGATTGATTGCTGAACATTTTATTTGAGCTGATTCCAGCTTTATGCTCCTGTCCAGTTGAAGAGTTTGAGCACCAAACTGTTTCTTCTTTATACTGTGCCAAAAAAAAGATGTTTTGTGTTTTGTACTTTTACACAGATGTAGTCTAATGTACAGTACGTGTAATATAGACGATTTACACCTTATCAATTTATTTTAGTTTTGTCAACATTGGGTAACTCAAAACATTGGGACTCAAACATCCTTGGCTGACACAGGTTAATTGGCAACTCTAAAGTAACCCTAGTGAATGAATGTGAGAGTGAATGGTTGTCAATGTTCATCTATAAGTGTACTAATGCCCTTTTCTTTTGGGTTTGTGTGAAAACCTTTCAGTCGTTTTGACAGATGAGCTCAAATACACGGCTCAAAGGTTCTCTGAGTCCAACACAAAGTAACGACAGTAAAGTAATATCGACCCGAGTCCAGAGCGCTCCACATTCCCATTTTACAATAGAAACTCATATTTTGGAGTGTCATTCTGTGCCACCGCTCCATTAACACCAACCTATCATCGTCCATGACACATTTAAGAGAAAAGTGTGTTAACACCGGCTAGAAATGGACAGAGGAGCGAGACTCTGCTGAAGTAAAAGAATGGTTATGACTCATGTCAAAATAAATCTGACTTCTGACTTTAGAACAAATCTTGAGTTAAATTCAGACATAACGGTAGATGAAGGAATATTGAACATGCTAATGATCTGTAACAATATAATAATAATCTTTATTTATGAAGCACTTTTAAAAACAGGGTTTACCAAGTGCTTAACAATGAAAACATGTCCAGTAAAACAGAAGCAACTAAATTAATAGAGATCAGACAAAAGAAAACACAAGGAAACAGATTTAAAAAGGTAAATTGTTAGAAATACACGCTCTAAGATGAAAAATAGAATCATTTATAAAAAAGAAATTGGGGGTAATTTTAAAAGATAACATCACTATAGTAAATAATATAACAGATGAACAATAAATTAAAAAAATAAATACAGTGAAATATATAATAAAGCCAGTTTATAAAAATGGGTTTTAAGAAGTGATTTAAACGATGATCCTGGTTCTGACAGACTTCTCAGATCGTACCTAAAGGCTGTGGTTAGTCTCAGCTCCTTTTATCTTTAAATCTTCAAAAGTCTAGCCCCTGTCACACAAGGTTCCAATTACCAGGAACAAATTACCGGCATTACCAGTAGTTTTCATCGTTCACACATGCACCTTGTAATAAGAGTTCCTAAAACACGCTGGCTGTAACCACCCCCAGACCACTCCCCCAGACCAGCCCCAGACCACTCCCCCAGACCAGCCCCAGACCACTCCCCCAGACCAGCCCCAGACCACTCCCCCAGACCAGCCCCAGACCACTCCCCCAGACCAGCCCCAGACCACTCCCCCAGACCAGCCCCAGACCACTCCCAGACCACCCCCCCAGACCACTCCAAGACCACTCCCCCAGACCACTCCCCCAGACCACTCCAAGACCACTCCCCCAGACCAGCCCCAGACCACTCCCCCAGACCACTTCCAGACCACTCCCAGACCACTCCAAGACCACTCCCCCAGACCAGCCCCAGACCACTCCCAGACCACTCCCCCAGACCACTCCAAGACCACTCCCCCAGACCACTCCCAGACCACTCCAAGACCACTCCAAGACCACCCCATATACGTCCAGCCTTTTAGAACCTTTTCACTTCACTCCTGTAAAATTATTGGCCACATACAAATAAATATGAATAAAAAAAAAAAAACTAACACAAGTGACAATATTTGTTGTTTCATATTTAGTTCTAAGCAGCTAACATTTACTGTAAAAGTAATAATGGCAATAAATGAACACAATGAACTGAAATAAATAATAAAAAAAGAAAAAGACACAAACTGGTGGACATTTGTGACGTTATAAAGAATAAGTGGAAGAAATAACTGAATTAATCTATATTGAATGTTTGTTCCAGAAAGATAGAGAACCATTAAAGGAATATAGCAGTATTTATATAAGAGGTGGTAAAAGAAATACAGAGCCCAGGAGCTAGCCCAGGTAGCTGTGGTGGTAGCCCAGGAGTTAGCCCTGGTAGCAGGTGGTAGCCCAGGAGTTAGCCCAGGAGTTAGCCCAGGAGTTACCCCAGGAAGCTGTGGTGGTAGCCCAGGAGTTAGCCCAGGTAGCTGTGGTGGTAGCCCAGGAGCTAGCCCAGGTAGCTGTGGTGGTAGCCCAGGAGCTAGCCCAGGTAGCTGTGGTGGTAGCCCAGGAGTTAGCCCAGGTAGCTGTGGTGGTAGCCCAGGAGTTAGCCCAGGTAGCTGTGGTGGTAGCCCAGGAGTTAGCCCAGGTAGCTGTGGTGGTAGCCCAGGAGTTAGCCCAGGTAGCTGTGGTGGTAGCCCAGGAGTTAGCCCAGGTAGCTGTGGTGGTAGCCCAGGAGTTACCCCAGGAGTTAGCCCAGGAGTTACCCCAGGTAGCTGTGGTGGTAACCCAGGAGTTACCCAGGAGTAAAACCAGTCCCTTAGCCAATCAGGACGCAGAACATAATGCGCATTCATATGCTGTAAAAAAAACAAACATGCAAAATCGCACTAAAAAAATCTGCGAAACAGAGAGACCGCGAAAGGTGAACCGTGTTATAGTGAGGGACAACTGTATCCTTCATCATTCCTCTGTCTCTCTCTTTCAAAAGTCCCGTTGTTCAGTCAGAAGTCTGGGTCGTGAACTCAGCTCGGCCTCTCGTCTCCGTCTGCAGAAGTGTAGGTGGAGCGTTCAGGGGTCGCGTTTACTCTGTACACTGCCTCGCATGGACGACCCCGGGGTAATCAGGAGTAAACCTCTCATATCTTCTCAGCTCGCCGTGTGATTGCTCATCGCGGCGGGTTCGGGAGGAAACCTGTGAAAAAGGCGGCGGATTGCTTTGAAATGAAGCAAATATGTTTCCGAGTCAGTCGCTCTTCCGTGCCGATGGTTGGATGGAGCTCAGAGATTTGATCGTAGCACACGCCAAGAGACACAGGTCAAGTGGAAACCTGGAGTTTTGAGTTTGCTTTTGTCTTTTTGTTCTGTTTTATACCAGCGCATTGCTTTGAAATGACTGAACACCACACCTCAGTGAACAGGTCCATTGCTGTAGTGGAGTTAATAACATGTCTGTTCTCTATCGAGCCTCAGGAGATGAGGTCCAGAATTTAGTGCCACGTCTGTACATTGAACTATAATAAGAAAAAATAAATTGTAGAAAAGCATTGAGCCTGTTTCCAGGGCAGTTTCCAGCTCATGGGTCTGATATGTCCCACTAAACTTTTGACCTGGGGATGCACTGATCCGACACTCGATCGAAAACTAGACCCCTCCACAAAAAAGACAAAAGCTGGATTGGATTATCGGTCATTGGAGTAAATACATAGGTCTGATCTACTTTGTGTAGCTCTATGTCTGTGATGATACACCTTCAGGTCCTGAATATAATTAATCATAAATAAAATGAATAACTCTTTAACTGTAATTTGATATTGTAAGTTTATACAATGGTAAAAGACTTCATTACAATAACATGTAATGACAACCTCCATGTCCATAATGGGTCAGTTGGATCTGATTCAAATTACGCGCATTTCATAGGTTTGGGAGCTCTTTCTTTCTACATTTTGTTGTATTTTTTTGCTATTCTTCACATTTTTCTTCATGATCTCTGATGGATACCACAACCAGGATTGTTTATACAAGAAAAGATCTGCTGGATGTACGAGGGAGCAGTATCTTTGGTGTTTGTTATCTGGTTCCAGTGGACATAAAGAGGAGAAACAGAGGCGGCAGAGCTGGGAAACAAAGGAAGAACAGGAGATGGAGATGCCTCAAGTGGGAGGAGTAGTTGTGTATGTAAACAACCGATGGTGCTGTCCAGGACATGTCACAGTAAAGAAGAAGATCTGTTGTCAAGATGATGAACTTGTTGATCTGGGCCTGAGACTATACTATGTGCCAAGAGAGTTCTCATGTTGTTGTTGTTACAGTTTATATTCAACCAAGAGCTGGATCTGGATCAGTGTATCCTTAATATAAACAGAAGTAAAAAGCACAAAAAACAAAATGATCGTCGTTAGCTTTCATTTAGCGACCAGCGTCATTGTCGGAGCGGTCTGGAGACTAGTGAGCTGTAAATCAGACGTATTCACAGAAAATACTCTCCACAGTCTATAAATAATACACACACCCAACACTGTCTATACTTAAAGACTAATTAACAGTAATTCACTCCTTTTGTGTGACACAGAGAGAAATATCCCTGAAGACACCCTCAGACTGAAGTGTAGTCAGACTGGTTCATGAGCCAGACTTTATGTAATAGTAATAACATTAATAGTGGGTTGTCTGTACTTTTGTGACGCTTGCAGACTCTGTGTAGACTCTAATTTTGTGTCAAAGTTTAAAAACTCTTTACAAAGTCCAGGTCAGAGAGGTCAGACACAGCCGGACGCGTTAATGCTGTAAACAACCCCTTCAGTTCCAACCGTAATTTGACAAAAACGCAGCTGTAATGTGGTTAATAGTTCCTTTCTTTCAGCGGGAAATATTAATGAGCTGGAAGTCGAGGCTGTGTGATGTTGTTGGTGTTCATTAAAACTGTTTATTGCAGGAAGGTGTCACCTGCAGCGGAGTTTAATGTCTGCTCTGTGCTTCATTACCTCACATTGAGTTTACAACAATTTCATACTTCGGCCAAACTCAGAAGTGTAACAGAAGTGTAAGAGGGCAATTATGACGAGAACTTACCAAACACTGACGAAGATATTCATGAAATAAAGTGAAAATTCATTTGTGTGCAAACTGGACAGTCCCAAGAATTTTATTTTAACTAAGACCTTAAAGGCTTTGTTTTCCTAAGATGCAAAATAATGTGTGGTTAATCAGACTGTATCTGATATTTTTTTTTATTTTTGTTGGAAAAATGATTTTTTCATCTAGTGTTTATTCTAAGGGATTGTAATAGATGAGAACCTCTATTCAGGAACAGAAAACCTTGGACAATCACATGCTCCAAAAAGGAGCGCTCCCATTGGTCGACACTTGTCACATGACGTTCCAGGAAGTTTAATAGCTGCAGATAAAGTGTATTTTCAGCTGAATATGTCTTTTAACAGAGAAACAGCTGAAAAAAGAAAAGCATCAACAGAGAAAAGGGAGACAACGTAAAACACAGATAAATACTGTCAATTCAATCACGTAATGTTTAACGAGGAGGAGATAATTGTCGTCCTGATGCTGAAATTGCTAATGCTAAGCTAATGCTAAGCTAATGATAAGCTACACTCTTTGGTGAAATGTATTTGTATTTTGTGGTAGAAAAATTGTTCTAGTTGTATTTTTAAATAAAAGAGAAGCAGGAGAGATCCCTAGGCTGATTTTGGAGGAGAGTGGACAAAAAAATCAAGTGGCATTCACTGCATTTTTGAGCTAAAAGTTACACAGTGCTTCTTTAAAGGTAAATACTCTGTACTACAATAATTTAAGATCCGTGAGAATAGGTGGAGGTCTGGAGCTGTGTTTGTTTCTTTCCTTTTACACCATGTAGCATATAAACAATGAATAAAATAATACTGTAACTACTCTTGAGGTCTAATCCACAGAGAAGGCCTTGCTGCTGGTGACTCAGTGAAGAGCTTCACTCCTGTTTCTTCAGATGCAGGTGATGCTGTATGAACCAGGCCAGATTGTGATATCTGCGTCTGTTTAAGTGAGGCAGCCTCTGTGACTTGAGCGATGTTTGCCCCGGAGCTCCTGTCCTTTCAAAAGTGTCATAATGCAGCTGCAGCTTTGTTTTCTCGCTCTCGTGTCCTGCCTCGAGGCCCGTCTCATTTTGCACCAAAGCTCTCGGTTTATTTGTGACTTTTATTACTTTTTGCAGCACTTCTGAGTTAAAGTTTCCGTACTTAGTCTTTAGCTTTAAGGGAAAGTCTCAGTGCATCTTAAAATGTGGCATAAACTTATTTTGAAACTGTCTACTTTTTGTCCCTTTCCTTTAAGCTTTTGTCGTGATGTAATGTAAAGAGTGAGAAATAACAGAATAACCGTAGACATACCTAATGTAGAAATGGAGTTCAATATTTTTTTTTGTCATCCATTACTGACATCCTCTAAAAGCCACTTGTGTGTCTCGATTTAAAAATAGATTCTTGCAAAGTTTAGAGTTTAGCGTTAGCTTAGCTGTGACTTCAGCGTCAGGACGACAATTATCTCCTCCTCGTTAAACATTACGTGATTGAATTGACAGTATTTATCTGTGTTTTACGTTGTCTCCCTTTTCTCTGTTGATGCTTTTTTTTTTTCAGCTGTTTCTCTGTTAAAAGACATATTCAGCTGAAAATACACTTTATCTGCAGCTATTAAACTTCCTGGAACGTCATGTGACAAGTGTCGACCAATGGGAGCGCTCCTTTTTGGAGCATGTGATTGTCCAAGGTTTTCTGTTCCTGAATAGAGGTTCTCATCTATTACAATCACTTACAATAAACAGTAGATGGATCAGAAAGACTGTTTTTTCACAAATTATTGCTTTTACAATAAACTATTTGAGTTTAAACCATTTTCAAAACTAGAAGAAAAAACTATCAGGTAGAGTCTGTTTAACAATGAGTCAGTTCAATAAATGAAAGCTAATGCTTTGAGTTTAGATCCAGAGACGTCTCGTGTAGAAAATGAACAGGATCATTTTTGTTGGAGCTGCACGTTCGACCGTGCCCTGAAACACGGATGAAATGTTCCTGCAGCTTCTGGTCCGACACGACACGCGGCTCATTTTTCACGACGGAGACCAGTGTGACGCTCGGAGGCAGGATTTCAGCCCAGGACTAGATTACACACCAAAATAAAAGTGGCCTTTAGCTTCAAAACGCTGAGAGTGTGTTTCTGTGGAATGTTAGAGCCTCTGTGACCTGTGTCCACAGTCATTTTATCAAGTTACAGCCTCACAAACCTGCCTGTTCAAGTCCTGCTAAAACCTGTTCAAGTCCAACTAAAACCTGTTCAAGTCCATCTAAAACGTGTTCAAATCCAACTAAAACCTGTTCAAGTCCAACTAAAACCTGTTCAAGTCCAACTAAAACCTGTCCAAATACTAAATCCATCATAAAAACCCATTCAACAAATCCATCTAAATCCTGTTCAAATCCATCTAGAAACTGTTCAAATCCATCTAAATCCTGTTCAAATCCATCTAAAACCTGTTCAAATCCATCTAAAACCTGTTCAAAACCACCTCAAACCCGTTCAAATCCATCTAAAACCCGTTCAAATCCATCTAAATCCTGTTCAAATCCATCTAAATCCTGTTCAAATCCATCTAAAACCTGTTCAAATCCATCTAGAAACTGTTCAAATCCATCTAAAACCTGTTCAAAACCACCTCAAACTCATTCAAATCCATCTAAATCCTGTTCAAATCCATCTAAAACCCATTCAAATCCATGTAAATCCTGTTCAAATCCATCTAGAAACTGTAATATTAAACTTCAAAACCACCTAAATAATCTTAAATTTTAATATAAAATTTAAATCTAAAACCTTTAAATATTAAACCCTTTAAATCCAACTAAACCCTGTTCAAATCCAACTAAACCCTGTTCAAATCCATCTCAAACTTGTTCAAATCCATCTCAAACCTGTTCAAATCCATCTCAAACCTGTTCAAATCCATCTAAAACCTGTTCAAAACCACCTCAAACCTGTTCAAATCCATCTAAACCAGTTTTTTCATGAACCGCGGTGTCGTCTTAGTCGCAGGAATAATCCGTACAGTTGGTATTTAGAGTCTTAACTGGATTACTGTCAGAGAAGATAGATACACTGTTCAACCTAATGTGGCTCTCTGCACTTAAATGTAAAAGATCTTATTTCAGATATGTTCCCAGGGCATGATACAACTCTCCACTTTCTTGGCCAAAAGAGAGAAGGAAAAAGCTGCCTCTGTCATATTTTGTGCTGATGTTTAAAACAGTAAACCAAGCACAAACAGAGCTGAAGGAAAGCTCAAATCAGCAACACCTCAAACGCACAAACTGGACTCAACTCAAATAAAAACAACAACAACAAAAAAAAAAAAAAAAAAAACCACCTGGTCATCCTTTGCCCAATTTACAAAAATCTATCTGTGAATATAATATTGTTTTATGATAAATTCAGTGTCTTCTTCTTGTGCAGAGGATGAGGACGTAGCTCAAACTAAAGTTGTAGTAGCTTCAGGAAAAGTCTGGAGCAAACGTTTGAGCTCAAGGAGTCCTCCAAAAGTTATTGCTCGAGAACAATCTTCCAAATATAATTAAATGTCTTGTACATCTCCAGTTTTTCTTGGATGAGGACATTCTCCTTTTCAGGAATCATTGTTCGTCATTGTTTTGTGTTTTTAGGATGTTTTCAGATCACACTGTGTCTTTAAAATGTTTTTTTTTTTTTTTTGAGACAATCTTTTCAGTTTTTTCCTGCAGTCGGTCATTCTCGTAGATAAATACAAAAGATTATTGTTATATTTATCATATTAAAGATACAAGGCAAATGTCTGTATGGAACTTAAGAAGAACTTGCTGTACGCCTCCAAGGAGCTCCTAAAGAGAGAAAGGAGTCGAGGAAATGACTAAAAAAGGAGAACGTCCTGAAAACTCTGAGTGCAGCTTTTGGAAATGTACAAGACATTAAATTTTTATTTGAAACATTGTTATTGAACAATCACTCTAAACTCTAAACTAAACTCTAAACTTCAGTTTGGTCAAATGGATTAGTATTTTTTGGAGGAAAAATTGGTCTGGTTTTATTTTTTTAATTAAAGAGAAGCAGGAGAGTGGAGTCTGAGACAGGGACAATAAAGAAAATCAGGGACTGGAGTAAGAAAAAAGCTACGGCAGTCCATGAGCATGAAATGAAAACAAAAACGCTGCTGCTTTCAGAAAGATCCACAAAACAACAGTAAAAATAAATAAATAAAAAATATACTGAAAATACTCATCAAAGAGATAAAAAGAAATGACCAATATGCATTCACTGGGATTATTCAATAGAATGAAGGAAGAAATTATTCTGAAAATGAAATAAAACGCACAAAAACAAAACTAATCTAGGCTGAAACTAAGTAGGAAGTGGTCATTATTTTTTGGGCCTTTTCAAATATAGTTATTGTAGAAAAGTTTGAGAAACACTGCACTGTTTTGAGGACTTGAAACCAACCTGTTTTCACAGTAAAATGAAAGGTGCAACTATTGGGAGAATCCGTTTTTAGTCGGAGGCAGCTGCAGCAAACACAGCCTCAGTCTGTGCCTCAAAGCGACACCGACGGCTCCAGAAACAACCCTCTGCAGCGTGACATAATGAACAAAAGGGGGATCCCTGCTGAAATCAGAGCCATCAGCTTCTGAACACGACTCCGACAGAGACGGCTCCCGCGGGACGGCAGCGAGGATGAGACTCTGACGAACGGCTGTGATTGGAGAACGTGTTTATGAGTCTCGCGGAGCTCTGGATTTATATTTAGGGTGTTTATTTGCAAAATTCAACCATAACATTGCGGCAAACAGGACGTGTGGTGCGTTCAGGTGCTCCTGTATCTGAGTTAGGAAGTCGTTCTTTCTGCTCCGGTGCGTTCAGGTGATTTCAGTCGGAACATTCTGAACCATAACAAGATGAACGTGTTATTTTGTGGCGCTCCAAGAAAAACTCAAAGCACAGTTTTAGATCTACTGGAGTTTTCACCAGTTTTAGTATATTTTTGTGTTTATGACGGACTTTGTGCTGTATGTTGTATTTCTTATGTATTAGTGAGACACTGTGGTGGACAATAAACAACCGAACACCCAAACAGTTTCTTTTCAATTACTTTTTTAAAAATGATTTATACTCATTGCAAATTTTTCAAAAGTTAATTAAATGCACTTTGGTACAAGTTTTCACGACTAATTAACGGTACATTCATGATTACTGTACTTTTTTACCCAAAACCTCAGAACAATTTAGCTTTTTAGCTGTTTTTTTTTTTTTTTATCCAGAAATGCGGTAGAATTACAAATTGCATTGAGAGAGCTTAACAGGAGACACTTGTGTATATTCTGTATGACAACCCATGGCCATGTAACTTTATATTTGATCATTTATTAATCTACGCTTCCGTCTGAGCCGTGGACGTGGATCAGAACTCCACAGAGCCATGACGGTTCTCTCCTTTGTGAACCTCTTTTCACCTCGTCAGCCGTCCTCTCCGTCTCCGTCCGTCTCCGTCGATGCCCTTCACTAAACCCAGCCTCCTTTTAAAAACACGTGCTTTTTGTATTGAACCAGCTCCAGATGCACACTTCCTCCTCACATCTGCGCTCAGCTTTAAGTACATTTATCGGCTCGAGTCAGGACCGACGTATGTTTTCCGGCTCTTGACATTTCAAAGAATAAACGTTGGAGCCTTTGGAGTCGCTGATATCAATCTACCTTTGGTCTCAAGTCGGTTCAGGGAAAAAAAGCAGAAGTGTGGCGTCTCTTAAGGGTCTGTAAATGAAGGGATTTCTGTTTCACACAAATAAATACCCCTACTCTGTAAGTACGAACAGAGCACAGTGATTTGTCTTCTTCTTGCCTCCATTGCTACAACCAAACATCAAAAATTCATCCTCCATAAAAGCTTGAAATGTCGTGGTGGCCCTTCATCTTTCGAGCTTGTAACAAGGGCCAGAGGCAGCAGCAAGCGTCGGCTGAACTCAGAAATGTATCAGGAAAAAAGAAAAGTTCACATTGGGCTTAGTTTTGTAAATGTTCATGAGGAAATAACGAAAATCTTGAAAGAATTTGTGCAAGAAGCTAATTATTCCTGCACACACATCTGTCATTTTTCAAACCTGCTCCAGATCATCACGAGTCTCCAGAAAGTACACACAGTTTTACCTTTACTTACTTAGACTTTTGTAGATTGTATCTTTGATGTAGAAAGTGGTGCACACAATTTTCAGCTTCATTTTAGCACACGTTTTTAAATGAGTCTCCTGTATTAGAGAGAAATTTGTTAAAGTTTAAAGCTCCACTCCCCAATTTTCTCATTTTGTCCCTGTCTCAGACTCCACTTTCCTCCAAAAGCAGCCTAGGGACCTCTCCTGCTTCTTTTATTTAAATAAAGGAAAAACTAGACCAATTTTTCACCAGAAAATACTAATACGTTAAATTAAATTGAAGTTTAGATCTGACCTGAAACTTTTATCTTTGGAGTTTATCGTTATCCATGTTTCATTTGCTGCTGTTTCTCTATTTTTATCTTTTTTGAGCTGTTTCTTTGTAAAATAAGACGTATTTCCAACAGAATAACCCATTTCTTGGTTTATTTCCTTGTTCCTTCGTTGTTGACATCAGTGTCGACCAATGGGAGCGCTCCTTTTTACCTGAAGTGAGCTGTGATTGGACAAAATCCTGCTGTGGACTGATCATTCTCATCTATTAAATCCTTCATTATAAAGACTAGATCACGTCTTAAGGTCTCATTTT
>CM072157.1:23239762-23296150 GCA_036850595.1 Rhyacichthys aspro | reverse complement strand
GCTCCTTTACAGCCACATTGATTCTCTCATAAACCCACCGTAAATCCATAGGGTTTTTAATAATGAGCGTATGTCATGAGCTGACGGGTGTCACGTCTTCTTCTGCCGCTCAGGAAACCAATACGGCCGGATAATGGTAAATACAATCACAGGTATTAGGACGAGGGGTTTAAGTCTTCAGGGAGAGTCGTAAATCTGAGTTTAAAGAGTGAAGATGAAGCAGGTCGTCAGGGTTTGATGAGGTCAGCTCACTTTGTCCTGAATCTGTTTAACTTACTTACATCTCTGTGATTTTAATTTATGGGAGATACAAATCCTTATTTTTACTGTTTCATTTAATTTTTCAAGATAGGTGTAAAAAGTTTATTGTAACAGGAATCATCTGAAAAAAAGAGACCTTAAGACGTGATCTAGTCTTTATAATGAAGGATTTTAATAGATGAGAATGATCAGTCCACAGCAGGAATTTGTCCAATCACAGCTCACTTCAGGTAAAAAGGGGCGCTCCCATTGGTCGACACTGATGTCAACAACGAAGGAACAAGGAAATAAACCAAGGAAATGGGTTATTCTGTTGAAAATACGTCTTATTTTACAGAGAAACAGCTCAAAAAGATAAAAAAAAAAAAAAAGAGAGAAAAAAAACAGTTTGTAAATGCACACACATCACCAGGAGCACAGCAAAAGTCTGTTGCATTTTAAAAGTAAGTAGTACCCACTGCACAATTAAATACTCAAATACTGCATTAAAGACATCGTTTCGATCCTTCGTCAGCTCTGTTGGTATTTAGCCTTTTCCTCGAAAAAAAGAGACCAGAGTTTACAAAAAATATGTAAAAACTATGCAAAAACAAATCTGTAATATATGACTATGAATAAATGAGTATGAATAAATAGTGAAGAGAAAAAAAAAAAAAAAGAGAGTCAAATGCAGATTTGTAAATGTATAATAGTTATTGCACACCGCAAATATGCACACATTTTCAAACAATACAATTATAATCATTTTTGTCTTAATTCTTAATATTGACCAATAAACGTAATTCAGATGTTCATTTTTTTTTAAATTATAATTGTATATACATTTACATGTATTCCTTATATTTATGTTTATTTTATTATAAACAAAACAACAGTAAAGCAGCAGCAGCTTAATGTGCATTCCTGTTTAATATATGAATATAAAACAGTCTAAATATACAATATAAAAGTCTAAAAGGCTTGGTGGCTCTAACAGAGGAACTGCAGTGATTTTCAAGAGAAAAATCAAGACAGAAAACTCAGCTCCGTTCCCTCTGAACTGATCGGGTAAAAACTGACACCTTTTAATAGTTTCCCAAAGACTAATCCCAAGTCTAGATCCAAGACAAGTCTGATTACAATACAGTTTATTTAGCCTAAACAGTCTCAAAGCAAACATCTACATTACATCCACATTTATTGAACATCTATCTTTCTTTCGACTAAAACTCTCGTCCATTCTTCATTTTCCAACCTTTATTTTGTGTCAGGCTTCAGCAAACACCTCCATTTCCCAGAAAACTCTATTTTTCTATTTTTGAAAGTCCACCGAGCTAATGCATACTGGTTGTATTCCCCGCTCTGGATTTTCTAAAAGCTCAATGAAAGTGCTAAACTGTAAAGGACATTTCACCAAGGGCAATTTCATAAAAGCTGAGTCTTGGCATCGGCCTCCGTCGGCCGACACAGCGGCTCGTTGATTGAAAAGACCATCAGTAAAAGTGTCAGTAAATCTGCCACACACGGCCAAAGAAAAATACTCTCTTCATGCAACTTCTTTGAGAAAAATATAAATGTTGACTTTGATTACAGTTTTACGACAAATAAAATTGCTGTTATTATGCTCTAAAAGGCTCTGGATGATGGTCTGATGGAGCTATTTAGTGTCTTTTTTCAAGGTAGACACGCATAATCAGTGTTTCTATGAGATTTAAAAATATGGATGTAATAAATGAAAACAGATAATTATAACATTAGAGCTAAAGAAAGAAGCTTTTCAAATTCTGCAGTTGTCTTAAAGCTCCACTTCCTGATTTTCTTTTTTGTCTCCGTCTCAGACCAATGTTTCCTCCAAAATACTAATCCATTTGACCAAACTGAAGTTTAGAGTTTAGCGTTAGCTTAGCTGTGACTTCAGCGTCAGGACGACAATTATCTCCTCTCGCCTTAAACATTACGATTGAATTGACAGTATTTATCTGTGTTTTACGTTGCCTCCCTTTTCTCTGTTGATGCTTTTTTTTTTCAGCTGTTTCTCTGTTAAAAGACATATTCAGCTGAAAATACACTTTATCTGCAGCTATTAAACTTCCTGGAACGTCATGTGACAAGTGTCGACTAATGGGAGCTCTTTTTGGAGCATGTGACTTTGGACACAGCTATGGCTATTGTACAGACAGCTGTAAATTTATAACCCTATTAGTGTAACCCTTTTTCAATCAAACAGTAAATATAAAGAGCCTTATTTTAAATGGGACCTTGTTGTTGTAATCTTTTATTGTTTTATTTCTTTTAGCATTCCACTTTTTGAGATTTGACAGAAAAGTGGGACGCTGACAATAAAACTAAACCAGATTTTACTGCAACAATAAGTAACAATAAATGGTCAGTGCCTTTTTATTCATTTCCATCCACTTTCTCCTTTAGTTTAATCAAATCAAATGCACTTTTATCACATTTATCACTTTTATTTCACATGAACTCAACTTCTATTCATTCTTTTTGTTCCTTCTGCTGCTCATTCACAACAGTCTCCTTGAATTACTTACTTATTACTCGTAGAAAAATAATAATCATTTTTAACAGATGTAAAAAGCGTCCGTCAGCGTTTGTTGAGGATGATCTTGTTCCTGGTTTATTTTCCGTTCCGTGTCAGACCGTCAGAAGAACAGCGTTTCAAACACAAGCCGGCGTCCCGCGGGAAGACGCCGGGTTCTCTTGGGGTTTCTCTCTGAGGTTTCTCTCTGAGGTTTTGTGAGAAAGCGAATTACGAGGCTGACAGCTGATGTGACGGTAAACGCTGTGGTCCTTCAGGAGGCAGCGTGAATAATAAATGTCCTGTCGCTGTTTGACAGTGAACAGAGCCTGGTGTTAAACTCACAGCCTTCCCTCGATGAGTCCTGACAACACTGAAAAGAAACTAATAAAAGAGTAATTATTCTTTCAACAATTCAAACTGTGGTTACTTTTATTGGCTTTAACAAGGGCAAGGGGGTTTTGAGATGAAACTTTTCCACAAATTGGTAAAAAAATGAATAAATCAAAATAATAAATCAACAATTGTACTTTAATTGTCCTTTTTACTTTTGAGAATGACAGATACTGTATTTGTCAAAAGTCTCCTCACTTCAGAAGGTTCTGGGTTCAAGACCGAGCAGGGTTTTTCTGAGGTTTTTGAAGTTTTCTTTGAGTGTTCCGGTTTTTTCTACTCAGTTTTACAGTCTCAACTCAGTGGATCAGAATCAGAATATAAAATCATTGAAAACACTTGCTGATTTTATTATTTGGTGTGACCACAACGTCTTGGACTGATACAAAAACACAGGAACTTATCTTTGATTTCATTCATAATAAGAGTCTGGGCACTTTTTTGATGATCTTCTTAAATTTGATGTAAAGAATTCCCTTTAAACCAGGTGTGTCCAGACTTTTTGCAACGAGAGCCACATTTGACGAGAGGAACATTTCGACAGTCTCTTCTGATTTTATTCTGATTCCACAAGTACAGGTTTCAGTTGGATTTGAACAGGTTTCAGTCAGCTTTGAACAGGTTTCAGTTGGATTTGAAAGTATTTTAGATGGATTTGAAAAGGTTTTAGTTGGATTTGAAAGTATTTTAGATGGATTTGAACAAGTTTTATTTGGATTTGAAAGGATTTTAGATGGATTTGAACAGTTTTCAGTCAAATTTGAACAGGTTTTAGGTGAACTGAAACAGGTTTTAGTCGGATTAGACTAGGTTTTAGATGGATTTATTGGAAGTTGGGGCCATAAACTATTAATTTTATCATTTAAACTGAGGGCCAGATAATCTAGCTGAGAAATCAAGCAGAGATGATCAAAAATGAAAAAGACAGACTGCATTGGTTCAGCTCTGGTTTAATTCTGGATCTTGGTCATCCATTTTATTTATTTATTTTGATCTATTTTATTGTTTTTGTGTCTTGATTTGTTTTTTACAACGTTCCTATTTTTAAATGCACTTTACTGAGTCTGTAAAGCTCTTTGATGGTTGTTTTAAATGTACTAAATAAATAAAATTGACATTGACATAAGTCTATAACAAGGAATTATGCAGGACATGCCCTGACTGAACCGCCATGTTAGTCAGGGCATCGCTATTTGGACAAACAACAATCCTCCATCTGTTAAATTAACTTTATAACTCAAAATAAAATTATTAAACAGAACAAAAAAATACATCCAATCCAACATATGATGGTTTTCTATTTGCATCTTTGTATTTTTTCATAGATTTATCGTAGAAAAGCCATTAAAGCCGAATCTATTTTATTATTTAATAGAAATGACTCGAAAAAGAAACACTTAAACAATCAAACCCAAAGAAGATGGAGCCTCATTTTGAAGAATTATTAGCGTCCCATAAAAATGAAAGGTGTAAATTGATTTAACCATAAAAATAATAAAAGAACAGAATAAAGTCAGGAACCCATTAAAAGGTGTGACTTTTTGTTGGAAATGGACCGTCCGGCTTTAATCCAGGTGTGAATTTCAATCAGAGCCTTGTATTTTGTCCCATTACAAAGAGCTGTGTCCCGACTTCACCTTTATCAAAATCCCTCTGATTTTCTATTAACTTTCCTGCTTTTAAATCCTTCTTTGTGAAGCGTTGGTCAGACTCTGAGTCAGTAAATCCTCCGAGGGGTATCAGCGGGGCACATTTGCTTATTTAGAACCTCCGTGGTCCGGTTTAATGCCCCGGACGACGCAGGGGAAGCGTGGGCTGCAGAAGTCGGTGAGTAATGCTGGGTTTAATTCGGTGAAGGTGACTTTGAGCCCCCCTCGCTGCAGGAGCTGCCCGCCGCTCGGCCTCTGAAGCCTGCGTGGGGCAGATATAAGAGCAGTATCTGAGCCTCGGTCAAAAGACGAGAGGTAAACACTTCCTCAAACCTCGGCACAAACTTCAGATTCTGGTGGAGTTGGACTTAAACGGAATATATTCTCACAATATTACAATGACCAGACTCTTTAAACCTGTATAACTGAGGTTAGACCAGGTTTAGACCGGGTTTAGACCAGGTTTGGACCGGGTTTAGACCGAGGTTTAGACCGAGTTTAGACCGGGTTTAGACCAGGTTTGGACCGGGTTTAGACCGAGGTTTAGACCGAGTTTAGACCGGGTTTAGGCCAGGTTTAGACCGAGGTTAGACTAGGTGTAGACTAGGTTTAGACCAGGTTTAGACCGGGTTTAGACCAGGTTTAGACCGGGTTTAGACTGGGTTTAGACCAGGTTTAGACCAGGTTTAGACCAAGGTTAGACTAGGTTTAGACCAGGTTTAGACCGGGTTTAGACCAAGGTTAGACTAGGTTTAGACCAGGTAAAGACCCGGTTTAGACCAGGTTTAGATTGAGGTTTAGACTGGGTTTAGACCTGAATTAGACCAGAGTTAGACCAAGGTTAGTCCTGGTTTAGACCTGGTTTAGACCTGGTTAGTCCTGGTTTAGACCGAGTTTAGACCTGGTTAGTCCTGGTTTAGACCGTGGTTAGACCTGGTTTAGACTGAGTTTAGACCAGGTTAGTCCTGGTTTAGACCGTGGTTAGACCTGGTTTAGACTGAGTTTAGACCAGGTTAGTCCTGGATTAGACCGTGGTTAGACCTGGTTTAGACTGAGTTTAGACCAGGTTAGTCCTGGTTTAGACCGTGGTTAGACCTGGTTTAGACTGAGTTTAGACCAGGTTAGTCCTGGTTTAGACCTGGTTAGACCTGGTTTGGAGCCATTTACATCAAGCACGTCTCCAGTTTATCTCAAGTCTCTTTCAGATCCTGTATTTCTTGGAGCTTTTTGGATAAAAGTGTCAGTTGTCCGTTTTATCTGAAAAATCACACTGGATTCAGATTGAATAAAACTAAAAGTAAATGGTCGAAAAATAAACAAAGTTCATTTTTCTGTAGAAGCTGTGTATTCACAAAAAACAGTCACTGTTCGACATCAGTTGATTTCACTTTGATGCATTTTAGTTGCTCATTACTTTTCTGCAGCAATATTGACTTCTAACATGTTTTGCTCCGTAGCATCAACTGCAGTTACACTTCTATCATCTAGAGCTTTGTTTTTCTCACTGTTGGTTTCTGTGTTTGTTAAACTCTCAAATCATACTAATAATAATACTATATAATAATACAGTCTGTGTGTTTATACAAATGATAGCTCTCACCACAATATTAACTTGAGATAAGTCACGTAATTATTAGCATGGGTTTTTATATACAGTTACTAATTGGTTTAAAGAGATAAGTAAAGCTTTTATTTTAGCCTTGGAAGTATTTTTACAGTTTTTCAAATTTCTGACTTTGAAAAATACTTAATAATAAATAAAAAAATAATAAAATCTGGTCGAAAGGGATTAACAAAAAAGCCTCAAAAAGCACCACAAATTTATGATTCATCAGTGAGAAAAGAGCTCATAAAGTAAGTGTCTATCCTCTTCTCCTTTATTTCCATAAAAGACATCTCTTTAAAACCTTTCAATCTCAAAAACAGGTATAAATCTTCTGCTCTCCTCAGGTATTCCTCAGATATCGTGTTTTGACATCGTATTCAAACCCCTCTGATCATTCCTCTTTTAACATCGTCATCTGTTATTTGTCAAAAGCAGCAGCAGCATTTTTCACTCTCACCTTTGTCTGTGCAGCTCGGCCTCTCGGAGCTGACAGTCGGACGCTCGACCCCGGGTCTCTGAGTGTTTTGACTTGATAAATGAACGCTCACCGACTCCCGAAGACGTGTTTAACCTCGCCGTTTTTAATAATTATACATGATATCCACTACACAGAAGGTGTTAATTAGATTTATTCTGGTTTTTCTTATGCTTTTGAGGAAATGTGTGATAAAAATGTCACTTTTACCCTTTAAAAGTATTTATAATGATTTTTTTATTCTTGTTAAAGCTCCCGTGTTGATATTTTTTTCTTTCTGTGCCTCATCTTATTTATAGCGGCTGCATTAACCCACTTTAATTTCCCCTATATGTAATTCCCTTGTGATAACGCTCGGTGTAAAATGGTCGGAAATTAGCAAAGCAGAATAACACTGTGCTATTTTTACTCGATTAATCTCCTGGTTTCTGCTGTGTTTTCCTTTTTTGTTGTCTGTTCACCTGAGCACGATGGGAAATTAGCGTGAACAAAATATTGTTAAAGCGCCAAATGTAGGTGCAATTATTGGGTGTTTGTGTTGGGTCTTTGATGTTGTGTGTAAAGGTAAAAGAGGACGTTTTAATTAAAAACAAGGAGACAAATGGAGCCTCATTAGAAAACTGAGTCACGTGGAATGAACCAAAGCTATAAACAATATTGGAGCGTGATACGTTTTACAATGAAACTAGAAAAAAACAGGATGAGATACAATATAAGGAAATAAAACCTTGGATTAGTCCAACAGCACTTTGGATAATGAGCAAAAACTAAAAGCTATACGTAAAAGAATTTAAAAAAACGTGTAATTCTGTCCTTTTTACATTTTTACATCTTAATAGCTTCACCTCTAAGCTACAGATGGTAAACTTCTGTTGTGTGGACATGTTTTCAGTATCTTTCTTCTGACTTTGTTACTGTTCAGATAGATTTGAACTGTTTACCTCTGTTCTCTGGGATCTCTTCTCAACGATAATGCTATTTTCTCTCCAAGGTGCAACACTACATTCTTAGAAGAAGCTTTTCAGTGAAAATAAAACCCACCGATCGTGCAGTAAATCCTCAGTAGCTCCACTCTTGACTCACTCTTGGGTCTTGAGTCATAGAACGAGCAAGCCTCCATCTATTATAGACACAGATATTCAGTATTTATGTTGTTTTTTCTGTCTCGTGATGATTCAATCTCAGAAGTGATATTGTGCACGTGTTTTTATTTACTACTGCAGGAAAAAGAGCAGGACAAAGCGAGGGAAGAGCACAGACGGCTCTGAGGACGAGGAGCTGGAGGGTTATTGTCGGTGATGTGTCATCTCGGTCTGGCACAGAGCGAGCTGGCTTCGGGCCGAGGGGCCACGCTCTCTCAGTGAGATACGGACCACCTCTACAGGGGTCAGGGGTCAGCCAGCGCCGCCGGCTCCAATCACAAAATCTCACCTCAGCTTCTGCAGCAGCTCAGGCAGCGCTCCAAGAGTGTGCTCACGTCTCAAAGAGAAATTCTGTCACAAAAATGGAAACATGGCTCGGAAACAAAACCAAAACTGTTGCTAAAGTGAAAAAAAGTGAGAAGAAAACGAACTGACTGAGCCCAAGAACCATCCATGTTCTTGTGTTTATCCAGAGTCTGGTCACGGGGCAGTAGACCTCCCTCTCCCCAGACACTTCCTCCAGCTCCTCTGGGAATACTGAGGTGTCCCAGTCCAGCTCAGAGACATAGTCCCTCCAGCGTGTCCTGGGTCTGCCTCGGGGCCTCCTCCCAGTGGGACATGTCCAGGAAGGTGTCCAGGTGGAATCCAGAACAGATGAGCCTCAGCTGCTCCTCTCGATGTGGAGGAGCAGCGGCTCTACTCCGAGCTCCTCACCTTCAGAGGAACCTGTATGTATCTGGGGTGTTCTTCTTTCAGTCCTGACCCAGAGCTCCATCTGCCTCCAGTTCGACCCTCAGTCGTGAACCAGACCCAAAGATACTTAAACTCCACCTGAGACTGGAACTCCACCTGAGACAGGAACTCCAACCTGAGACAGGAACTCCAACCTGAGACAGGAACTCCACCTGAGACAGGAACTCCACCTGAGACAGGAACTCCAACCTGAGACAGGAACTCCAACCTGAGACAGGAACTCCACCTGAGACAGGAACTCCACCTGAGACAGGAACTCCAACCTGAGACAGGAACTCCACCTGAGACAGGAACTCCACCTGAGACAGGAACTCTGGTCTCATTTCCATTTGGTTCAGTTTCTCTTAAAGAGGCTTGTGCCCAAAGAGAGACAAGATATAAATCCTATTTGAAGCAGACTTTTAAAAGCTTGGGTGAGTTGCAAAAAATTATTGTGAAAAGTAAAAGAAAGACAGTATTTAGTTTGGATCTGTTCATGTCTGAGTCATTTTTGTTTTATTGCTGTTAATCTGTGGATAATAATTATCTCTCAACTAAGACTGATTGAGCTGTAAACATGTTTATTTACTTCAAATCAACATCTTGTTCTAATTATTCTAAAACATAAGAAATTATTGCTTTGTCATTGAAAAGAAAGCACTTCTGAAACAGTAAATTTATTTGAAACTCATTAATGTTTCAGAAAACATCAGGAGGGATCTGTGCATTGAACACTTTTCTTTTAATGAATTCTTTTAATGTGGACTTCATTGGTAAAATTAATAATTAGTAAAAGTAATTTTGAGCAAACGGGTCACACTTAGATTTTTAGCGTTTCTTTTTTTGTTTTTACCACTAACTTCAGTTTCAATACTTTATTTTTACAAGGTCTTTTACACTTTAACATGTATTACTTATATATTGTTGGTATTATAGTTACATTTTACACATGCTTGAAGTCTTGGTTATTGTTATTACATTTAGCAGGTTGGTTTTATAAGATGAAATTAGATTAGCGCTTTGGCTTTATAGAAATGACTAATTAAAAAAATAATCGTTGAATGGTCGAGTAACAAAACAATGGTTAGTTGCAGCTTTAATGAAGTGGATATAACATGTTGTCACACACAAAATAACACAATCTACTTATTCCCCTGACACGTTTTAAAAGATGACACCCCATTTATTTACTAGGCTCAATTATTCCACAGCCTCTGGCGCCGACAGAGGACAGACATGAATGACTGAGAGGATGAAGAGGATGAAGAGGATGAAGAGGATGAGTGGGTGCAGCTCCAGATGAATGTATCTCCGAGTGG
Organism: Rhyacichthys aspro; assembly: GCA_036850595.1. Taxonomy (NCBI): domain Eukaryota; kingdom Metazoa; phylum Chordata; class Actinopteri; order Gobiiformes; family Rhyacichthyidae; genus Rhyacichthys; species Rhyacichthys aspro. Next base: position 23,286,058 of record CM072157.1, on the reverse strand, counting down.
TTCCCTCTGTTCCTCATTATTCATGTGACTCACTGAAAACACTCTCACAGCTTCACATTCGGAGCACATCCGAACACACGCCGACACGTTTCAGACAGGTGCTAACTCAAATACACACCTGCAAACACACTGTTTACAGAGCGAGAGACTCAACACTGAACTAATGTGTCCCTGGTGCTGCTCTCAGCCTTTTCATGATACATTCACTGAGCGTGTGAGAAAAAGGAGGATTATATTCCTCTCAAATCAAATCTACAGCTGATAGCACTGTTTACTCAAATTATATTCACTCACTGCAACAGTTTTTAAGATTATTTAGCGTTCAGAGAGCAATATAAACATGAGAATAGTTAATAAAGTCACATTTATCCACAGAACTCTGGCTGTTCAGTAAAATGTCATAAGAATTTGTTAATTTCTGAAAAAGTGCTTCCATCACTTTCAGAAAACAAAGTAGAAACAGTTGTTGAATAATACATGTGTAGAGTTAGTGGAGGTGATAGTACATTTGGAAGCTTTTATCAAGTTTTGAATGTGAGATCTTTATTTGATTTTAAAATAAATCCCTCCTTATATGGAAATTGGGTTCAGGTGGATTTAAGTTTTAGATGGATTTGTACAGGTTTTAGATGGAATTGAACAGGTTTTAGATGGATTTGAACAGGTTTTAGATGGATTTGAACAGGTTTTAGATGGATTTGATGGGTTTAAGATGGATTTAAACAGGTTTTAGATGGATTTGACAGGTTTAAGATGGATTTGAGCAGGTTTTAGATGGATTTGACGGGTTTAAGATGGATTTGAGCAGGTTTCAGATGGATTTGAACAGGTTTTAGATGGATTTGAACAGATTTTAGATGGATTTGACCAAGTTTTAGATGGATTTGACGGGTTTAGTTGGAGTTCATCTTTGTAGCACAAATCAAATCTAAAACCTGTTCAAGTCCAACTAAAACCTGTTCAAATCCATCTAAATGTTCAGATTTAACTAAAACCTGGTCAAATCCAATTAAACCTAGTGTCTAAAATATCACCGCATGTGACGTTTTATTTTTTATTCTGAAATATTTGGAGAATCGACAAATACTGTGATGATTTTGTAAGATTCGACGCTACTTTACGATCAAGAAAAAAAAAAAATCCCAACATTTAACAAGGTGAAAACTGGAATAAAGTAACTCTGCGATGTTTTTGTCAAATGAAATTCACGTCAACGATTAAACTCAAGCCGTCAGCTCCTGCTACATCCATTTCAGCTCCGGTCTCTTTCCTGCTGCATTAAAGCGCTCGAATGCCACTTTATTTAATGGGGAGCTTTCCTGGAGACGCCTGTGTATAACCAGTGTGTATCTGTGAGGCTTTTCCCAGCAGCTGGATTACATTAATGGTAAAAATGAATCAGCGCCGGGAACCTTGAGGGTAGCGTTACGGCGGCGGCGTTTCCAGAGGGAGGGATATTCCTGAACCCGCCTTGACCTTGAATAAATAACGCGGGAGCCCCTCTCTCCATCATCGGACACGCCGCGGCCACCCGCATCACGATGGGCTTCGGCGAACGCTGCGTTTAATTGTCTGTCACGGTGTAGGTCGAAACGGCGGGACCTGCTCGTCACAGCTCGCCGTTTAATACCGCGCGACGTGAAAGAGGAGAGCAGTCCACTTAGATTTACAAGAGGCACAGGTTTAGAGAGAGTTGAGCAGGAACAGTGTGGAGCTAATGCAGCGGGTGGAGGTCGTGTGAATTAAAGCACACTCATTATTATTAAATGATGTTCTATCGCAAATAATGAGCCCACACCGGGACGAATAAACGCCCCTGACGAGAGGAACGCAATAACTCAACTTTTAAAATGCATAAACGTCCGTGTAACACTGCACTCATTTTATTTTTATTTACAGAGATGGAAAAAGGTTTCAGACATCTTTAAAATTTGACACAAACTCAAATATTATCATGAAATATTTGTCTTTTTTGTGTTTGCATTAGACACAAATAAATACAAATGATGACATAGTTTTTCTTGTGAACAATAAACAAACAAAACTAAATTCTTGACAGTTTTAATATGTCACTTCTAAACATTGTCAGTATCAAAGTCAACAAATAACAGAGAATGTGTTTCAAAACTGAACAAAAAATAAACTTAAAAAAAATGCACTTGAAGATCTAAGAGTGATTCTAAAACAAAATACATTTCACAAATGCATGAGGTGTGTGAAAACTTTCTTCCACTGCTGTAGAATATTTTAATTTTTGTATTTAAGTCTATGTTTAAGTGCAAGTCCAATTGTAATTTGTCTTGTACAAACTTGGCCAATGATTCTTTCTGATTTAAAGCTTACACACTTAATAATGCAAATAAAAAGTGTAGTTATTGCCTCATGTTTACTGTAAGTGGCTTAGTCGGACTGGAGCTGGACTATACCCTGCTCCACATTTGACTTCTGCTGGAAAAGCACAACTGGAAAAGTCAACTAAGGAAAAACTAAACAAACATTTTTCCTTTTGTGTCACTGGAAACTTGTTTGTTAGCTCTAATATATTTCAATTCAAGAAAGGCTCTATTATTTATTAAAGTGATTCTCAAACTTTACCCATCATCTCATTATATATGTGTTTCTCTACAAATACAGTAATGATTCTGGACATAAACTGGTCTAAAGTGAGTTGAGTTCAGTTTAATACAGTTTAAGTGCTTCTTGTTGGACTTGAACAGGTCTAGAGCAGTTTTAGTTTGATTTTAACAAGTTTTATGGTGTTTAAGTTGGTCTTTGAAAGGTTTTTATTGGTTCTAGTCAAACTGAAACCATTTAGAACCTGTTAAAGTCCAACATTATTATATTTTAACAGATTTCAGCTGGACTTTAATCGCCTCAAGTCGTTGTAGTTGGTTTTTATTTGGACAAAATCAAATGGAATATGATCAAAATGGACTCTCTCTGGTGGAGGATAATGAAGCTTTATTAAATTAAAATTAAATAAATAGATTTATTCTTCACTACTGAGACAGCGACATGTAATCTCATGCTTGGTCTATAAATAAAACTAATTTATGACTGTGTCGTTGAAGAAGTAATGTGCTTTACGTTTTCAGTTTTAAAGCTGTGAGAAGTGACAGAGTTAACAGTGGAACAACATTTTTAATACAAACCAAAAGGAGTGAATGGCTCAGTGGCTTTGTTTTTATTCAGAGCAGAACAAGACAGAGCCTTTTGGAGCCAAACAGAGCGATAAGTCAGAGTCGGGAAAAAGGCAAAAGTCCTTCTGTATAAAACTCAGCAGGAGTCGTGTAATAAACAACAGCAGCCAACAGGAAAAAGCACTAAAGTTCCAGTTTCCTCCTGGAGAATAAACCCAGGGAAGATAAACTGAGGGAGTCTCACAGCAGCAGGATCCGTCCAGAACAAGTTACTAACAGGAGCCGGTTCAACAGAGGAAACAAACAACTGTAAATATGTAGTCCAGCTCCAGTCTGACTAAGACAAGCAGCAATAGCTAAATATTAATCACATTTCTCTCGTCAGGAGCATTTATATAAATTAGTATAGACTCATTATTTATGATAGAACATAATTTAACAGTAATGAGGTGTGCTTTAATTTAAACAACATACACCACACCTCCTGTTTCTCTTTAATTAAAATAATAAAACCAGACCAGTGTTTCCTCCAAAATACTAATCCATTTGACCAAACTGAAGTTTAGAGTTTAGCGTTAGCTTAGCTGTGACTTCAGCGTCAGGACGACAATTATCTCCTCCTCGTTAAACATTACGTGATTGAATTGACAGTATTTATCTGTGTTTTACGTTGTCTCCCTTTTCTCTGTTGATGCTTTTCTTTTTTCAGCTGTTTCTCTGTTAAAAGACATATTCAGCTGAAAATACACTTTATCTGCAGCTATTCAACTTCCTGGAACGTCATGTGACAAGTGTCGACCAATGGGAGCGCTCCTTTTTGGAGCATGTGATTGTCCAAGGTTTTCTGTTCCTGAATAGAGGTTCTCATCTATTACAATCCCTTACAATAAACAGTAGATGGATCAGAAAGACTGTTTTTACACAAATGAATCCTTTTACAATAAACTATTTGGGTTTGAACCATTTTAAAGCATTAGCCTCGTAGCTTGTTGCGTCACGACTGCAGCATGTCCCTTTTGAACTCCAAATGTAAAAAACAAAACAAGACATTACTTTTTCTTTACTTTAATTTAACAGAGCATTCACCGAAGTGGCTCAGAGGCACATTCAAACAGCTGCTAACAACTTGTGCCCCCATCGTGACCTGTCTTCTGCATCACTGCCCCACGTCTAAAGGGAGGCTCTAGTCTCTATCAACCTCCTGTCTGCTTCGTTATGTAACAAGGAACTAATTTAGCACCTCGGAGCATGTTTTTTTTTTTCCTTTAATCTAATCTTGACAATTGTCCTGTGACAGTGGAGTTTATTAAACTAAACACTTGTATAAAGCCATAAGGGAAACACTCAGAAAAGACGGGGTTTTAAATAGAAGTTGGTCTAAAATGACTTTGGAGATTTGAGATGCAGTAATTGTGATTCTCCAGTGTTAGTCCTCAGAGTTTGTGTTTGTGAATGAGCCATATGTCTGGATGTAATCTCAGAGGTCATATATTTGTAGTCTCTCGATGGTTGTACCTCTGCGTGTTCGAGACAAGGTTTAATTGAAAAGGAGCTAAAGGCCGTGGTGTTTCCCCGAAGGAGCTGCCTCTAAATGGAGCTCAACAAGAAAGGGTTAGAAAGAAAAATGGAGATTATGGTTCCATAGGTTTGTAGTTCCTCTGAGAGTTTGAATACAGGCTTCAGACACGTTTACCTGAGTGGGTCGAGTAATAACTGGAATGAGGGCAGCTCCAGAAACCTCTTGTGTAAATTAAATGGATTAGTTTTACAGAAAATGGAGGATTATGTCTATAAAACACAAATAGCGGTTATTGTTTCTTGTATAAGACTCGACTTGTGTGGTTATCGACGCAAATTATCCATAAATATATGATTAATGTGAGCAATTTCACATTTATATATTTATACTTTTGCTCTGTTTGGTGTGTACAGACTATGTCACATTAGAAGCAGTTTTTTTGTTTGTTTTTTTCCAAGAGATAGTAGCTTGTTGAAGGTGAAGATGTTTTATTTCTAATCTGAGGGACTTGGAGTTGAACTGGAACTAGAGCTTTAATATCCCTCAGAGACAAGGGTTTAACCTGAAACTACTGTGACTGGACAAGGCTGATGAAAGTTAAAGTCTGGTTTCATGTGCATTAAGTTGAGGAAAATGGTTTAAACCCTAAATAGTTTACTGTAAAAGGGATTGTAATAGATGAGAACCTCTATTCAGGAACAGAAAACCTTGGAGCGCTCCCATTGGTCGACACTTGTCACATGACGTTCCAGGAAGTTTAATAGCTGCAGATAAAGTGTATTTTCAGCTGAATATGTCTTTTAACAGAGAAACAGCTGAAAAAGAAAAGCATCAACAGAGAAAAGGGAGGCAACGTAAAACACAGATAAATACTGTCAATTCAATCACGTAATGTTTAACGAGGAGGAGATAATTGTCGTCCTGACGCTGAAGTCACAGCTAAGCTAACGCTAAACTCTAAACTTCAGTTTGGTCAAATGGATTAGTATTTTGGAGGAAAAACTGGTCTGGTTTTATTTATTTTTTAATAAAAGAGAAGCAGGAGAGGTCTCTAGGCTGATTTTGGAGGAGATTGGAGTCTGTTCAGGGCTTTTTCATTTGAACAAAGATGGCTTCCTTTGCTCCTCTTTAAAGTCACCTGGCCTAACATTGCTGTCCTCAAAGGAATGCCCTTTCTTTTTAAGATGGAGGTGTACAGCAGACTCAGGTTCACCAGGATGGACCCTTCTGTGTTGATACATTCTTTTGTGGATCACAAATGTCACAAAAAAGTTACAGAGACTAGATATTGGTGCAAGAAAATCCAACATATTAAAAAGAAGACTCCCATTATGTTCTATCATGAAATAATGTTAAATAATTTGTTTTAAGATTCAATTTTAACACTGTACATTGCATTTAACGTGTGTGTGAATATGAGCAGCCTTTAGTGTGTTGTGTGGAAAAAGTGTCTGGACTAATACAAACAATGGACAACATCTTTTAGCATCACATCTATAGGTGTGTAATGGGAAACACTCAAAGACACAAAGACTGAATGGAAATTGGTTCAGAAATCCTTCAGAGATTTGCCGTTTGAACATGACTCCAGAGGTTTGATAACAGAGTGTGTGGATTGAGTCTCTTCTGAACCGTCTTTGGAGCAGTGTTTGTGAATGTGCCATATGTCTCTGAATAAGCTCCATCTCAGAGGTCGTATATCTGTGCCGTCGGTCTCCAGACGCTCGTACCTCTGCGCCTTTCACACCGACTTTAATTGAAAAGGAGTAAAAAGTCCGCGGCGTTCCCCTTCGGAGCTTCCTCTAAATGGAGCTCCGCTGTTGAGGCTCAGAGACCGCTGTACGTTTGACATTCCTCCGAGAAAAAAGACTGACGAAAACTGAGAACAGGGCGAGGAGTTTTATCTAAATATGTCGGATCCCGGTGGAAGAGACCGGAGGGAGCCGTCCCGGGATCGGAATAAGCCTCTGGCGCGGCACCGAGTCGAGCGGTTAGCACCGAGCCCCGGACACAAAGCTCAGGGCTCACAGCGCTCCGTCACTGTCGACCCGTTCCCGTTGGTTTAACCCCGTCGACCCGTCTCCGTTTGTTGCACAGAAGCAGTTAGCATCGCTTCGGGCGACAGCGTCACACCTCTGCATCCAGATGTGTTTGCTCAGCTTCTGTCCTGAAATGTTCACTGTTATGGAATTAACTCGGGATGTAGCAGATAACAAGAGGCTCATTATTAACCCTTCCATGATATGAATATACTTTAGTTGCATCTTTTTCAGTTGTTTGGTGTGTTATCATTGGGATAATTTCATGTTATGTACTGTATGTGTTGCCTGCATCCAAGTAACTTTTGGTTTGAACTAAAAATGCAGCTCCATGAACCAGGTTTTAGACCAAACTGTTTTTCTTTGGTTCAGTTTGGTCCAGACGACAACAACCTCTTTTTATCGAAACAAAGTGCGTTTCGTTTGAATTTGTGTGAATGTGCTTCACGTGATGGGACTTTTAGACCAAATACAGGAAGAGAAAAACAGATAGCATTGTGGTTAAAAATACATTAGACTGCATGTTTATGTTTTGTAAGGCTCTATATTTAGATTATACAACAATGCCTCCTCTGAAGCTGTTTGTGATCTTAAAAAGCGTTAAACAGTTGCTGTTTTGGTAATTCTATATGAATAATATTACAAGGGTTTTGGACGGAGTGGTTCACACCTGACTCTCGGTCTTTCTTTGAAGAGTCTGCATTTCCTCCTCATGTTACTGTGGGTTCTCTCAGGCTTCCTCCAAACACATGGATGTTCAGGTGATTGGTGACTCTAAAGTGCCCCTAGTGGATGAATGTGAGAGTGAATGGTTGTCTGTCAATGTCTGTGTCTACATGTCGGCCCTGTGACTTTGTGTAACCGACCTCAGGCCCAAAGCTGCTGGGATAGGCTCGCGACCAACTAACAATGTAACATGAATGAATAAATAATAACAGGTCTGTAAAGCTTGTGGATTCTCAACAACAATCCAGAAACAGGATCTTACAAAGAGAGTTCAAATCCAGGAAAAACAAATCCAAAGAAATGAGGGAAATGAAGGAATACACTCAAAAATGGAGACTATAGAATGGAGTCAACGAGGCACAGGTGGAACATATTCAGGACGGAGCAGGTAATCACACAGGAGCAGGAAGACAGGTCAGAGTAGTTTCAAAATAAAACAGGAAGTGATGCAGACGAGAGAACATAACCTACAGCATAATTTCCCTCATTTTTGGGTTGTTTTATTGACTCTGACACAGATGAAAAGTGTGTTATATCTGTGATAAATATAAAAATGCATGGCTCAGTTCAAGTTAATGAAATAAAGGTTTAAAAGATAAATAAAAGACAACTAATGGCTGTAGATACTGTAACTTTTCCTCCTTATTGGTCTAAATGTACTCACTATAGGCACAGTTGTACATTTGATTATGATAGTACAATTTACAGTACTTGTACATCTTAAATCAATCAAAGCCATACCTCTGCAAATCTTTATCAAAATGTAGGAGTGTTTGTTGCCAAGCATTAAAAATAGATTATTATTAGTAGTTCACAGAAATATGAAGTTGGTGAAGCATTTATTTATTTAAGTGTTTGCATTTATTCAACTGAACAAATCATTGAATCTTTCCTTCAGTCATGAAAGAATGACAGGAGCCTGTTTAGATCTAATTTAGATTTAATGAGATGTTATTTATTTATATCTCTCTGAGCCATAAACAATAAATGTGAAGCTGAACGACTTCTGTGCGACTTTGTGTGGCTGTTTACATTTTAAATCATTATAGGTCATTATTTTTGACCTGATGCAGTGTTTATCAATAATATTCATGAATCTGTGGAGTCTTAATGTCTTTGTGAAGGTTCATTGGCTGTTTTCTGAATGAAAACTTAGACTAAACAGAGTAAATATTCCAGGTTCATTCAGTTTTTGCTTTTCTGAATTGAGAGAGCAGCTGTAATGACCCGTGAAATTTCACAAACTCACCTCGTCCCATCTTCCATTGGAATGCATCTTTAATATCCCGCTCTCTCCGTTCAGAGGAAACATTACAATTCAGCGCTTCACTCCAACGAGCTGCAGTTTGGGACGAAGTTACTGAGGTGAGAAAAGGGCCCGACCTGCAGCGAAAACCATTCAAGACTCGCACCGGAAACACGCCCCTATCTGTTCCTTTCGTTCACGAATACATCATGTGTGGAGAAAGTTTGGTTTTTAGCAGATGTAGCAAAAACTCACACTGAAGGAGAACATATAGTTTGTCTTAGAAGCAGCTGTGGGCAAGAAATACATAATACATTTATCTTAAAGAATATATAGAACAGCCCTGAGTTAAGACTGAGAATCTGGGGTTAGCAATGTTTTTTCTCATTTTGTCTCTGTCTCAGACTCCACTCTCCTCCAAAAGCAGCCTAGAGACCTCTCCTGCTTCTCTTTTATTAAAAAATAAAACACAAAATACTAATCCATTTGACCAAACTGAAGTTTAGAGTTTAGCGTTAGCTTAGCTGTGACTTCAGCGTCAGGACGACAATTATCTCCTCCTCGTTAAACATTACGTGATTGAATTGACAGTATTTATCTGTGTTTTACGTTGCCTCCCTTTTCTCTGTTGATGCTTTTCTTTTTTCAGCTGTTTCTCTGTTAAAAGACATATTCAGCTGAAAATACACTTTATCTGCAGCTATTAAACTTCCTGGAACGTCATGTGACAAGTGTCGACCAATGGGAGCGCTCCTTTTTGGAGCATGTGATTGTCCAAGGTTTTCTGTTCCTGAATAGAGGTTCTCATCTGTTACAATCACTTACAATAAACACTAGATGGCATCATTTTTTCCACAAATGGTTGCTTTTACTATTTACTATTTGGGTTTAAACACTTTCACAACTAGAAGAAAAAAACATCAGGTACAGTCGGTTTAGTTTTCTGAGCCAAAAAGCTGAATTGCACAGAAGTCAATCCATTCTTCTGTGAAATGTTTTATGATTTAATATAAAAAAGAATAATAAAAGTGTACCTCTAATAGAGCTCAATGGCAGGAGGTTGATTGGATCACACAAAAGCCAAAAATGGTTGGCGTCATGACTCTTGAATTAAAACTAAATCAATAAAATATGATCTCAACATTACTATAAACACCAACGGAGCTAATGACAAAAAGAAAGTCACGTTATTTATTAGGAATTTGGAGCTTTGAATAAACTACAAGCATGAAAAAGTGGTTCACAAACTAAAACTAAGGCTGGTTTATGGCCGTGGTCCAAACTGTTGAGCTAAAGTGGCCCCTGGTTAAGATTCGTCCGAGTGTTTGGGCTCTCAGACGCTAAATGGACCCAGGAGACGGACAGCGATGGCGGTTTGTTTGTTTGTGTGTGTGTGTGTGTGTGTGTGTGTGTGTGTGTCGACAGAGCAGAAGACACGGGGCAAAGGGAAACACAACAGGGCTAATGTTTACTTGGAAACGAAGCTTATTATTTATGCATGAGTTCATATTTAGCTTTTTGCCCCGTCTGGAAAAGAGCTGTAACGTATGTCAGAGTTTGGGATTAAATATTAAAGAGAGAGTTGTCTGGTTTTAAACATCTCTTAGACATTATTATCAGTGAGTAGATGGTTACAATTTGTTGATTATACTCTCAGACTAGCCCTTTTTATAATTATTTTTTGTAGGATTTTCCTCTCTCTCAGGATTATGGGAAATCATTGGTGCATTAGGTCTGGAGCAGCAGTAAATGCACAAAAACATTTTATTAGTTTTTTATGCAAATTAGCCATGTGCTTTTTGGTTTTACTTTCACTTTTTGCACTTTTTTCAGCTTGTGTGCCATTTGCAGAAAAAGTCACACTAGGAGGGCTTCAGAATATTTCAATCCGGGTATACATCGTACGATTTTGTTCATTTCAGACAAAAGACGGGAAAAAAGAATAAGAATAGTACCGTTTTACGACCAAAGAGGAGCTGTGACAGAAATAAGTGTCAGATATTTAGAGGAATCAACAACAAACACAAACAAACAAAGATGGAGGAAAAACATAGAAGTTCTTCTTGAGACTCAAATACAGAAGACTATTTGGTGAAGTTATGGAAACAGAGGCTTGGTTTATTCGATGTTTCGTCCAGTCTTTGACCGTGAATGTGGGCTTCTCCTGTTTTTCTTGTTTTATTTCTTTATAATGCACATAAACTTCACCTTACGTTTCACCGAAGCCATGACGGCTTTAGGAGGACGTGGACCAATGACACAATCACTGCGTTTAGAATCTGAAATATGCTCCGGCTGAACATGCAGTAGATTAACATCGACCGTTTTCACATCGTGTGGATCGCACAAAGCTTGAGACTAGAGGCAGAGAGAGGATTTTCTATTCTTTATTCCATACACAGTAATGTCTATTACTTTTTGGAGACTATGACTAATTATTACTTATTGTTACTGTCTTGTACAATTATTGTTGTTAATGTGCATCTTTGTTTGTCTCGATTCTGTTGTTTCCAGAGACATGATCTGGCAGTAAACTTCTTGGTATTGCCATAATACAACAGATAAAAACTGGCTGCAATAATGGCTCATTAATTGGCTCATTATGGTCACATTTTGGACCATTAACTCCACCACTAACTGTTTATTTGCAGTGTTACCTACGAGAAAAGACCTGACCAAAAGATCTGTGTCAGGAGCCAATTATTACTGGTAAAAGTTATATTTTACATGTTTATTGATGTTTACTGATGCTCTAACTCTGGCAAACTCTTCAGATTCTATTTACAACTCCTTCTAAAACCACCACTTATCACTCAACTCTATAAAATGTTGAAGTTTTACAGTTTGACTTTGTCGCCTGGCGTCTCGTCTGCGTCTCCTCAGCTGTCCACACGTCCATCCATCAACCAGAACGGCTCAAATGAAGACAAAATGCTCCGCTATAACCTTCTCACAGAAAGGACAATGCGCGAAAACAAAGCCCACTTTCCTCTAATGCTTTTCGGCCCAAACTATGGCTGTAATATTTCAGCGGCAGTCATGTTAGCCAACAACGCCAATATTTTAGCAATCATATTAACCTTGCCAGCCAACATCCCGGCATTTATATTAGCCTCCGCCCGGACACTATTTTAGTGTTATATATCAGCCGTGATGCATCTGCTTCTGCTCCAGCGTTTCAGTTTGTCTCAGACCAGGCCTCGCTGCCAAAGGCTCTGCTCCACGGCCAGACTCAGTAAATTACCACAGATTTCTTTCTCCAGCAGAAGGAAATGGAGCCTGTGTCTTGGAAAAATCCACCCACCATTTGGCAAATTCAAAAGTGTAGTTGCTCTGACCTTTAACTAATGCACGTATTCAAAAATAGACAATACAGCCCCGAATCTTGATCAGAATATGTGGATATCTTGAGATCAGAGGCTGCAAATATCAAAATCCAATCCAACAATCCAATATTTTAATTAGGAATTAAATTGAACAGCATGGAGCCAAGCTTCAAAATGGGCAAAAACAACACTACAAATTCCAGAAATAAATAAATGGATCATCAATATTTCAGAGGAAAAATGTGAAGTAACTTTCAGTCAGGAGTTCAGAGAAATAAATATAATAAGTGTTGATATGGTTTGTAAACATTGTAAAAGTTAGAAAATAATAGTTAGAAAATAAGTTTGGTTAAGATCAAACCAGATCGTGATTCAGGGAAATAGACATAATTGTTAATATTTACCTTTAAATACACAACATTTAAGATTTAATGACTATTGGGTCCTTCATACAAAATATTGCTTGTAATTTTTAATAATTAACCTAAAATACCTCCTAATGTCTAGAGTTAACTGGCTCAAGATGTAATTACCAGCTCCTGGGACACTGTTGTAAACTGAATAAATAAATACATAAATAAATAAAAAGGAGGAACATGAAGTAACTGAAGTTAAATATCTCTTCTCAGTGGGTTCTATGGCGCTTTAAATCTTAAATTAGCTGCTTATTGCTGCTGTAACTGCAAAACATGTTCATATTTTGAGGTGTGTAAACGTAAAGTAAACAGAACAAATAAAATGAGGCGGTTTTATTTGACGTTACCTGAGTCTGAAGGAAGTACACAGCAGAGTTACAGTGTTTGTCTAGATCCTTGTTAGTAATATAATAAATCTTTTCTGTGTTAATTCTGGAGTCAGTTGCACAATAATTACAAAGACATTAGCCTCATTAGCTTCATTAGCTTGATGTAACGCAGTATTTTCTGTATTGATTTATGCTAATTGCTATAATTGTGTTTTTATTCATTTTCCGTTGCTTTATAAAGACATTGTTTGGCGTTTATATTCATAGACTGAAAAGTATTGTTAGTGTCTGATTTACAGTTCTCTAGTCTCCAGTCTGTTCTTATCAACGACGCCGGTCGCTAAATAAAAGCTATCAATAATTTTTCGATTTCTATTTAATATTTCACAGACATATTTCTAAATATACAGAATATATCTGCACACAAAGGTGGTCTGTAGATGTCAGTTTGGTAAATCCATCAATACAGTCTCAAACCTCGACATAAAAATCACAAGATGGCTGCTGAAGTATCTTTTCTTTCCAACCACAATAGGCCTCTTCATTCTCCTCGGCTTCATCGAGGCGTTGAATGATGTGAATGGGCAAAACCGAGCCTCAAAGCATTTATTGTTCACGCCACAAAGCCTCAGCGGATCTCAGCTTACATCCATCAGACGTGACTCCTGGTTTCATGCACTTATTTCACTGAAAACTCTCTCAAACAGACGCTACTTTGATCCTCGGTCTGTTTCCCAGCTCCACGTTCGCCTGATGTGACTTGAAAATCTCTTAAATTGGTTTCGGAGTCATACGTTTAGGCAGATGGGTTATTTCCGTGCAGGTGTACACAGACTGAGCCCATTATAAAGACGCTGAAAACATCGATTGTTGAGCCGGTGACAGGTGTAATTTAGGCTTCGCATTCAGCTGAGAAAATTGTACAGAGCCCAGCGTCGTCGGAGCTGCATTGTCGCCAGGAAACTGTACGTAATGTTTCTGAACGACACACAGACATTACTCAGATCTCTGCTTCTTTTCAACCATTTTTGGAAACAATACAGTGACTTTTGAGGTTATATTTAGTCACATGTTGTAGATAAAGGCTGAAAGCACGAGAGATCTTTCTGTGAAGCTATGGATAGTGGATACAGGAAAGTCTATAGAAATACCATTTTGGCTTATTTTATGCAGTGTTTAATGAGCTTTTTCTTTAGGGACAAAAGGATAGGATTAAACAAAAAGTGGGAGACAAAACCAGACCAGTTTTCCTCCAAAATACTAATCCATTTGACCAAACTGAAGTTTAGAGTTTAGCGTTAGCTTAGCTGTGACTTCAGCGTCAGGACGACAATTATCTCCTCCTCGTTAAACATTACGTGATTGAATTGACAGTATTTATCTGTGTTTTACGTTGCCTCCCTTTTCTCTGTTGATGCTTTTCTTTTTTCAGCTGTTTCTCTGTTAAAAGACATATTCAGCTGAAAATACACTTTATCTGCAGCTATTAAACTTCCTGGAACGTCACGTGACAAGTGTCGACCAATGGGAGCGCTCCAAGGTTTTCTGTTCCTGAATAGAGGTTCTCATCTATTACAATCCCTTAAAATAAACAGTAGATGGATCATAAAGACTATTTTTTCACAAACTATTTGGAATTTTAACCATTTTTACAACTAGAAGAAAAAGAAAATCAGGTACAGTAAGTTTATGGAGCAGTAGAAAGACATGATCTTTTAGTTTAACCTTTTTACATATTGTAAAATAAGTATTTAAACACACCATGACACATTTATACATAACTCAGAAGAAAGAAAAAACCCCAGTGACCAGTGACAGTTCATTTGGATCCACAAAGCTCCTGATTTTCATGATCCGCCCCTTGTCCTTTTGGTAAATTTGTCAACATGTCGTGACAGTGCTGTGGTGGATTTCCTGTTTTAATGAGCCGCCTGCAGCGTCTGGATCCTGCTGCGAACACCAGACATCATTTAGACCGAGGGCAGACCCGGCCACACGATCCCCGCTGCTGCCAACAACACCATTCATTTAATGGAGACGAGTCGGAGCGAGGACGGAGCCAGAACTGCACCGAGAACAGGCCGAGGGGCGGCTTAATAAGGCCCATTTGTTCACAATCACAATCTGTTATGAGGTAATGTGCCATTTCTTTTAAAGTTTTTTACATCTTTGCTCTTATTAATTAAAACTTCACTTTAGTTTTTGAGCCAAGGTTGTAATCCATTCAAGGAGACAAAAGTACACTGAACGGACGCCAGTGTTTGCTTTGAAGCCGGACAGCGTCAGGACTCAACAAAAGCAGACTTAGACCAGGTTTTAGATAAAGACAATTTATTCAAAAGGTGAAACTGGAGTTGGTGAGTCTGGAATCCGAGTTAAGATGGACGGAGTAACGCCACAGCAGGTGGAGAAGCTGGAGGAGAAAGGAACGATCTGGCAGCGACGTGAAGAAAAATGTTCTGCAGCAGGTGAGTACTGGATTTTCTTCAGGTGTCAGTCAGTCTCGGATCAGGAGCTACACCCAAACAAGAAAATACACAAATACTGAGACAAGAGGGAGGAGGAGGAAGAGGAGGAAGAAGAGGAGGAAGAAGAGGGGAAGCTGGCCAAAGTGGTCAAAAGCAGGAGGCAGACTCAAAGATTATTTTTCCAACCAACCTTCTTATTCACAGTGGGCACCGTGGGGTTCCAAATAAATTCTTAACATTTAAACATAATCCACGTGCTCTCTCCAGACGAACAACGTTAACCAAACTGTCTTTAAACTAAATACATGAAAAGAAATGTAGTGTCAACAAACGCTAAACAAACAAACCCAGGATAGTTTTGTCTAGAAATGTTTAGTTGGTTTAACGGAAACATTTTACAAATAAAATAAATCAAATCAGAAAAAGTGCCTCTGATCTCAGTCCAGTTTGTCACAAGGAGAGACCTGGACTCTTCTGATGCAGTATCTACAAGATAAAAAGGGGTAAAACAGTGAATTTGTTGTTGTTTAATTGGTTTAAAATCCAGTGTCACACACTTCCATTTTTATTTTTAATAATTTAATGTCTGCTCATTTAATTTTTCTGACATTTTATTCTTTCATATGGTTTGTAGTTTTTAACTCTATGAGGTGCTGATCCAAACATATATAAAAGGATGTAAAAAGTGTGACAACATGCTCCAGTCTCCATCTTTGAGCTATTTTATTCAAGAACTGTCAGTAGTACTTGTGTTTACAGTGATGAAACCAGGGCTAAACCATTACTGTCTGAGGTAATAAATACACTATAGTCTATGTCCATTCAGGCAGATTGCTTTGTGCTGCAGAGACATTAGTGTTTAGCTCTAATGTAATGAAGCCGTTATGGAAGTGAAGCCTGTCATATCAATACAGCAGTTAAAAAGATTAAGACCAGAGCATCGGAAACACTAAAGGCTCACTGTGGACTTCAGCGAGAGGCCACTCATCATCATTTCACTCGAGGACAAACAGCGCAGCAGTAAAAACACTTCAGGACTCAGACGTTTATATCGGATTTTTATCTAATTATAATCTGGATAAAGCAAAATGTCCATAATGTGTTTGTTGTGAATAAGAAGCGGGTCGTTATTATCAGAATCTGAGTCACAAGAGTCCGAGACACGAGACCAGTCCATCCAGGTTTGGTCTGAGAAAAGGTTCAGGGGTATTTTGCCAAAATAGAATCCTGGATGTTCAAATAAAGATGAATTATCAACACAATGTGACTACTTAAATTTTAATTTTAGGTGTGTGTCTCTGGACGTGTTGACGATGCAAAACTGTAGCTGAGTTTGCACAAGAACTACATCCAAGTCCGAGTCATGAGTGCACAAGTCCAAGTCTAAGTTCATTATTGTGTTTGGTGTTGTTCAGACAGACTCTTATGGTTGCTCTGTTAGTGTGGTTCACTTGGATAAATATGCTCCCATTCAACCCTTTAAAGTCTGGGAGCACTTCCAACTGAACTCTGGTGTCGTTTGATTAAAATGTGAACCAGAAGTGAACCACAGCAAAAACAGGAAGAGTGTCATAAATCAGCAGAGAGCAGAAAAAAGGAACCAAAACAGTATTATCCAACTAAAAAACATGGACAGAGGGCTAACATAAAGCACTGAGGAGGTAAATGCAATGTTAAATGCCTTATTAGCATTTGAGCTAACGGTAACATCAGTGTGTTTCTTAGAAAAGGCATCTTTGTTGTGTTTGGTGCAGTTTAAAACACCAATGCTCTGGACCTGGGTTTTTTGCTGAAGGATTGAACTAAATGGATCGTTCACTGTTTTGATGCAAACTAATAAAGCAGATTCAAATGTGAACGCAACAAGTCTTCGTTGCGTTAGTCGAATGGAGCCCCACGTCTTTGTCCCTGAGAATTTAGTCCGAGTCAATGGACTTTTCCGAGTCAAATCCCAAGCGTTTGATTCCTGTTCGAGGCAACGCATAAGAAAAGTTAGGTTTATAAGTCAAACTTTTATATGATGCTCTTTGAACCCACTCTTCACACGTTTGTCTGAAAGGTGCTAATTACCCACTCTCTCCGTCAGCTTCAGGTGGAAATCATTAAAACTCTGTGGGTCGTCAAACTGTTTTAGTGAGAAAGTGTAAATTGCATTTGGCTGTTTGTATTGTTCAGCTCTTTTTGCCAGAACTTCCCGAACACATTACCACTTCTTTGATTAAGTGTCTACAGAATGAATCTGTGCCTTGGAGCAGAGTTTCCCGACTTTATTTGACACCGTTTGGACCTGTTTGTGCCATTTTCCGATCGATACCTGGAGCTGCAGAGGTTTTTTTTTCCAGAATGTGAGCTTTTGCCCCGAAAAGATTGGCACCCGCTGCTCTGAGCCGTAACCCTGACCCTCCGGAGGATATTAGAGAAACAATGTGGGAAATAAAGGAAAATAAGGAGGTAGGTGTAGTCAGCAGGCCAAACTGTTAACCTTTTTGTCTCGGTGGAGTTTGTGGCCATACTTTTGACCAAAACACGAAGGAGCAGCTCCGAGGAAATGAGTTTCACCCTGGAATCACTCTGGGCTGTTGTTTTAGGAGCTGCATCTGGACAGAGCGGTTTTCTGAGTGGATTGTGCAATGTAATGGCATCATGCAACTAAAGTAACTCAGTTTCTCAGTTTACCTTTAAAGATTTCAGTTGTTTGGTGTCTAAACCATGTGCATTTGTGCTTTCTGGTTCAGTTCAGTTTAGTTCATCACATTTTGACACAGATCAATGAATTAAAAATGTGCTCAAAATCTAGCCACAAATAAACATTTTTGTTGAGATTGTTTATTTTTTTGTGTGTTAATATGTTGTGTACTTATTTACTGTTCTCTTTTGAGCTGAACCTGCTCTGCTCGTGAGGGATGCTCTACAGCAGTGGAGTCAAACTCAAAAATGTGAGGGGCCGTGATACGAAATAAAAATCTTCTCAGGGTCTGAAGGAGATAATATTTTGATTGTGAGATTACTTCTTCATTTGTGAACAGGTTTTACTCAGATTAACAGATTTTAATTGGATTTAAATGGATTTAAACCAGTTTTAGTCGGATTTGAACATGTTTTATTTGGATTTAAACAAGTTTTATTTGGATTTGAACATGTTTTATTTGGATTTGAACATGTTTTATTTGGATTTGAACATGTTTTATTTGGATTTGAACATGTTTTAGTTGGATTTGAACATGTTTTAGTTGGATTTCAACAGGTTTTAGTTGGATTTCAACAGGTTTTAGTAGGTAGTGGTAGGTTAATCTTTGTAGCAAAAAATCAAATCCATCTAAAACCTGTTCAAATCCATCTAAAACCTGTTAAAACCTAGTGTAAAAAACGTAAACTACTAAAAGTATTGAAGGGCCACATAAAACATTGCAAAGGGCCGCATTTTGCCCCCAGGCCTTGAGTTTGACATGTGTGGTCTGGTGCTTATATAAACTGATAATAGGACATTTTAGAATTTGTAGTAGTGAATATTTGTCAGAGTTTCCAAAAAAAATAACCCTGAAACCAGTCTAAGAAATCTGTGAGAGACTGACCACAGCTTTTTTCACCTCAAACTTCAACTACAGACATTTCAAAGCTAAAAACCCTTTGGTGACAGCGTGTGGTGGACACTGGCCTCTTCATCCCGACAAGTGGCATTTATGTTGACTATATAAAGGCCTGTTCCTGTGTGTTTCAGTGACTCACTGTGAACCGGGCTCGTGTGAAGTGTAATTGTTCTGTCTCGTTCTGAGTGGGCCTTCACACTTTTCTCACGAGGCTCGGGTCCAAACAGGAATCTCTGCTCCGGCCTCAAACCTTCAGACTCCAGCTAAGAACAGTCATTTGGCATTTTCATAAAGAGACATATTTCCTGCTCCGTCGGTCCAATGACACCAGTTATTTGGGAAGTGTTACTAATGACTCATATGCCACCTTTGAAAGTCTGAGGCAGTGGCTTAAAACTAAAAACTGAGCATGATATTTCCCTCTGTGCCAAAGACTGCTTTTAAAGCCAGAGCAACACAGATATTATTATAAATGTGCATTTTTACCAGCATTTGGGTCTCTTTTCAGCTCCGATATTTCTTAGAGATTTTTTAAAAACACTAGAAATGGCAGAGACTTGTCACAGAGAAAACTGACCTTTCTATGATATGTTCATGTTAAGAAATGCCAGTTTTCTTTAAAGCTCCACTTCCTGATTTTCTTTTCATGTCCCTGTCTCAGACTCTCCTCCAAAATCAGTCTAGAGACCTCTCCTGCTTCTCTTTTATTAAAAAATAAAACCAGACCAATTTTTCCTCCAAAATACTAATCCATTTGACCAAACTGAAGTTTAGAGTTTAGCGTTAGCTTAGCTGTGACTTCAGCGTCAGGACGACAATTATCTCCTCCTCGTTAAACATTACGTGATTGAATTGACAGTATTTATCTGTGTTTTCTCTGTTGATGCTTTTCTTTTTTCAGCTGTTTCTCTGTTAAAAGACATATTCAGCTGAAAATACACTTTATCTGCAGCTATTAAACTTCATGGAACGTCATGTGACAAGTGTCGACCAATGGGAGCGCTCCTTTTTCGAGCAAGGTTTTCTGTTCCTGAATAGAGGTTCTCATCTATTACAATCCCTTAGAATAAACATGAGATGATCATAAAGACTGTTTTTTCACAAATGATTGATTTTTCATCCGTAGAAAAACATATCAGGTAGAGTCTGTTTAGAGACGATAGAACAGTATGCCTCAGGACTGAACAAATCCTCTAACATCGGGACAAACTGTTTTAACAACAATAGAAGTTTTCACAATAAACTGGCCTCATACTTTCCCCAAAACAGCTATTTCTTGTATTTTTTTGTAAAGTACATCTTAAAGTTTTTCAGACTCTTTGCAGAAGTGTTGACCGCTGCCTGAGAAACCTTTTCAAACCTTTCATTTCCTGTGTTTGGTTCCACCTCTGGCTTCGACGCGGCCCTGAAGCTAACAGCTCGGGTCCTGTTTGGTGTAAACCTGTCAGTCAGAGCGGTCCCTCAGTCCCACCTCCATAACTCCAGCTCCAGACCCCGCACGAACCCCAACTCCCATGAGTCCCTGCTCTCACCACTCTTTCAAACTAACACTAACTTTAATCTGAGGAAAACCTTGAAAAAAACGGTGTATTTCTGTTTCCTGTTGTGATTCTCACGCCGTTAACTCCAAACTAAACTAATTGTGGATTCATTTAGAAAGCGTCTTTACAGCTCAGTGCCTCAGGACTCGTTTTGTGTCCGTCAAAAGTCCCAGGATCACTTTTGCTTTGACTTCTTCCTCTTGGAACAAAATTGGGTTTGCTTTGGACTTTCCCCAGACGCCAGAGCGGGGCTGTAGTTAAGAGAAACCAAAAAACCAAGGCCGAGTCATGACCAAGACCAGAGTGTTCGGAGACTAAGAGTTTCAGAGACGGCGGCGGAGTCGAGGTGAGTTCATGATCCGTGGGAAAAGAAAGAGTCCAAGTCCAGTTCGAGGACAAACAGTCACGAGGGGTTTGCTGGAGCTGCTAAAAAAGTGGGATTAAAAAAAGAATTCAAACAAGAAATCAATTCCAATAAATAAAAAAAAACTAAATAATAAAAAAAAATAAACTCTAAAAATCTGTAACTCCTCCCCCAAAGTATCTTCATGAGGATGAGTATTGAGCCATTTTTAGAATTATTTAGTGGAGCGACTTGGTTTTGTGGCTTGAATATTGAGTTTTAAAAAGGTTGTATGTCTGTATATTAGCATGTGTGTAGATGTGTGCACAATGTATTCAAATGTGGATTAAAATAAATGAAATGGAAAAAAAGGGGTTGGAATAAATAAGAAATAAGCACTGCTTCCTACGACTCGTTTTCAAACTCCAAATATGTGTTTTTTGTTTAAGTTTCTAAATAATTACTATGTTGGAATGTAATATGTTTCTTTTTCTGTTTTAATCATATGTTTGAAATAATCATTCAGTTTGGGTTTGGACTGAGTCTTGTCTGAGGCTGAGTTCTATTTTTGTTCTCGGTCCCTGAACGCATCAGTCTTTTATTCTAACCTCTATAACACCACCAGAACAAATATGAGTAACTGAATCCATGTGCACCTGTGTTCTCTCTTGATTTTATTTGTTTTGTCAATGAGGTCTGATAACGTGACATCTGTTCTTGAACGCAGCCCAAAGTGACTCAGAACAGTGTAGTGTTTCCAGAGCCTGGTGCCGTCTGTGAATGGAGCGAATGTGATGATGCATTAAAGCCGGAGCACGAGGATCAACAAAGCATTCATCATCAAGTGGGATTTTGGCAAAAAGGGGAGTTTTTTTCTTCATCTTTCTCTGTGTTCAGTTACAGTTTTGTTCCAGAGTAAACTAGGGTCAGGGCAGAGTTTGGAGAACGCTCCGTTTAGAGACTTTTATTAAATGTTTAAAGGCCACAGTTTCATGAATCACAGCTAGTTTACCTTCCTCTGTTCTTTACCAGGAAGTATTATGTTTTCCTGCATGTTTTTTGTATTTACGAGCATTAAGGCTAAGGTTTCATTACTTATTTACTATATTTCCACTGGGTTTGTTTATAGACGACAGCCTTTGGACGATCACATCCTCTAAAAAGAAAGTTTGATGCAATTTAAATATTTACAAAAAAGGCAAAAATTTTTTAAAAAGAAAATAAATTTTTTTTAATAAAAAACTTATAGGGAGGAAAAAGAGAGGGGAAATATACAAAACATAAATATAAAGTATAAGAAAGATTTACTGGCCTTATGTTGTACACTGAGCTCAAAAATATGTTATTATTTCTGACCTTATCTAATTATTTTCATTTAAATACAGCTCTTTACATTTGACTCCACATTTATTTGATATAAACTCATTATTTTCCTGTGGGGTCTATAACAATTAATGCACTCTTCACTCACTTTTACAATTGATAAAAACAAACATTTAAAGTATATATTAGTTTAATTGTCTGGTTTCAAATACCCCTCAGCTCATGTCAGCCATCTTTGATTCTCTGCTCTGACCTTGTCCTAAACTTTGTCGTCTTACGTCAGCATTACAACAAATGCAGCATAATCCAGGCTTTAATCACCTGGATATGTTCATTCATTACAATAAGACACACAGAGACACAAAGATGACGATTGTTGTGGACTGTCAAACTCAAGGCCCAGGGGCCATATGCGGCCTTTTGCAATATTTAATGTGGCCCTTCACTACATTTAACAGGTGATGTTTTAACTGGATTTGAACAGGTTTTAGATTTAAATCAGATTAATTATATTTGTTTAAGAAATCTTAAGACAGTTTCTGCTACAAAAATAATCTGATAATCTATAATCTGCTCAAATCCAACTAAAACCTGCTCAAATCCATATAAAACCTGCTCAAATCCAACTAAAACCTGTTCAAATCCATATAAAACCTGCTCAAATCCAACTAAAACCTGTTCAAATCCATCCAAATACTGCTCAAATCCAACTAAAACCTGTTCAAATCCATATAAAACCTGTTCAAATCCAACTAAAACCTGTTCAAATCCAACTAAAACCTGTTCAAATCCAACTAAAACCTGTTCAAATCCATCTAAAACCTCTTTCCACAAACGGATGACAATATTATTAACGATAACTTTTGTAAAACTCACATTGAAAACACCGGGATTATTATTAACTACCGCGGCCACTGCTCTAGTTTTTTTTTTTATAGTCGTTTCAACCTTCACTTTTTACAGAAGTCACGCCCCGAGTTAACGTTTGGAGCTGAGTTAATGTAAAGGGCGCCCTGTAGGGCAAAGCAGTGCAGCGTTACAAGCAGCTATTTATGATCTTCCTAATGAGACAGCCATTAGCACACACATTACTTTAATACATAACCAATTAGTGATTCTAATAGGCCCTGGACTTATTAATCATGCTGCGCACACACAGGCTAAACTAAAAGCACAGGCTTAGAACGTCAGGCGTCTCTTTGGAGCAGAAAAAAATAAATAAAATCCCCCTAAAATCCAAGCTTCTCTAGTTTTAATTAATTCATTTTCCCGAGGTCCGCTCTGTGAGTGTGTGGTGCATTTGGAGACGCAGTAATTACAGAATAACAAGGCGCTGAAGGGGAATGGTGATCAAAGTACTGAATATAAAAGGAAACAGTGGGGGAGCCTTGTTCATAAAATAAAAACTGAAAAGGTCCTAGTAACAATAAGTGCTTGATGTCAATGGGACAATGAACAGAGAAGAGTATTTAAATAATCCATATTTTAAAACAGATTTTGTCCGAACACTTTAACAGACTTTATTTGTTATTTCTCATTGAATTAAAGCAGTGCAACAGAGATTCTTTACAAATACAGATCCATAATTAAAATGATTCACACAGAATACAACTAAATGTCAAATATCTTTCACTGCTGTATTCCATAAAAAAGTATTGATTATAAAGTGCACACACATTATTCATATTGATTAATTTTACTCAAACAGCAATCCCAGTCAAATACATAAGAACAGACTAAATGGTCAGTAACAGTATCAGCAGTTTGAGTTAAAACAGCGGCGTAGTGGTTTCTTTTGTTTAAAAAAGGTAAAATCAGACCAATTTTTCACCACAAAATACAAATACGTTCCATTAAATCAAAGTTTAGAGACTAGATCACGTCTTAAAGTCTCATTTTTTCAGATGATTCCTGTTACAATAAACTTCAGGAGATTACACTGAAAAACTAAAGGCAACAGGAATAAAATCAGGTGGATTCTGGACTTTTAATGCCTCAGTCTGAGTAAAACTGGTCTTTAAAGGGTTCTTTTATTGTGAATGTGACACTGTGTGAAATGCAGTAGTATACAGTAAAACTAAATTCAATAGCATTTGTCTTTAATGGGAAAACAAGTCATGTCCCTGTTTTATTATCACTGAAGGTTTCATCCTGTAAAAAGGAGTTTGTAGTTTATTTTGGTAACTTCTGATTACAATTCCACATTTCAGTCTTATTAAATGCAGGTAAATATCTTTAATAAATCTGTTATATGAACAAACACAGAGCCAGATGAACAGTATGTACCAGAAAATATACAAAACAAAGTATATAAAGTATAAGAGACAGATTTACTGGCCTTAGGTTTGACACTGAACTCAAAAATATGTTTATTATCATCATTTCTGACCTTATCTAATCATTTTCATTTAAATACATCTCTTTCCATTTGACTCCACATTTATCTGATTTAAAGACTCATTATTATTATCCTATAGGCTCTATAACCCTTAATGCACATGAACATGGACATGTTTCTGCCTCGAGGACAACAATATGTCCAGATATTAGCTCAACATAAAGGGTTTGTGTCATTTACTCATGAACTGTGTAATATCCATATGCTCCTACTTTAACTGAGCTCTGTGCTGGCTTTTTACATAAACCTTCCTTTTATTTAGTTCTTTTATTCTTTCCAACTTCTCCAGACGGAAAACATTTAACACTTGAGTTTAATGTAAATGTGTGAAATATGTTAAAACAGTCTGCTTTTCTGTTTAACACCATTGTCCAGTTCACACTGTTTATAATAAAGTGGACTCCTACTTAAAGTGTTAGGATTTTATAAGTGCATATAAAAGTTTATATGGACAAGAAAGAAGTTATCAATATGGTTTTTGATTGATTAATGGGACTTCAATCTTTATTTTTGTAATTTATTTGTATGTTGTAACTTGTTTAATCGTCTATTGTTGAACTAATAAAATTAAATGAATTAAATTGTTGGTGCCCAAATCTGATTAATAAGAAACACAACCATAACCTAAAATATCTAAGTGTTTTTGTGGTAAACAGCAGAGTCCTGAGCGTCGCTGGCAGCTGGTCCGGGACGTGGTCTGGTACGTGTCCCGAGGCTGGTCCGGGACGTGGTCTGGTACGTGTCCCGAGGCTGGTCCGGGACGTGGTCGTAGACGTGGTCCTGGACGTGTCCTGAGGCTGAGACGAGGCTGGGACGAGCAGCTGGAGCAGCATCAACAGGTTTTACTCCAGTTATTTCAGAGCCTGCAGCAGTTTGACCTGTGGCCCATAGTTTCACTGCCGCCCAGCAGGTGCAAGTAGGCGCATGGGCCCTGGGATATCCTCCGTCTGATGTAGTGGAATGAGTTTATAACATAACATTGAAAAAGAACCCAACTCTGGGATTCCACTAAATTCAAGAGTGATGCAATATTTAGCCTGAGGTCACTGTTTTCCTCAAGGATTTACAGCAGTGACTGGGTTCAGGTGAAATATTATTAGAAATAAAGTTTTATATGGATTTAAATGACTTAATTAATCTGAAGTCTGGCTTTTAAGAGACATTTGAAACAGTGGATACAGTCAAATCAATCTGTGACCACTTTTAACTCGTCTTTTATTGTTGTGTCTCTTGTGTTTTTTTGTATTTTGGGCTATTTATTGTGTATTTTTTACCTGGAGACTCATGAAGGAAATGAACAGTTCTGCTGCAATCAGACACATTTACAGCTGTGGCTTTTGTTACAGATGTTCATTAATGTGCATTGTCCCAAATAAATAAATAAATAAATAAATAAATAAATAAATAAATAAATAAATAAATAAATAAATAAATAAATAAATAAATAAATAAATAAATAAATAAATAAATAAATAAATAAATAAATAAATGTAAATTAATTTAAAATAAAAAACAAATATATAAAAAAAATAAAAATTGTTACGTTTTTGTTAATTGTTACAGAAAAGAATAGAAAATTGTAATATAAATCTATCAAGCATTTAAGCTACAGCAGCTAAAGACAAAAAGATAAAAGTAACTGGAGGGTTAGGACTAAACAGAACGGTAAATGCAGGATTAAGAGTTATACACGGCTGGTTTTAGGACCTGTGCTTCCCCATTAAAGACAATTAAACCAAGATCAACCTGACAAAATTAGCATATGCTCTGCTAAAGTTGCAAAAGATAAAATAAAGTAAAATGCAGGTCGCCATTGTAGACAAAAATAATGTAAACGCAGTAGCTTTTTAGCATCTGCTCAAGATAAACACAGCAGTAACTTGAGTGGAATTAGAATATTTACGTTAAGTCTTCTGATTGTGCACCATTTGACTTTTTTCCTTGACTTTAGTATTCAGCCATCGCTCGTTTACTTTATCTCAACAATTTATCTTCTCCTCCACTTTACTTTTGACTCTCTCTTCTCCAACTTCTCGTCTTCACCCCTGGTTTTCTCGAACCCGGCCGTCTGTCTCTGAGCGGCACCTCCTCGGCCCGGCCTTCTCCTGGGGCCTAATTAATTTACTCAATCAGGCTTCAACTCAATTAGCATAACCCCTGTTTGATACTCTGCTGGGGGGCATTCGGGTGATTACCTCCAAGATCCGATCAGTTTCCGAAGCCGTCGTCGCGTTAATGTAATGCTATCGTGATGCGGTACACGCCTCTTTCTCGGGTCGGGTCGAATTGAATCGTGAAGTTGGGATTTTTTTTGGGTTTTAATCAGCGCAGAAGGCTGTAGGTCGGTTCTCTCTCGGGAATAACTCACCCGAAGTCAGAATGGAGAAAAAAAAGGTTAGATCGGCGACGTAGATTGTCAAGAGCTGAGCAACACTTTGAGGAAAAGGAGAAAGACAGATGGAAAACAGACAAATAAAGACAGAGACACTGGAACAGGCTTCGAACACACACGAGACATGGTTTATTCATACGTGGAGGCGTGTTCTCGTACCTGTGCTCGACACAGATGGATAACGAGCCGGGGTTAGCTCAGGAGAGAGTGGGAGAATTGATGGAGCGACTTCAAAGTTAACCTGATTATTCTGCTCAGTAGGGCTCCATAGTAGGTTCAAAATGTATTAGATTAGCAGCGTGCACGAGCCGCGGCGGGTTTTGATGTGATTATGATGTGATTTATCATTAAACATTTGAGAACATTCGCCTCAAACTAAATTAAAAAAACAGCCTCGACAACAAACAGCGCTAACAAACATCCATAGAGCTATTATAGAAAACATAACGTAAAGATGTGTGACATATGAAGCTTTTAGAAACAATAACTTTGGGAATTGGCTGCATTGACTATATTATATTGTGTATTGCATGTTTTGTCTCACTCTAGCATCACTATAATAACAATAATTAACTGGTAAAAGCTATAAATGAAGCTAACATATGCTGTAAACACATCAGCTCAAGTATAGTAAATTCCAATCATCTTATATTTTAACTAAAAAAGACAGTAAAGAGTTGGAATAAACCTTTATTTTGAGATTTTTCACATTTTTATAAATACCAACATTTGTCCACGTTTCATTTGCTGCCATTTCTCTATTTTTATCTTTTGAGCTGTTTCTCTGTAAAATAAGACATATTTCCAACAGAATAACTCATTTCCTTGGTTTATTTCCTTGTTCCTTCGTTGTTGACATCAGTGTCGACCAATGGGAGCGCTCCTTTTTACCTGAAGTGAGCTGTGATTGGACAAAATCTATTAAAATCCTTCATTATAAAGACTAGATCACGTCTTAAGGTCTCATTTTTTCAGATGATTCCTGTTACAATAAACTTTAGGAGATTACACTGAAAAACTAAATGTAACAGTGAAAAACATTAGTAGGAAATCCAGTGTTTGTCCAAGATGGTGTATTTATGGGACAAATCCAGTGTTATTTGTCCAGAGACCTCTGGGACCCTCCATCAGTGGAACATTGTTTGGTTTGCTTGGTTAAAAATGTCTAAATGCATTAACCTACTTTGTGTGAATAAAGACAACATTGAAATCCACTGAAAAGACAAGAGCTGCACCTTTACCTTTAGCTGTTGTAAATCCCGTGCTCCGGGTCGTTAAACAGTAAAGTGCACACTCCGTCTGCTCTGTGTTGTTCTTGTTCAAATCCGAAGAAAAGCACTTTAAAAATCTGTATAAATGGAAGTGCGTCACAGTCGTAAAAGGAAAGAGTACATTCATTCAGAGCAGATGGAGTTGGACAATGACAAGTCAGCGTTAGATTTAGAAAAGCAGACGGAGGGAGTTTTTTTTGAAGGAAATGTCGAGCCTTAACGACCCCCGAGTCTGAGCCGAGCCAAAGGAGCGTCCTCGGACTCCATTATCCACGACAGGTTTAGCCCGGGGCACGGAAACCAAAAGGACCCGGGCCCAGAGGAACACAGTCTGGATTAAAACACATTGAGTGGAGGCTTTACAGGACACGGGTCAGTGATGCTTCCTGCACACGACGCTGACAAATGTGTGTCCAAAACGGAGCCACCGAGGGGGTTTCTGAGGGTCTAAAAAACATGACATGCCTCCACACACAACGGACTCTGTGCTTTTGAAGACTTGAGAGCAAAAATACAACCCGTTTTCAGTGGAATATGGTCCAAATCTACAGAATATACCAAGAATTTGAAGAGATAAAGACTATTCCAAAGCCTCTTTTGTCCAATGAAGCTCCATGTGGATTTATATTTTAGTTTTACAAACACAGTAAATGAGAATTATGTGCACGACTAATAGATATTGACTAAAATTTACAAACTATTAAACTATTGAACATGAGTCTCTCAGACATTTTGAAGATTAAACAACCATAAAACATTCACTCATCATTATATTCATTTTGGTATACATATTTTTTAGCCCCTTATTAAAAAGAAAGCTTAAAGTGTTGACAAATACGACTTCAAAATGCAAGGATCTGCTCAGGGAATAAAGTTAGATGAATATAATGCATTTAGAAATCAAATCTGTCTGTTGTGTTTGTAGATGTAAATGTAAATGACCTAGATTTCTGTATTTTAGTTTCATAAAGATGGATCTGAGAGAGACTGAAGATGTTTTTGAGGTGGTACATGTGGCTCAGGTCTGTCTAATAAAAGCAATAAACAATAAAAACAATAAAAGCCCCCAAAATAATATCTTAAAAAGACCACTGTCTAGAAAACAGTTCAACTAAAAACACTATTTTTGGCTCTTCTTTTGGTACTTTTTGGTTCTAATAAAAGCTTGAAAATAGTACAAACTATAATTATTTTTAGTTCAGTTTCAAATATATTTGCAAAATGCATATATAATGAAAGAAATATACAGATAATAAACTTCTGTAAAAAAAAAAAAAAATGTTAAAATAAACTAAAACTTAAAGGTGAAGAGAATTAAATAAGATTGAGCTGTAACACTGCACAAACTCATGAGTGTTCTGTGGTTCTTTGCAGTTTAACTCAGTAACAGGGATATTATTCATTTATTTTTCCGGTTATATTCTGTTATATAACTTTTACAGGACACACACTGTCTTCAGACTAAAATTCTGCCTCGTCATCCTCCGACACGTTTCCCATGATCTTGGCTCGTGTCTTTGCCGAGCTGCACTTTCTTCCCGAGGCTTTACAAATTTAATGCACTGAGTCTATTCTTTGTGACGCTCACTTCGAGGTGTGCCACAAACGATTACCGCCGTCCACGACCTGCTTTTGTTCCGTCGTCTTCAGCTCCGCTTTTAGCCATCGACGTCCTTTCCACCAATGACCAAGTTTTATCCTTCTTTTAAATAACTTTAAAGCAAGAGATGGCTCCAGTTTTACTCAACCCTCCAGGTCCATGGACATTTTGTGTTTAAAATTTATTTTTGCATAAGTTTGTGTTGATGCAAATGGAATAAAACTGGGACAGGTTTTTGAGGTGAATTTAGATTTTTGTGGGGTTTTTTTTTCTTCAAGTCTTTCCTTTGCCTCTTAAAAAAAAATGATTCCACCTTTGTCTTTTTGGCATTTTTTGTGCCATTGACTTCCATTCAAAGGGCATTTTTCCCCCAAAACACTACCATTGCAATGTGATTTCAGTTTTAATTTTATCTATTTTTTCATTTACTGGTGTTGAAATCCCCTTGTGTTTCTATAGGCAACCGTTAATTAACATTTTTGTGTGTTTAAAGGCGCCCATGAGCAATTTATTTACATGCATATTTACATTTACAAAATTTATAATAAGTGTTTAGAATCATTGTTTTTTGTCACTCAGACTTGGATAATAATCCCCCCAAAACATTTAAACAGAGACTTTAATTGCTGAAAAAGTGATTAACAATTCAGAAAATTCATAAATATTTGTTATTTACGGTGAGGACTGAAGTTGAAAATGGTATTTATTAAAAAAAAAGGAAAAATATGTTCCCCAAGGGTTAATCTGAAGAGTTTTGTCAGCCTCGGTCGGGAAGTGTTGTTGAAGCCGTTCACAGCTGCTCTGTCCTCGATGGACGTCATTTTCCTGTCAGCGCCGTTTCCTGACCCGTCCCACAGCAGGCCGCCTTTTATCTTTAACACTTGTCTCCACTTTTGGGAAATGTTTTTTTTTTTTTTTTGCAGCAAGAAAGATAAATAAAAAATGAAAACGGGAGCTTCACAAACTCAAAGGTGAACTGGGAGTTGTTGAAAGTCTCTGAAGAGGTCAAAATAAAAGGTATTATGGAATCAAAGTTGCATTAGTTAGCTTCAGTTGAGGTTAAAATAATCGATATTTCTAAGTGTGTGAATCATGGGATTATCCTCAGCCCCGTGCGATGTGTTTCAAGTTGATTCATGGTTTCTTGCGGGGGCTATTCCCACTCGAGGGGCCGGGAAGTGTCTCCGAGTATAAATCAAGAGCAGCTCCAGTAAATCAAATACAGTAGAAAGTGGGACTACATCGCTCCTTTGCTCCAGCACTTAACCCTCGTCTGATTAAGAGCAGCCAGTCTTTAATGGAGACCAGCTGAGGATAGAGTGAGTTACACCGAGACACTGTAAAAGGGTCGAGTAGGACTACAACCGAGCACTTTTACATGTCTTTGTGGCAAAAGGTGGCTCCATCTTTTAAATTTGTCTCATTTTGAAGAGTTTTGTCCAAATCAGGAACAAATAGCTGGAATAGTTCGACTAAGAGCAATTACATGATTTTAAAAGTGAAAATGGGTCAGTCCCAAAAGAACACCAAGTACTATCTTACATGAACAGGAATCTACTAAAAAAGACAAACTTTTATTTTAATGTAATGTTAAATGGAGTTTTCTTTGTATCAAATATTCAGAAACCAGGTTGAGACATTCCTAAAGGCACAAGGGACTTTCCTTTAACAGAACATTTCCAAATCAGCACAGTTCACGTGCTCCTCGAATGATTGTCCCCCAGGTCTTCTGAGGGGGGACACTCTCCTTCTGGGCTGCAGGTCTAGACTGAGCTGGACCCGACTGGGACCGAGGGGCCGATGGTCCCGGGGTCTGAGCGCGGCGGGGGAGGAACCTCACAAAAGCGTTTAGCCTTTCGGAATCTCACGGCGACAGCGTCTACGGCGTCACCAAAGAGACCCGAGGGGAGACTGGGGCATCAAGAAGAAAGGTCCTTCTCCTTGATGCCCCTGAGGTTGAGCCACTGTAGCTCGGAGAGAGAGGTCAGTGGCTCGGTGCAGCTCTAAAAACACCAACAGACCCCTCCACGCTCAGACCCTGCAGCAGGTCAGCCTGATACCCCTGCAACACAGTCATAGTGTGCAGCGCTGCCCCAGCCTGACCCGCCCTGTCTTTAAAGAACACGGCCTGAGCACGTAAGACTTTAATGGGCAGCAAGTCACACTCCCCCGATAGACCAAGTGTTCCTCCCCAAACACTCGGGAGCACACACCTCTCTCCACTATCCATCGTTTATTTATCTTTTTTAAGCTGTTCACAGACTGGACTTCTCTCACACAAGACACAAGTGATCTGAAGACAAACAGATCTGAGAGCTTCCTTTGCCTTTTATTCCCTCTGAGTGTAATCAACAGGTGTGTCTAGTCTCCCAGGTGCTGGTGATTGGGCAGAGGGCATATATTCAGGACAATTCTTGGTGTGTTTGACACACAAGCTTCACAGCCGTCCGACAATGATTCCATAGCGTTTGCGCCGCAGCATCAAAGTTTAGCTTTTGAAGGAACAGAACATTGAAAATACATTACCCTTTATATTTTAGAGACTGAATCTATTGTAGAAATAGTCGACTAAAACTAAAACTAGACTAAAATTAATGAGGATTAGACTAAATTATGACTAAAACTAAATTGCATTTTAGTCAAATAACTAAGAATAAAACTAAATTAAAATTTGCTGTCAGCATTAACACTTCCACACTTCTTACTTTGCTTCAAATATGATTTATTTCTTGTGTCTTGATGGTTAAACACATGACACTGATTAGTTTCTCATAAATACAACCATTAAAAGTTCATATCCAGTGATAAGTCTATGCTTCTTTTCTGTTTATTACATCAGAAGTCTAATAATGTCTGGAGTGCTTGTCGACAGATGGCCAACATTAACGAAGCCAACTAAAGCTAATGTGAACAGACGGACGAGAAAGAGCCACGTTTCCTGATTAGATTTTTTAAAAGATGATAAAAACACAGTATAATTGATGTTACATTAAGTGTGTTGATCCTGAATCTGACGCTGCGTGTCAAACATCGCTGTGAAATTAAATCCAGGCCGGTCTCTGTGTTCATTATACACCTGCTGCTGGGATTAATCAGGTGGAAGAGCAGAGCCACGTCATGTATGTCTCAGCCGCTGGTCATTATTAAGAAAAAGAGAAAAAGAACAGAGGAGGTGTAATAAAGAACAGGCTCTGATCTTCAAACACAGCTAAAGATCTGTAGGAACATGCTTTTTAATCCATTTAATGAACGAGACATTAGTTAAATGCAAACGTTTGACTGGCCTGTCCTTCAGACTCGTTCAGGGTGAAATTATTTAGCTTTTCCTTTTGAGTTGGATCAGATCAGTGCAAATATTGGACAAAAGGACAAAGAATGAATCCATTAAATCCCATTCATCTCATGTATTTTATTGTATCGTCTTCAGGATAAAAGAAAATCAATGTCATTTTTAAACAAACTATAATCATTTTAATCCTTAGCTTTTAAGCACGATATAAAACCAACACAACAAGAGTTTTGTGGACTTTGTTCGTCTTAAATCTGATCACCTGACGCTCCCTGATGTCCTGCACCTGTGTCTAATGGTCTCCCCGTCCTCTTGAGTCAAGTATATAACTCTCTTTTCTCATTGTTCCTTGTGTGTTCACCTCAGAACATCAATGTGTTTGTGTATTCTACCTTTTGAACATGTTTTCCTTTTGGATTGGGATAGTTTTGCCTGATTTTTGTGAAGAAACTAAGCCTCTGACAGTTGTTCTTATTGAGTCCTTTGTCCTTATTTTGTATGAATAGAATAACTTTATTGTCATTGTACAACGAAATTGAAAGAGCAAACCATCGGTGCAGATAAAAATAAAATAAAATATAAATAAATAAAAAAATAAAACAAATAATAAAAAATAAAATAAAATGAATAAATACAAAAATAAATTAAATTAATACAAAAATAAATTAAATTAATACAAAAATAAATTAAATTAATACAAAAAAATTAAATACAAAAAAATTAAATTAATACAAAAATAAATTAAACACAAAAATAAATACTGTAAAAAAATTAAGAAGGCTAGAAGTTAAAAACACACACATCCATCACATTCAGCTGTTGCACGGCTCCCTAAAATTGAAGAAGTAAAAGATATTTAACTTAAAAAGACAAAGCAGCATTTAAGGTGATAATCCTCTTCTTGTGCCATGTTTTTTTGTGTTTTAAACCAGTTGGATTTTGCACATCACTGTAATACTCACTGTACACTGCACAAAATGCTTTAACACTCGCCCAGTTCTAAATGTTAAGTCCAACCATAGAAGTCTTCATACCTCCTACATAACACACATTCACCGATGACTCAGACTGAATATAATGTAGTGAGTAATAAAGTGAATATAGGGACACTGTGGAGGGGCCAGATGGACACTAACGGATCAGGCTTTAAATCAAGATATAAAACAGTTTTTGGGAAGGATCAGTGCCGTTAAAAAAGTGCTCTGTTGTTTTATTGTAGCTACGACTTGTTCAGGTCAAAGTCTAGAGAATAAAAATGAGAAAAAAACAAGAGCGATTGAGTGGAGTCAGGTTTGTGGTTTGGAAAAAGAGGAAAAATACAAAGAACCAGTGCAAAGAGACTGAGGGAAGTTATATCAATGTTAAACATGCATTTGTTTATGGACACATTGTTGGAAGAATATAAGAAGAACAGAGATTATTGGTCAAAGAAGCTATTTGTCTCAAAAATGGGAGAAAATGGAGCAAATATCTAAGCTTGTGATCTTCATAATTAGACACGACTGGGGTCAGTTTGAATTACTTTAGACGAGATAATGACGGGAGTTTAGCGTCGAAACATGACGAGGTTTATAAAAATATTGGTCTGATAAGGACTGAATTTTGGATTAAATGTGTTGCCACGAATCTCCACGTCCAACTTTTAAAGGTAGAAACCAGATGTTCTCATTAAAACACTCAAATACTACAAAAGCAGAAGAGGGAATTCAAAAGCTTGGACTCTGAGCCATTATCCAGACGGTCTTTTGTAAACATCTGAGTTTTAATTGAGTCTATACATCTATGCAGTGGATCTATCTTCTTCTGTGGTGCAGCTGGACGTATTTCTGTGTGTTCTCCCCAGATGCACGTCACTGATGAGAGGATTTACTTTCCTTTTGGCAGCTCTACAGTGGCGCCCATTAATCGCCCATTGTCCACTTCTCCGAGGCTCAGCCGAACTCTGGCGCTTTATTAATTAGGACGTATAGTCACCGCTTTCAACGTAAAGTGAGGTAATTAGTTATGGCGTATTCACTGGAGGCTAACGTTTCAATTCTGGTCGTCCTTTAGCAGCGTGAGAGCAGACAGTAGAAGATGTGCTCAACGAACTGTGTTGATGTAAAATGACACAAAAATGAACAAAAGTGCACATTTGTCAGAACAAAATGGTAACTGGGAACATGTCCAACCTGCAACTTAACCTGCAGAGCATTTATCGGCGGCGTAACCACAAAAAGGGCCCAGGAGACTAATTTGAAACGGTGCCAGAACATATTTGTCACAGCTCCATCTCCAGAGTCAAAACAGAGACAATTACAGAGAATGATGTGATGCTGGACGACAGACATGAACAAGTGAAGGGGACATGGACTTCTACAGCCAATCAAATGGAGAATAGAAGATACTATTGTCATTGTACATTGTTCAACCAAATGTGGACATACTCATCGGTGCAGAAATAAATAAATAAATAAATAGATAAATAATAAATAGATAATACATAAATAAATAAATAAATAAATAAATAAATAGAAAATAAATAAATTACTAAATAAAATAAATAGAAAATAAATAAATTACTAAATAAAATAAATAAAATAAATAAATTACTAAATAAAATAAATAAATAAATTACTAAATAAAATAAATAAATAAATAAAATAAATTACTAAATAAAAAAACATAAATACATAAATTATTAATGAATAAAAGTGCTATTTAATTTCATTTCTAAGTTAAAAACCCACACAGACCCATCACATTGAGCTGTTTCACTCATCACTCAATCATGGCAGCATTTGAAGTGACAGTGGCTCCTGGTTAAAAACAGTTTAATCTGTTTGTCCTTGTTTTAATTGTATCTATACCTTGTGTATCTTTTGCCCGAAGGTAACAATCCAAACAGAGACAGTCCTGTAAATGTTTATTCCTGGACACAGTGGGAGGTGTTCTTCTGGAGCATCTTCTGTTTCTTATTGTTGCAGCTGGAAAACCAAACACAGATAGTTTTGTTAAAATGCTCAGAATGCATGTGATTCTTGAGTAACTAAAGTATCACCCGAGAGTTTAAACATCTCAAAAACACCAGAATTGGACTTCTCCTCACTCTCATAACAGCTGCTACAACTTAAAAACAACTTTAGTTTCTTATACGTCATACCCCATCCTGAGACCATCAGGGGATCTTTTTTTTTTTTTTCTGTGATTGCTTTTATGAAAATATTTTATAAAATGCATTAAAGTGATGGGTGATTTTTATTTAATTTATTATTTGATATTTATGATTTAAAAAAATGTAAAATTAAACCAACATTTGAGTTTGAATAGAGCATTTAATCCATTTATGAGGTAGAAATAACCCAGCACTGTATCCGAATATAACCCTTCTGTTGGGTTAAAAACTACTTAATTTATTTTTACGAAGGGTTTTTAGGGTGTGAGTGGTTAGCATTTCTGCATCACTGCAAAAAGTCCCAGGTTCGACCCCGGGCGGGGGGGGGGGGAGAAGGGGGGAGAGAAGGGGGGCTTTTCTGTGTGGAGTTTCCATGTCCTCTGTGTTGTGAAGTCTTCCCTTAACACCACAAACATCTCTGGAAATGAAATCAGTGGGACTTTTCTGGTCAAATAAACAAAATAAATAGTAGTTTCACTTTTTTTTGATTTCATTTATGTATTTATCGGGACACAATAAAATAAATGAAGGTACATTAATGTCAGAAGAGCAGAGATCCTTGTGCACAAACTTCATTTCCATCTGTTGTTCCATTTAAAAAAAAGAGAAGGAGAAGATGTTGCACAAAAACATTAAATTACAGCAGCTTCAGGTGAATTCACACAACTTTATCTTTAAAATAATCAAACTCATTCATCATTTAACATGTATCATTATAACAGCATCTAGTTCCATACACACCTTTATTATAGATTACACTCATTCATCACATTTAGATTAATCCAGCATCAGGTTATTTACATCCATGCATCTTTATTATAGAAGAATTATACTATAAATAAATGTAAAGCAAACAAAAGAGAGGCCATCAGGTCCAGGTTTGGGACGGCCCATAAACGTGTCCATATTGAGATGATATCAGAGTCAATAATGGGGCCCATATGGATCTGATCTGCCATAAAACTGCACTCGTTTCCATCTATTGTCAGTTCAGCGTCTGTCGTCCATCAGTAAACGGTGGAGTTTAAGAATATTCAGAGACGGATGACGGACGAGCGCCGTGGAAGTGTTCGCCTCTCGTCTGTCGTCCTCCTCTGTGACGGGACATTAGTTTGCGGGACATTAGTCAGTAAAAATGAAAGCATATGGCGCCTAATATTTACTTGTAATGAGTCTGAGTGCCGTCATGCGCGGAAACCAAATTATGAGTGCCCGCTTTTGTGGCAGCCCAATAAATATCTGAGCCTGTAAATAAATAAATAAAAAGGTCTGGATGATTTTCAGGGACGAGAAAGCCACCTGTTTGTGTGGAATAAATGGTTTACCAGATGTCTTCTCTGCTGCTTTTGTCTCTTCAGTTATTCTTCTGTTCATTCGCTGTCTCGGGTCTTTGGTGTAGAACTAAACTGGGATAAACAAAAGAGAGCGGAGTGCATTATGGGAAACTTATGAAGAGGAAATGCACTTCTTAAACTCTTGAATTATTCTACATCGCTGTGAGTGTTTGTCTCGGAAAAGAAGCAATAAATCCATCAGAAATGTGAACGTAACGCAGCAGGAATATAAAGATGAAATTTGTCTTGGGCTAAAGTGGAAGGCAGCTGCAAAACTTTATAAAAAGCTGGATTTGAGCAGGTTTTAGTTGGACTTGGACAGTTTTTATATGGTCTTGAACAGATTGCAGTTGTATTTGAGTATTTCTAGTTGGATTTGAGCAGGTTTCAGTTGGATTTGAGCAGGTTTTAGTTGGATTTGAGCAGGTTTTAGTTGCATTTCAACAGTTTTTGGTTGGACTTCAACAGTTTTTGGTTGGACTTCAACAGGTTTTAGTTGGATTTCAACAGGTTTTAGTTGGATTTGAGCAGGTTTTAGTTGGATTTGAGCAGGTTTTAGTTGGATTTGTCAGTCTTGGGCCCCTGAGATGCTTCTCGGCCCCTGAGTGACTAAACCCTGACCTGGAGAACATTATGGTTCCGTCTTTTCCCCAAAAACCTTGTTGTTTTGTGACATTTTCCTGAAACAGTGTAAATCAGCTGTGATTCTGATCTAAAACATGTTCCTGTGTGACTCAGTGAAATCCCTGCTTCACCTCGTTGTCCTCGCGACTAAACGCTGCTTTTATTAGGCTCTAATCAGTCTCAGAAGGCTCTCTTCAAACGCTCACATCACGAAGCTGCAACAATCGCTAATAATTCTGTTGAAGTTTGAAGATCCCTGGAGCGTTGACCCTCAGCAGCTGAACATATCCAGGCTTTATTAAACTAATGTCACCTTTAAACAAAAGCTTTATATCTGAATCTGAATGAGAGACGATACGGAGGATATTTACCTTTTTTATTTTTGTTCTAGAAAGGTCACAGTTCACAAGGTTTAGTGTCTACTTTTACCAACAATAGATAATGCATTATTATTTAATATTTTTGTTTATTGTCTTAACTATTCCTCATTTCAGGTGCAGCTGCTGTATTTTTTTTTAGGATTATTGCTGTTTTAATGTTCATTACAATTTAACAGAATAGTTCTTGTCTGCATTTATTTTGTTTACACAGATTGAAATGTTCAAGTTCTCACGTTACTGTGACTGTTTTAGAGTAATTGCACTTTTTCATTTTTTCGAGTACTTTTACTTAATTGAGTATAATTTAACCCATGTAATCTGCTATTTTTTTAAAAGCATATCTCGTTATTAAAAGTGACAAAGGCCTTTCACATGATGCAGACAAATAGACTTAGGCCATAGTTTATCCTACACCGGTGTCATGCAGAAACTGGGATGCCTGGAGGAAATTTACCCAGCATTCATCTGTTTTATCAACCAATAGTTTACCGTTAAGTTTATAGAAAAATTGAGAATGAGAAGACGATTACCTCCAAGAATTCAGCCTCTGACCTAAAAAAAACCTTATGGTAAGCTTTGTAAAGTACTTTTACTTGAATACACTGCTTTTTTTTTTCTGATCCTTTTAATCCCACTTTTAATCTGATCTTTGCTGTGGCATTATTTCATTAAAGTCATTTGAAGAGTTTAATGGCAGCCAACCTTCACTTCAGACCTGAGGCTTCTTCATTTGGAAAAATTGAAGCAATCACAAATTAATTACAAATTATGAGCAGTCCATTTATTATTTTTGTTAAAATGACATAAACTTCATGATTTAATTTAGTGTTGCTCAAGTATACACGAATATAATCTTAATATTTCCATTAAAGCCACTGCAAAAACACCACATTCTATATAATTACAGTAAAATTAAAAGGAAGTCGTAAAATACAAGGCCCTCGTTACGTTCCCACATGATCAGACTCACACTTCCCCATCTGTGGACCTACCTTCTGTGAAAATAAAAGCTGTTTTATCTCCTCTCGCAAAAAGAAAAGCGATGGCATTTTGACATCAGGAGGAGGTGTAGCACACATAGCCCTCCCACTCGAGCTGGGATTTGGGCCAACGTTCGCACAAACACGAGCACGATCGGGACAAGAGGAACTTACAGTGAGTTCAGATGGTGCGATCGTGTCCTCCCACCTCTTCTTCACGGCTTTTCTTCCATTAGGCTGCCTCCTTCCTCCAGCTTTAGGCTCTAACTCGGAGATAAAGAGCTGGAAAGTGGCAAAAATAAAAGGATATTACAACACATCATTCATCATTTTCAATAAGGTTTAGGGTTCAGAGGGTTAAACGCGCTAATATTCATTCATAATCCTGTCTTTAGATCAGGGGGGTCCAAACTTTTCATAACAAGGGCCACATTTGATGAGAGCAACATTTCCAGGGGCCGATAGTGTCTTCTGATGTTGTTCTAATAAAAAAAACAGGTTTCAGTCAGATTTGAGCAGGTTTTAGATGGATTTGTACAGGTTTTAGATGGATTTGTACAGGTTTTAGATGGATTTGAACAGGTTTTTGGTGGATTTGAACAGGTTTTAGATGGATTTGAACAGGTTTCAGATCCTG
This sequence comes from Rhyacichthys aspro, assembly GCA_036850595.1. Taxonomy (NCBI): domain Eukaryota; kingdom Metazoa; phylum Chordata; class Actinopteri; order Gobiiformes; family Rhyacichthyidae; genus Rhyacichthys; species Rhyacichthys aspro. The sequence continues at coordinate 23,245,996 of CM072157.1, read as the reverse complement.
TTTGAGTCGAAACAACAAACTTAGAAACTCGGCTGAGATTCTGTTATTTTTCATCAACCTGGAGGAGGAAATGTTCCGGCTTTCCGACTGAAATCATGTGAACACACCATAGTCCTCGAATTTCCGAGGAGCACCTGAATGCACCAACACTCTGGTAGATTTATCGCTAGTTGCTTTAAAATATTCTCTAGAGGAGTCAGAATACTTACAACTGTAGATTCTTAAAGGTCCAGCTTTGCTCCTTCTTCTTCTTCTTCTTCTTCTTCTTCTTCTTCTTCTTCTTCTTCTTCTTCTTCTTCTTCTTCTTCAGGTTTAGACTCTTCTGATCTCAGTACTGCCCCCAACAGGTCGTTTTAGGAACTTGAATTCTCAACGTTGCCGGGTCAAGTGTGTTCCCTCACTCTTCCTCAGCTCCTCTCCAGCTCCTCCCATTTCTCTGTTTTATCCGTTCACCTTTTCTCAAGGATGTCCTGGTTTTTTCTCCTCCGCCGTGTGATGTAACCGAGGAGGATAACGAGTGAGACGAACAGAAACACTGACAGATGAAGCCGAGGAAGAGGAGGGACATGTGTCTGTTTGAGGTTCAGTAGGACACAGAAACAGGACGGAGCAGGTTTGGATGAAACACATTAGTAAACATTTATGAAAAACAGTCTTTCTGATCCATCTCATGTTTATTGTAAGGGATTGTAATAGATGAGAACCTCTTTTCAGGAACAGAAAACCTTGGACAATCACATGCTCCAAAAAGGAGCGCTCCCATTGGTCGACACTTGTCACATGACGTTCCAGGAAGTTTAATAGCTGCAGATAAAGTGTATTTTCAGCTGAATATGTCTTTTAACAGAAAAAAAAGGGAGGCAACACAAAATCTGATATGTTTAATGAATCCAAAAACCCAGATTAAATGGTCTAATGTCACGAGAAGAGACTCAAATCATTCTTGTTGCAAACAAATTAAATAGAATATAATCTGCTTTTGTTAAAACGTATATATATTTTCTTGATGCTTTGCTCATTCTGTAAAAATCACAGACTCTTTACATTTGGGACGTAGGGCCTGGTGAATGGCTCCGGGGCCGAACTGAGACCCAGACGAAAGACTTAAGAGGAATAAACAGAAGTCTAATGAAAAGTAAAGCAGTGATGGTCAATGATTAAAGAAAATGATGACTTTGATGAAGAGGAAGGATCTGACGCAGAAACAGAAGGTCGTGGCTGAAGATGGAGGCCTTTTAATTAAAATCTGAGTCATTCATCTTTAATAGATTAATATAGATGTTACATTATCGACTGCATTAGTTCTCTTTACTGTGGTATTACTGAAGACTCATTGGCCTACAACAGGTAACACATGCAGTTTTTCTTCTTTTTGGTTGTGTTCTTTACCTTTTTTAGCTTTTAGACGTCTACAAGTGTAAAGTTAAGCCAGTATCTGTTTGTTTGTGTAAAGAGACCATGGTTCTTCTGTACATTATTCACATATTTATAAAAATGACTTTCAAAACAGATCTCAATCATCACCAAAAAGGCAAGTAAAAGGATATATATGGCCTTAAAATCTCAGGATTTACTTGTAGATGCAGTATCTCCAAAATACACGTCATCTTTTCCATTGTAGGTCACTGAAAATACCCTGAATAATAGTGATAGTCAAAATAATATGACCTTAATGTTTAATAATACATCTGTAGGTTTATGTCCTCATCATTCAGAATATGATGAGTATTTTAAACAGTATCAGTCCAGCTACAAACACAAGACACAACCTCCACAAAAACACAGTGGTGTGATGTTATTGGTGAATAAAAAGTTGTCAAATTTGACGTTAACGCTAGAAGACACAAGAGCAGGCAATTCAGTTTTTACTTGACAAAAACGGTAATAAAACAAAGCAGAGGTCAAAATCCAGTAATCCAAATAATTCACAAGGAAATACAAAAGAGCTCTGAATAAAGACGATCTGGAAGGAAACCAAAGAGAAGATGAAGTAGAAATACTCTCCAGGAAAGACAGGAAGTCAATCTCAAACAAGAGGAACAAGGTACCCACTTCAAAATAAAACATGAAATGATATTGAATGAAATAAAACAAAGCTCAGCTGCGCAACAGACTTTAGCAAACGAAAAGAGATTTATCAGAATGAGATCAGAAATCAGAAACAAGTTCAAGATTAAATGAACATAAGACAGGACTGCTCTGATTTAAACTGTTTTTGCTGAAATAGTTTAATTTTGCACCTCTCTCTCTCTCTCTCAGCTGTGGTGCATGATGGGAATTTATCTGACCTTTTGTTTCAAGTGTTGTCCCTTAAAACTCTGAAGGAATGTACAACCCTTAGATCCAAATGAGGAGTGGGACAGTCCTTTGTCTCATTAATAAACAAAACCTGGGCTTAGACATAATAACTAATAATGACCAATAATGACCACTGAATACTTTTATTATGTTCATTTAGCTTGATATTGTCACAGTGATGTCCCGTGTGTTGATTGAAGACCCAGTGTGCAGCCTGAGTGTTTGTTGAAGCTGGTGGAGGGTATTTGGAGGCGTCCCGAGCCCCAGCGACGTACCATCTGCCCTCATTCTGTCACCGAGCCCCGACGCTCTCGACGTAAATGCTAAACAGCTCAGTGACTGTACGCTTTCTGACACCGCAATTATCTCTCTGTTTCTGAGCTCGCGGTTGTGTTTCCAATCAATGCTTTTAGCTCTGAATGAAATGGCAGCGCTGATAGATGCGTCTGAAAAGCAATAAACATAATTGGCTTTTATTGATTCAGTTTCAATCGTCCGACCCACAGCGCGCAGGACTCTGTTTGTCAGTGATTACACTTTTAGCTTCACAAATGTAACTCCATCAACTCTGTCGCACAAATCAATCCTGTGTCTGTTTTTGGGAGAATACATCCCAGTCTCTGTGAATATTGCTGTATATTTTATATTTTTTCAGAATTCTTCAGGATAAAATCACATGAAATTTTAGAATTTTTCCAAACCTGGTGATTTTTGAGCTTTTTGTGATAAATAATAAAGAAGGTTTGGGAAGATTCAAGAAGGGGAGAATACAAATAGTGAGTTTTGTTTTGTTTTTTTAAAGTTTTATTTTAGTCTCCGCCTCTTGAGCTGCTCATCCAGAACTGGCAGCAGACCTTTCTGTATCTAGACAAAAATATATATGAAAAAAGCTCTAAGAATCAATGATAAACTTTGAAGTTTCATTGCCAACAACTTCTCTTTTAGCTAATTTTGCTAAATACAAACTTTTCAAGGCCACTTTATCACAACTTTTAGATTTATGGAACTGATACCACACCAACTTTATTTATAAAGCACCTCTAAAACTGTGCAGTTAAAGCCAAAGCTGTTCACAAGAAATTAAATAAATAAAAGGAATAAAACAGAAAACACAGAACAATACAAACACAATGTAATAAAAGTGTAGAGGATATAAAACAGAATAAAAACACAAGTAATAACTTAATTTAAAAGCATAAAAGGACTAGAAACATAAGTTAAAAACTACAGTGCATTTTTAAAAGTGATAAAAAATTGACATTAATATGTTTAATGTCTAAAGTGAGTTCAGTCCAGAGTTTTGGAGCAAATACAGAAAAAGCACAGTTCCCACGAAGTTTACAAAAAACGTTTAAAGGTATAAAGCCTGACCCTAGAGTCAGACATGGATTTAAAACACAAATATTAGTCGATGCAGTAGTTTCTTCTTTCTGTTATTGCTAATTGTTCTGTATCGTATCTGTCTGTTTTACTGCAGCGAGCATCTTTCTGTCAATTAGAAAACGGACAAACAGATTAGATCAATACTCAATCTATTTCTACTTCTTTGGTTTTTTGCAAAAATGTTAAATAGCAATCACTTTTCAAAGAGGTTTAACATGAAGTCCCAAAAGAAAGACATTTAACCAAACAGTGAGTGACCGTAAAGACAGACGAGACGCCATATTGTTCTGTAACTGTCATCCCTTTAAACCGTTCTGACCGTGACATTATTTAAGACGATTGCAGTGAAAACGTGTCTGAGTCGTTATTAAAGCCGAGGACAGCCGTTAAAGCCGACGCCGTGGTCCGTCGTGTGGATTTGCTCAGAGTCTGACGGGTTCATCAGACTCGGCTCGTTCTGCGGAGGATGCTCCCACCTTTTGTTTCGTCTAAACCTCGACTTCCTTTTGTTCAGAGACTGTTCTCCCACTCGACACCTTCCACTTGAAAACACACCCACACTCTTCCACTGAGCCGCTCCTGGAGGAAGACTGACGGAAAACTCATGTAAATCAGCTTTACTTAACGATAGTAATGCTCTGTTTAAATTAAATCAATGGATGCTCTTATTAGTCATTAATTAAAGCGGTTTTTTCTTCATTTTTCTCGTCATAAGGAGTTTTTTTTTTTAAAGAACCTGCTTCCAACATTCACCTGCATAAATAAAATACCCCTTTTAAATGTTTTTTTTGTTGTTTTATTCTCTAGCTCTCAAATAACAACAAATAACATTGCTTTATTACAACAAATATTGATTTCCATAGTCAATTTTTCCATTTAAAAAACTTTTAATTCTTTATTATAACATTTTTCATCAATATCTTTCTCTTTGTTACAGGAAAACCCAAACAGTTTCTAAGTAATGATTTTAAAATTAATGTTTAACGTAACACAAAACTGTCCAAAACATTTTAATGATGTTGTGACGAAGTTGGTAGAAACTCCACTTTTCCATATTTCCTTTTCTTCAGTTTATTCATTTTCCCATAAAGTAAAATACAATATTTACTTTAAGCTTAAGTTTAAAGCTACACATTCTGTCTCAGGTTTGTTTTATTTGTTTAAATATCTGCAACAAGTCGGTTATAAACTACAAACAAGGCCTTAGCAATGTATTTTAATGCTTTTATAGGTTTCTCCAATGGTTAAAGTTTATTTTATTTACCTTTTCTCTCTTGCCTTGTGCTTTGTTCAGTTGGTACAGACCTAGAAATATTCAGGGACGGCCTCTTCCTGCTTTTATTTAGTTAAATAATAATGTCATCACCAGAACGAACCATTCACAGGTTTCATTTCTTTTGTTTAACTTGATTTTTTTTGTTTGTGTAATACATGTTTAGCATCAAACAACTCGACTAATGTCTGTTTTAAAATAGTTCTTTCTCTTTTTGTTTGGCCTGAGCCTGAATCATCCTCAGTGTAAAAGGCAGATGTGTTTAGTTCCATCTCACTGTAAATAAATGTGCATTTGAGGAACTGAAAACTGCCTCTAGTAATCTTTTTACTGCCTCTGTCGTCAGGTCAAGTTCTGTAAGAATATATTTGATTAAAGAACGAAAATACACTTCAGTTTCCATTGTTTAACTGCAACACTCCTTAAAGAGTCTCACATTTTAAAGACAACACATTTTCTCACATTTTTCTGAGTCTTTAAACACTGCTCTGGGACATGTTTGTTTTTCAGCAGCAAAAAGGACAAAAACCAGGCACACTTCACTTTTAAACCTTCGTCCATTTTCAATCACGCACCTGTCTCCAGCTCCGAGCGGTTCCGTGTTGGAGAAACGAGTGCACTGCTCCAGATCCGCCCGTTTCTCGTGTCATTTTTAGCCCTCCACTGATCTGTGTCATCACGTCCCGCGGTTCTAATGTGTTCAGTGATAAAAGAGACGGAGAAGGAGGCTGGAGTTAAGACCTCGAGACCGAACGGGAAATTAAACCAGGCGGCTCCCCATCGGCCTGGTTTTATTTCAGAATTTCATTAAAGCAAGCCGTTTGCCCAGAGGTCAAACCTGCTCCTTCAGATGAAACTCTGGGGTTATTGGTTTATATCAGTGACTTATTAAAGATGAAGAGGTTTAACATGAATCTACAAACAGTTTATAACAAAAATACACAACATAACATTTGAAACACGTCGAAATGAAGACATCATCGATCTGATTCTTTGATCATTCCTGAAAACTCTGTGGAAAAAAGTCGTCCTGTTTGCTTTTTCAGAGTCTGTTAAACAACTTAAAGAATAGTCAATCCTGTTTGAAAGCTGAATAATAAATAAGTTAGTGAGTTACAAAATAAAATAAAAACTTCTGTGGTTAGGTCATTGTCTTGACAAGATGTAATGAAATACGTTTGAACCAAACTTTAACAGTTCTAATGCTTTCATCCTGAGCCTGTTTCTTCTAACATTAAAATATTTATACATAAAACTGTTTTGTAGAATATTCCTCTAAT
>CM072157.1:23159301-23239662 GCA_036850595.1 Rhyacichthys aspro | reverse complement strand
GATCTGTTCATGTCTGAGTCGCTTCTTTCTGTAATGTTTTATTGCTGTTAATCTGTGGACAATAATTATCTCTCAACTAAGACTGATTGAGCTGTAAACATGTTTATTTACTTCAAATCAACATCTTGTTCTAATTATTCTAAAACATAAGAAATTATTGCTTTGTCATTGAAAAGAAACCACTTCTGAAACAGTAAATTAATTTGAAACTCATTAATGTTTCAGAAAACATCAGGAGGGATCTGTGCATTGAACACTTTTCTTTTAATGAATTCTTTTAATGTGGACTTCATTGGTAAAATTAATAATTAGTAAAAGTAATTTTGAGCAAACAAGTCACACTTAGATTTTTAGCGTTTCTTTTTTTGTTTTTACCACTAACTTGTGTCATTTTCAGTTTCAATACCTTATTTTTACAAGGTCTTTTACACTTTAACTTGTATTACTTATATATTGTTTGTATTATAGTTACATTTTACACATGCTTGAAGTCTTGGTTATTGTTATTATATTTAGCAGGTTGGTTTTATAAGATGAAATTAGATTAGCGCTTTGGCTTTATAGAAATGACTAATTAAAAAAATAATCGTTGAATGGTCGAGTAACAAAACAATGGTTAGTTGCAGCTTTAATGTAGTGGATATAACATGTTGTCACACACAAAATAACACAATCTACTTATTCCCCTGACACATTTTAAAAGATGACACCCCATTTATTTACTAGGCTCAATTATTCCACAGCCTCTGGCGCCGACAGAGGACAGACATGAATGACTGAGAGGATGAAGAGGATGAAGAGGATGAAGAGGATGAGTGGGTGCAGCTCCAGATGAATGTATCTCCGAGTGGTTCCCTCTGTTCCTCATTATTCATGTGACTCACTGAAAACACTCTCACAGCTTCACATTCGGAGCACATCCGAACACACGCCGACACGTTTCAGACAGGTGCTAACTCAAATACACACCTGCAAACACACTGTTTACAGAGCGAGAGACTCAACACTGAACTAATGTGTCCCTGGTGCTGCTCTCAGCCTTTTCATGATACATTCACTGAGCGTGTGAGAAAAAGGAGGATTATATTCCTCTCAAATCAAATCTACAGCTGATAGCACTGTTTACTCAAATTATATTCACTCACTGCAACAGTTTTTAAGATTATTTAGCGTTCAGAGAGCAATATAAACATGAGAATAGTTAATAAAGTCACATTTATCCACAGAACTCTGGCTGTTCAGTAAAATGTCATAAGAATTTGTTAATTTCTGAAAAAGTGCTTCCATCACTTTCAGAAAACAAAGTAGAAACAGTTGTTGAATAATACATGTGTAGAGTTAGTGGAGGTGATAGTACATTTGGAAGCTTTTATCAAGTTTTGAATGTGAGATCTTTATTTGATTTTAAAATAAATCCCTCCTTATATGGAAATTGGGTTCAGGTGGATTTAAGTTTTAGATGGATTTGTACAGGTTTTAGATGGAATTGAACAGGTTTTAGATGGATTTGAACAGGTTTTAGATGGATTTGAACAGGTTTTAGATGGATTTGATGGGTTTAAGATGGATTTAAACAGGTTTTAGATGGATTTGAGCAGGTTTTAGATGGATTTGACGGGTTTAAGATGGATTTGAGCAGGTTTCAGATGGATTTGAACAGGTTTTAGATGGATTTGAACAGATTTTAGATGGATTTGACCAAGTTTTAGATGGATTTGACGGGTTTAGTTGGAGTTCATCTTTGTAGCACAAATCAAATCTATCTAAAACCTGTTCAAGTCCAACTAAAACCTGTTCAAATCCATCTAAATGTTCAGATTTAACTAAAACCTGGTCAAATCCAATTAAACCTAGTGTCTAAAATATCACTGCATGTGACGTTTTATTTTTTATTCTGAAATATTTGGAGAATCGACAAATACTGTGATGATTTTGTAAGATTCGACGCTACTTTACGATCAAGAAAAAAAAAAAATCCCAACATTTAACAGGACGAAAACTGGAATAAAGTAACTCTGCGATGTTTTTGTCAAATGAAATTCACGTCAACGATTAAACTCAAGCCGTCAGCTCCTGCTACATCCATTTCAGCTCCGGTCTCTTTCCTGCTGCATTAAAGCGCTCGAATGCCACTTTATTTAATGGGGAGCTTTCCTGGAGACGCCTGTGTATAACCAGTGTGTATCTGTGAGGCTTTTCCCAGCAGCTGGATTACATTAATGGTAAAAATGAATCAGTGCCGGGAACCTTGAGGGCAGCATTACGGCGGCGTCGTTTCCAGAGGGAGGGATATTCCTGAACCCGCCTTGACCTTGAATAAATAACGCGGGAGCCCCTCTCTCCATCATCGGACACGCCGCGGCCACCCGCATCACGATGGGCTTCGGCGAACGCTGCGTTTAATTGTCTGTCACGGTGTAGGTCGAAACGGCGGGACCTGCTCGTCACAGCTCGCCGTTTAATACCGCGCGACGTGAAAGAGGAGAGCAGTCCACTTAGATTTACAAGAGGCACAGGTTTAGAGAGAGTTGAGCAGGAACAGTGTGGAGCTAATGCAGCGGGTGGAGGTCGTGTGAATTAAAGCACACTCATTATTATTAAATGATGTTCTATCGCAAATAATGAGCCCACACCGGGACGAATAAACGCCCCTGACGAGAGGAACGCAGTAACTCAACTTTTAAAATGCATAAACGTCTGTGTAACACTGCACTAATTTTATTTTTATTTACAGAGATGGAAAAAGGTTTCAGACATCTTTAAAATTTGACACAAACTCAAATATTATCATGAAATATTTGTCTTTTTTGTGTTTGCATTAGACACAAATAAATACAAATGACATAGTTTTTCTTGTGAACAATAAACAAACAAAACTAAATTCTTGACAGTTTTAATATGTCACTTCTAAACATTGTCAGTATCAAAGTCAACAAATAACAGAGAATGTGTTTCAAAACTGAACAAAAAATAAACTAAAAAAATGCACTTGAAGATCTAAGAGTGATTCTTACATAAAATATATTTCACAAATATTTGAGGTGTGTGAAAACTTTCTTCCACTGCTGTAGAATATTTTAATTTTTGTATTTAAGCCTATGTTTAAGTCTAAGTCCAATTGTAGTTTGTCTTGTGCAAACTTGGCCAATGATTCTTTCTGATTTAAAGCTTACACACTTAATAATGCAATTAAAAGTGTGGTTATTGCCTCATGTTTACTGTAAGTGGCTTAGTCGGACTGGAGCTGGACTATACCCTGCTCCACATTTGCCTTCAGCTGGAAACTTATTTGTTAGCTGTAATATATTTCAATTCAAGAAAGGCTCTATTATTTATTGCAGTGATTCTCAAACTTTACCCATCATCTCATAGTATATTAGTTTCTCTATAAATACAGTAATGATTCTGGACATAAACAGGTCTAAAGTGAGTTGAGTTCAGTTTAAATACAGTTTAAGAGCTTCTTGTTGGACTTGAACAGGTCTAGAGCAGTTTTAGTTTGATTTTAACAAGTTTTATGGAGTTTAAGTTGGTCTTTGAAAGGTTTTTATTGGTTCTAGTTGGACTTTAACAGGTTTTTATTGGTTCTAGTTGGACTTTAACAGGTTCTAAATGGTTTCAGTTCGACATTATTAGATTTGAACAGATTTCAGCTGGACTTTAATCGCCTCAAGTCGTTGTAGTTGGTTTTTATTTGGACAAAATCAAATGGAATATGATCAAAATGGACTCTCTCTGGTGGAGGATAATGAAGCTTTATTAAATTTAAATTAAATAAATAGATTTATTCTTCACTACTGAGACAGCGACATGTAATCTCATGCTTGGTCTATAAAACTCATTTATGACTGTGTCGTTGAAGAAGTAATGTGCTTTAAGTTTTCAGTTTTAAAGCTGTGAGAAGTGACAGAGTTAACAGTGGAACAACATTTTTAATACAAACCAAAAGGAGTGAATGGCTCAGTGGTTTTTGTTTTTATTCAGAGCAGAACAAGACAGAGCCTTTTGGAGCCAAACAGAGCGATAAGTCAGAGTCGGGAAAAAGGCAAAAGTCTTTCTGTAGAAAACTCAGCAGGAGTCGTGTAATAAACAACAGCAGCCAACAGGAAAAAGCACTAAAGTTCCAGTTTCCTCCTGGAGAATAAACCCAGGGAAGATAAACTGAGGGAGTCTCACAGCAGCAGGATCCGTCCAGAACAAGAAACTAACAGGAGCCGGTTCAACAGAGGAAACAAACAACTGTAAATATGTAGGTCCAGCTCCAGTCTGACTAAGACACTTATACCTGCAGCAATAGCTAAATATTCCTTGCATTTCTCTCGTGAGGGGCATTTATGTTAATTAGTATAGACTCATTATTTATGATAGAACATAATTTAACAGTAATGAGGTGTGCTTTAATTTAAATAACACACATCACACTGCATTAGCCTCCTGTTTCTCTTTTATTAAAATAATAAAACCAGACCAGTTTCTCCTCCAAAATACTAATCCATTTGACCAAACTGAAGTTTAGAGTTTAGCGTTAGCTTAGCTGTGACTTCAGCGTCAGGACGACAATTATCTCCTCCTCGTTAAACATTACGTGATTGAATTGACAGTATTTATCTGTGTTTTACGTTGCCTCCCTTTTCTCTGTTGATGCTTTTCTTTTTTCAGCTGTTTCTCTGTTAAAAGACATATTCAGCTGAAAATACACTTTATCTGCAGCTATTAAACTTCCTGGAACGTCATGTGACAAGTGTCGACCAATGGGAGCGATTCCAAGGTTTTCTGTTCCTGAATAGAGGTTCTCATCTGTTACAATCCCTTAGAATAAACAGTAGATGGATCATAAAGACTGTTTTTACACAAATGAATCCTTTTACAATAAACTATTTGGGTTTGAACCATTTTAAACCATTAGCCTCGTAGCTTGTTGCGTCACGACTGCAGCATGTCCCTTTTGAACTCCAAATGTAAAAAACAAAACAAGACATTACTTTTTCTTTACTTTAATTTAACAGAGCATTCACCGAAGTGGCTCAGAGGCACATTCAAACAGCTGCTAACAACTTGTGCCCCCATCGTGACCTGTCTTCTGCATCACTGCCCCACGTCTAAAGGGAGGCTCTAGTCTCTATCAACCTCCTGTCTGCTTCGTTATGTAACAAGGAACTAATTTAGCACCTCGGAGCATGTTTTTTTTTTTCTCCTTTAATCTAATCTTGACAATTGTCCTGTGCCAGTGGAGTTTATTAAACTAAACACTTGTATAAAGCCATAAGGGAAACACTCAGAAAAGAGGGGGTTTTAAATAGAAGTTGGTCTAAAATGACTTTGGAGATTTGAGATGCAGTAATTGTGATTCTCCGGTGTTAGTCCTCAGAGTTTGTGTTTGTGAATGAGCCATATGTCTGGATGTAATCTCAGAGGTCATATATTTGTAGTCTCTCGATGGTTGTACCTCTGCGTGTTCGAGACAAGGTTTAATTGAAAAGGAGCTAAAGGCCGTGGTGTTTCCCCGAAGGAGCTGCCTCTAAATGGAGCTCAACAAGAAAGGGTTAGAAAGAAAAATGGAGATTATGGTTCCATAGGTTTGTAGTTCCTCTGAGAGTTTGAATACAGGCTTCAGACACGTTTACCTGAGTGGGTCGAGTAATAACTGGAATGAGGGCAGCTCCAGAAACCTCTTGTGTAAATTAAATGGATTAGTTTTACAGAAAATGGAGGATTGTGTCTATAAAACACAAATAGCGGTTATTGTTTCTTGTATAAGACTCGACTTGTGTGGTTATCGACGCAAATTATCGATAAGCATATGATTAATGTGAGCAATTTCACATTTATATATTTAGACTTTTGCTTTGTCTTGCATGTACAGAATATGTCACTTTAGAAGCAGTTTTTTTTTTTTCCAAGAGATAGTAGCTTGTTGAAGGTGAAGATGTTTTATTTCTAATCTGAGGGACTTGGAGTTGAACTGGAACTAGAGCTTTAATATCCCTCAGAGACAAGGGTTTAACCTGAAACTACTGTGACTGGACAAGGCTGATGAAAGTTAAAGTCTGGTTTCATGTGCATTAAGTTGAGGAAAATGGTTTAAACCCTAAATAGTTTACTGTAAAAGGGATTGTAATAGATGAGAACCTCTATTCAGGAACAGAAAACCTTGGAGCGCTCCCATTGGTCGACACTTGTCACATGACGTTCCAGGAAGTTTAATAGCTGCAGATAAAGTGTATTTTCAGCTGAATATGTCTTTTAACAGAGAAACAGCTGAAAAAAGAAAAGCATCAACAGAGAAAAGGGAGGCAACGTAAAACACAGATAAATACTGTCAATTCAATCACGTAATGTTTAACGAGGAGGAGATAATTGTCGTCCTGACGCTGAAGTCACAGCTAAGCTAACGCTAAACTCTAAACTTCAGTTTGGTCAAATGGATTAGTATTTTGGAGGAAAAACTGGTCTGGTTTTATTTTTTAATAAAAGAGAAGCAGGAGAGGTCCCTAGACTGATTTTGGAGGAGAGTGGAGTCTGTTCAGGGCTTTTTCATTTGAACAAAGATGGCTTCCTTTGCTCCTCTTTAAAGTCACCTGGTCTGACATTGCTGTCCTCAAAGGAATGCCCTTTCTTTTTAAGATGGAGGTGTACAGCAGACTCAGGTTCACCAGGATGGACCCTTCTGTGTTGATACATTCTTTTGTGGATCACAAATGTCACAAAAAAGTTACAGAGACTAGATATTGGTGCAAGAAAATCCAACATATTAAAAAGAAGACTCCCATTATGTTCTATCATGAAATAATATTAAATAATTTGTTTTAAGATTCAATTTTAACACTGTACATTGCATTTAAGATGTGTGTGAATATGAGCAGCCTTTAGTGTGTTGTGTGGAAAAAGTGTCTGGACTAATACAAACAATGGACAACATCTTTTAGCATCACATCTATAGGTGTGTAATGGGAAACACTCAAAGACACAAAGACTGAATGGAAATTGGTTCAGAAATCCTTCAGAGATTTGCCGTTTGAACATGACTCCAGAGGTTTGATAACAGAGTGTGTGGATTGAGTCTCTTCTGAACCGTCTTTGGAGCAGTGTTTGTGAATGTGCCATATGTCTCTGAATAAGCTCCATCTCAGAGGTCGTATATCTGTGCCGTCGGTCTCCAGACGCTCGTACCTCTGCGCCTTTCACACCGACTTTAATTGAAAAGGAGTAAAAAGTCCGCGGCGTTCCCCTTCGGAGCTTCCTCTAAATGGAGCTCCGCTGTTGAGGCTCAGAGACCGCTGTACGTTTGACATTCCTCCGAGAAAAAAGACTGAAGAAAACTGAGAAGAGGGCGAGGAGTTTTATCTAAATATGTCGGATCCCGGTGGAGGAGACCGGAGGGAGCCGTCCCGGGATTGGAATAAGCCTCTGGCGCGGCACCGAGTCGAGCGGTTAGCGTCGAGCTCCGGACACAAAGCTCAGGGCTCACAGCGCTCCGTCACTGTCGACCCGTTCCCGTTGGTTTAACCCCGTCGACCCGTCTCCGTTTGTTGCACAGAAGCAGTTAGCATCGCTTCGGGCGACAGCGTCACACCTCTGCATCCAGATGTGTTTGCTCAGCTTCTGTCCTGAAATGTTCACTGTTATGGAATTAACTCGGGATGTGGCTCATTATTAACCCTTCTATGAAATTAATATACTTTAGTTGCATCTTTTACAGTTGTTTGGTGTGTTATCATTGGGATAATTTCATGTTATGTACTGTATGTGTTGCCTGCATCCAAGTAACTTTTGGTTTGAACTAAAAATGCAGACGTGAAAGCTCCATGAACCAGGTTTTAGACCAAATACAGGAAGAGAAAAAACAGATTGCATTGTGGTTAAAATACATTAGATTGCATGTTTATGTTTTGTGAGGCTCTATATTTTTAATAAGGTGAATAAATGAATAATAACAGGTCTGTAGAGCTTGTGGATTCTCAACTACAATCCATAAACAGGGTCTTACAAAGAGAGTTAGTCCAAATCCAGGAAAAACAAACGAGAAAGAAATGAGGGAAATGAAGGAATACACTCAAAAAAGGCTGGAAACCTCGACACGAAGGAACAAGACAATCTGGTAATGGACAGGAGTAAATATGGAGACTATAGAGTGGAGTCAATGAGGCACAGGTGGAACATATTCAGGACGGAGCAGGTAATCACACAGGAGCAGGAAGACAGTTCAGAGTAGTTTCAAAATAAAACAGGAAGTGATGCAGATGAGAGAACATAACCTACAGCATAATTTCCCTCATTTTTGGGTTGTTTTTCTGACTCTGACACAGATGAAAAGTGTGTTATAGCTCTGATAAATATAAAAATGCATGGCTCAGTTCAAGTTAATGAAATAAAGGTTTAAAGGATAAATAAAAGACAACTAATGGCTGTAGATACTGTAACTTTTCCTCCTTATTGGTCTAAATGTACTCACTATAAGCACAGTTGTACATTTGATTATGATTATACATATATATATATATAATTTACAGTACTTGCACATCTCAAATCAATCAATCAAAGCCATACCTCTGCACATCTTTATCAAAATTTAGGAGTGTTTGTAGCCAACCATTAAAAATAGTATGATTATTATTATTAGTAGTTCACAGAAATATGAAGTTGGTGAAGCATTTATTTATTTAAGTGTTTGCATTTATTCAACTGAACAAATCATTGAATCTTTCCTTCAGTCATGAAAGAATGACAGGAGCCTGTTTAGATCTAATTTAGATTTAATGAGATGTTATTTATTTATATCTCTCTGAGCCATAAACAATAAATGTGAAGCTGAACGACTTCTGTGCGACTTTGTGTGGCTGTTTACATTTTAAATCATTATAGGTCATTATTTTTGACCTGATGCAGTGTTTATCAATAATATTCATGAATCTGTGGAGTCTTAATGTCTTTGTGAAGGTTCATTGGCTGTTTTCTGAATGAAAACTTAGACTAAACAGAGTAAATATTCCAGGTTCATTCAGTTTTTGCTTTTTGAATTGAGAGAGCAGCTGTAATGACCCGTGAAATTTCACAAACTCACCTCGTCCCATCTTCCATTGGAATGCATCTTTAATATCCCGCTCTCTCCGTTCAGAGGAAACATTACAATTCAGCGCTTCACTCCAACGAGCTGCAGTTTGGGACGAAGTTACTGAGGTGAGAAAAGGGCCCGACCTGCAGCGAAAACCATTCAAGACTCGCACCGGAAACACGCCCCTATCTGTTCCTTCGGTTCACGAATATATCATGTGTGGAGAAAGTTTGGTTTTTAGCAGATGTAGCAAAAACTCACACTGAAGGAGAACATATAGTTTGTCTTAGAAGCAGCTGTGGGCAAGAAATACATAATACATTTATCTTAAAGAATATATAGAACAGCCCTGAGTTAAGACTGAGAATCTGGGGTTAGCAATGTTTTTTCTCATTTTGTCTCTGTCTCAGACTCCACTCTCCTCCAAAAGCAGCCTAGAGACCTCTCCTGCTTCTCTTTTATTAAAAAATAAAACACAAAATACTAATCCATTTGACCAAACTGAAGTTTAGAGTTTAGCGTTAGCTTAGCTGTGACTTCAGCGTCAGGACGACAATTATCTCCTCCTCGTTAAACATTACGTGATTGAATTGACAGTATTTATCTGTGTTTTACGTTGCCTCCCTTTTCTCTGTTGATGCTTTTCTTTTTTCAGCTGTTTCTCTGTTAAAAGACATATTCAGCTGAAAATACACTTTATCTGCAGCTATTAAACTTCCTGGAACGTCATGTGACAAGTGTCGACCAATGGGAGCGCTCCTTTTTGGAGCATGTGATTGTCCAAGGTTTTCTGTTCCTGAATAGAGGTTCTCATCTATTACAATCCCTTACAATAAACACTAGATGGCATCATTTTTTCCACAAATGGTTGCTTTTACTATTTACTATTTGGGTTTAAACACTTTCACAACTAGAAGAAAAAAACATCAGGTACAGTCGGTTTAGTTTTCTGAGCCAAAAACTGAATTGTACAGAAGTCAATCCATTCTTCTGTTAAATGTTTTATGATTTAATATAAAAAAGAATAATAAAAATGTACCTCTAATGGAGCTCAATGGCAGGAGGTTGATTGGATCACACAAAAGCCAAAAATGGTTGGCGTCATGACTCTTGAATTAAAACTAAATCAATAAAATATGATCTCAACATTACTATAAACACCAACGGAGCTAATGACAAATAGAAACTCACGTTATTTATTAGGAATTTGGAGCTTTGAATAAACTACAAACATGAAAAAGTGGTTCACAAACTAAAACTAAGGCTGGTTTATGGCCGTGGTCCAAACTGTTGAGCTGAAGTGGCCCCTGGTTAAGATTCGTCCGAGTGTTCTCAGACGCTAAATGGACCCAGGAGACGGACAGCGATGGCGGTTTGTTTGTGTGTGTGTGTGTGTGTGTGTCGACAGAGCAGAAGACACGGGGCAAAGGGAAACACAACAGGGCTAATGTTTACTTGGAAACGAAGCTTATTATTTATGCATGAGTTCATATTTAGCTTTTTGCCCCGTCTGGAAAAGAGCTGTAACGTATGTCAGAGTTTGGGATTAAATATTAAAGAGAGAGTTGGGGTTTGTCTGGTTTTAAACATCTCTTAGACATTATTATCAGTGAGTAGATGGTTACAATTTGTTGATTATACTCTCAGACTAGCCCTTTTTATAGTTATTTTTTGTAGGATATTCCTCTCTCTCAGGATTATGGGAAATCATTGGTGCATTAGGTCTGGAGCAGCAGTAAATGCACAAAAACAGTATGATATTTTATTCGTTTTTTATGCAAATTAGCCATGTGCTTTTTGGTTTTACTTTCACTTTTTTGCACTTTTTTTCAGCATTTGTGCCATTTGCAGAAAAAGTCACACTACGAGGGCTTCAGAATATTTTAATCCGGGTATACATCGTACGATTTTGTTCATTTCAGACAAAAGACGGGAAAAAAGAATAAGAATAGTACTGTTTTATGACCAAAGAGGAGCTGTGACAGAAATCAGTGTCAGATATTTAGAGGAATCAACAACAAACACAAACAAACAAAGATGGAGGAAAAACATAGAAGTTCTTCTTGAGACTCAAATACAGAAGACTATTTGGTGAAGTTATGGAAACAGAGGCTTGGTTTATTCGATGTTTCGTCCAGTCTTTGACCGTGAATGTGGGCTTCTCCTGTTTTTCTTGTTTTATTTCTTTATAATGCACATAAACTTCACCTTACGTTTCACCAAAGCCATGACAGCTTTAGGAGGACGTGGACCAATGACACAATCACTGCGTTTAGAATCTTAACATTCACCCTTTTCACATCGTGTGGATCGCACAAAGCTTGAGACTAGAGGCAGAGAGAGGATTTTCTATTCTTTATTCCATACACAGTAATGTCTATTACTTTTTGGAGACTATGACTAATTATTACTTATTGTTACTGTCTTGTACAATTATTGTTGTTAATGTGCATCTTTGTCTCGATTCTGTTGTTTCCAGAGACATGATCTGGCAGTAAACTTCTTGGTATTGCCATAACACAACAGATAAAACTGGCTGTAATAATGGCTCATTAATTGGCTCATTATGGTCACATTTTGGACCATTAACTCCACCACTAACTGTTTATTTGAAGTGTTACCTACGAGAATAAGACCTGACCAAAAGATCTGTGTCAGGAGCCAATTATTACTGGTAAAAGTTATATTTTACATGTTTATTGATGTTTACTGATGCTCTAACTCTGGCAAACTCTTCAGATTCTATTTACAGCTCCTTCTAAAACCACCACTTATCACTCAACTCTATAAAATGTTGAAGTTTTACAGTTTGACTTTGTCGCCTGGCGTCTCGTCTGCGTCTCCTCAGCTGTCCACACGTCCATCCATCAACCAGAACGGCTCAAATGAAGACAAAATGCTCCGCTATAACCTTCTCACAGAAAGGACAATGCGCGAAAACAAAGCCCACTTTCCTCTAATGCTTTTCGGCCCAAACTATGGCTGTAATATTTCAGCGGCAGTCATGTTAGCCAACAACGCCAATATTTTAGCAATCATATTAACCTTGCCAGCCAACATCCCGGCATTTATATTAGCCTCCGCCCGGACACTATTTTAGTGTTATATATCAGCCGTGATGCATCTGCTTCTGCTCCAGCGTTTCAGTTTGTCTCAGACCAGGCCTCGCTGCCAAAGGCTCTGCTCCACGGCCAGACTCAGTAAATTACCACAGATTTCTTTCTCCAGCAGAAGGAAATGGAGCCTGTGTCTTGGAAAAATCCACCCACCATTTGGCAAATTCAAAAGTGTAGTTGCTCTGACCTTTAACTAATGCACGTATTCAAAAATAGACAATACAGCCCCGAATCTTGATCAGAATATGTGGATATCTTGGGATCAGAGGCTGCAAATATCAAAATCCAATCCAACAATCCAATATTTTAATTAGGAATTAAATTGAACAGCATGGAGCCAAGCTTCAAAATGGGCAAAAACAACACTACAAATTCCAGAAATAAATAAATGGATCATCAATATTTCAGAGGAAAAATGTGAAGTAACTTTCAGTCAGGAGTTCAGAGAAATAAATATAATAAGTGTTGATATGGTTTGTAAACATTGTAAAAGTTAGAAAATAATAGTTAGAAAATAAGTTTGGTTAAGATCAAACCAGATCGTGATTCAGGGAAATAGACATAATTGTTAATATTTACCTTTAAATACACAACATTTAAGATTTAATGACTATTGGGTCCTTCATACAAAATATTGCTTGTAATTTTTAATAATTAACCTAAAATACCTCCTAATGTCTAGAGTTAACTGGCTCAAGATGTAATTACCAGCTCCTGGGACACTGTTGTAAACTGAATAAATAAATACATAAATAAATAAAAAGGAGGAACATGAAGTAACTGAAGTTAAATATCTCTTCTCAGTGGGTTCTATGGCGCTTTAAATCTTAAATTAGCTGCTTATTGCTGCTGTAACTGCAAAACATGTTCATATTTTGAGGTGTGTAAACGTAAAGTAAACAGAACAAATAAAATGAGGCGGTTTTATTTGACGTTACCTGAGTCTGAAGGAAGTACACAGCAGAGTTACAGTGTTTGTCTAGATCCTTGTTAGTAATATAATAAATCTTTTCTGTGTTAATTCTGGAGTCAGTTGCACAATAATTACAAAGACATTAGCCTCATTAGCTTCATTAGCTTGATGTAACGCAGTATTTTCTGTATTGATTTATGCTAATTGCTATAATTGTGTTTTTATTCATTTTCCGTTGCTTTATAAAGACATTGTTTGGCGTTTATATTCATAGACTGAAAAGTATTGTTAGTGTCTGATTTACAGTTCTCTAGTCTCCAGTCTGTTCTTATCAACGACGCCGGTCGCTAAATAAAAGCTATCAATAATTTTTCGATTTCTATTTAATATTTCACAGACATATTTCTAAATATACAGAATATATCTGCACACAAAGGTGGTCTGTAGATGTCAGTTTGGTAAATCCATCAATACAGTCTCAAACCTCGACATAAAAATCACAAGATGGCTGCTGAAGTATCTTTTCTTTCCAACCACAATAGGCCTCTTCATTCTCCTCGGCTTCATCGAGGCGTTGAATGATGTGAATGGGCAAAACCGAGCCTCAAAGCATTTATTGTTCACGCCACAAAGCCTCAGCGGATCTCAGCTTACATCCATCAGACGTGACTCCTGGTTTCATGCACTTATTTCACTGAAAACTCTCTCAAACAGACGCTACTTTGATCCTCGGTCTGTTTCCCAGCTCCACGTTCGCCTGACGTGACTTGAAAATCTCTTAAATTGGTTTCGGAGTCATACGTTTAGGCAGATGGGTTATTTCCGTGCAGGTGTACACAGACTGAGCCCATTATAAAGACGCTGAAAACATCGATTGTTGAGCCGGTGACAGGTGTAATTTAGGCTTCGCATTCAGCTGAGAAAATTGTACAGAGCCCAGCGTCGTCGGAGCTGCATTGTCGCCAGGAAACTGTACGTAATGTTTCTGAACGACACACAGACATTACTCAGATCTCTGCTTCTTTTCAACCATTTTTGGAAACAATACAGTGACTTTTGAGGTTATATTTAGTCACATGTTGTAGATAAAGGCTGAAAGCACGAGAGATCTTTCTGTGAAGCTATGGATAGTGGATACAGGAAAGTCTATAGAAATACCATTTTGGCTTATTTTATGCAGTGTTTAATGAGCTTTTTCTTTAGGGACAAAAGGATAGGATTAAACAAAAAGTGGGAGACAAAACCAGACCAGTTTTTCCTCCAAAATACTAATCCATTTGACCAAACTGAAGTTTAGAGTTTAGCGTTAGCTTAGCTGTGACTTCAGCGTCAGGACGACAATTATCTCCTCCTCGTTAAACATTACGTGATTGAATTGACAGTATTTATCTGTGTTTTACGTTGCCTCCCTTTTCTCTGTTGATGCTTTTCTTTTTTCAGCTGTTTCTCTGTTAAAAGACATATTCAGCTGAAAATACACTTTATCTGCAGCTATTAAACTTCCTGGAACGTCATGTGACAAGTGTCGACCAATGGGAGCGCTCCAAGGTTTTCTGTTCCTGAATAGAGGTTCTCATCTGTTATAATCCCTTAAAATAAACACTAGATGGATCATAAAGACTATTTTTTCACAAACTATTTGGAATTTTAAACATTTTTACAACTAGAAGAAAAAGAAAATCAGGTACAGTAAGTTCATGGAGCAGTAGAAAGACATGATCTTTTAGTTTAAATACGTGTTTTACAATATTTAAAAAGTAAAACGCACCATGACACATTTATACATAACTCAGAAGAAAGAAAAACCCCAGTGACCAGTGACAGTTCATTTGGATCCACAAAGCTCCTGATTTTCATGATCCGCCCCTTGTCCTTTTGGTAAATTTGTCAACATGTCGTGACAGTGCTGTGGTGGATTTCCTGTTTTAATGAGCCGCCTGCAGCGTCTGGATCCTGCTGCGAACACCAGACATCATTTAGACCGAGGGCAGACCCGGCCACACGATCCCCGCTGCTGCCAACAACACCATTCATTTAATGGAGACGAGTCGGAGCGAGGACGGAGCCAGAACTGCACCGAGAACAGGCCGAGGGGCGGCTTAATAAGGCCCATTTGTTCACAATCACAATCTGTTATGAGATAATGTGCCATTTCTTTTAAAGTTTTTTACATCTTTGCTCTTATTAATTAAAACTTCACTTTAGTTTTTGAGCCAAGGTTGTAATCCATTCAAGGAGACAGAAGAACACTGAACGGACGCCAGTGTTTGCTTTACAGCCGGACAGTGTCAGAACTCAACAAAAGCAGACTTAGACCAGGTTTTAGATAAAGACAATTTATTCAAAAGGTGAAACTGGAGTTGGTGAGTCTGGAATCTGAGGTAAGATGGACGGAGTAACGCCACAGCAGGTGGAGAAGCTGGAGGAGAAAGGAACGATCTGGCAGCGACGTGAAGAAAAACTGTATGTTCTGCAGCAGGTGAGTACTGGATTTTCTTCAGGTGTCTGTCAGTCTCGGATCAGGAGCTACACCCAAACAAGAAAATACACAAATACTGAGACAAGAGGGAGGAGGAAGAGGAGGAAGAGGAGGAGAAGCTGGCCAAAGTGGTCAAAAGCAGGAGGCAGACTCAAAGATTATTTTTCCAACCAACCTTTTTATTCACAGTGGGCACCGTGGGGTTCCAAATAAATTCTTAACATTTAAACCTACAAAAAAAGAATTGACTGAACATAAGCCACGTGCTCTCTCCAGACGAACAACGTTAACCAAACTGTCTTTAAACTAAATACATGAAAAGAAATGTAGTGTCGACAAACGCTAAACAAACAAACCCAGGATAGTTTTGTCTAGAAATGTTTAGTTGGTTTAACGGAAACATTTTACAAATAAAATAAATCAAATCAGAAAAAGTGCCTCTGATCTCAGCCCAGTTTGTCACAAAGAGAGACCTGGACTCTTCTGATGCAGTATCTACAAGATAAAAAGGGGTAAAACAGTGAATTTGTTGTTGTTTAATTGGTTTAAAATCCAGGGTCACACACTTCCATTTTTATTTTTAATAATTTAATGTCTGCTCATTTAATTTTTCTGACATTTTACTCTTTCATATGGTTTGTAGTTTTTAACTCTATGAGGTGCTGATCCAAACATATATAAAAGGATGTAAAAAGTGTGACAACATGCTCCAGTCTCCATCTTTGAGCTATTTTATTCAAGAACTGTCAGTAGTACTTGTGTTTACAGTGATGAAACCAGGGCTAAACCATTACTGTCTGAGGTAATAAATACACTATAGTCTATGTCCATTCAGGCAGATTGCTTTGTGCTGCAGAGACATTAGTGTTTAGCTCTAATGTAATGAAGCCGTTATGGAAGTGAAGCCTGTCATATCAATACAGCAGTTAAAAAGATTAAGACCAGAGCATCGGAAACACTAAAGGCTCACTGTGGACTTCAGCGAGAGGCCACTCATCATCATTTCACTCGAGGACAAACAGCGCAGCAGTAAAAACACTTCAGGACTCAGACGTTTATATCGGATTTTTATCTAATTATAATCTGGATAAAGCAAAATGTCCATAATGTGTTTGTTGTGAATAAGAAGAAGTAGTCGGGTCGTTATTATCAGAATCTGAGTCACAAGAGTCCGAGACACGAGACCAGTCCATCCAGGTTTGGTCTGAGAAAAGGTTCAGGGGTATTTTGCCAAAATAGAATCCTGGATGTTCAAATAAAGCTGAATTATCAACACAATGTATCTACTTAAATTTTAACTTTAAGTGTTGGTCTCTGGACGTGTTGGCGATGCAAAACTGTACGAGAACTACATCCAAGTCCGAGTCATGAGTGGACAAGTCCAAGTCCAAGTCTAAGTTCACTCTTGTCGTGTTTGGTGTTGTTCAGACTCTTATGGTTGCTCTGTTAGCGTGGTTCACTTGGATAAATATGCTCCCATTCAACCCTTTAAAACAGAGTCTGGGAGCACTTCCAACTGAACTCTGGTGTCGTTTGATTAAAATGTAAACCAGAAGTGAACCACAGCAAAAACAGGAAGAGTGTCATAAATCAGCAGAGAGCAGAAAAAAGGAACCAAAACACTATTATCCAACTAAAAAACATAGACAGAGGGCAGTGAGGAGGTAAATGCAATGTTAAAATGCCTTATTAGCATTTGAGCTAACGGTAATATCAGTGTGTTTCTTAGAAAAGGCATCTTTGTTGTGTTTGGTGCAGTTTAAAACACAGCTGTGAACGCTCTGGACTTAGGTTTTTTGCTGAAGGATTGAACTAAATGGATCGTTCACTGTTTTGATGCAAACTAATGAAGCAGATTCAAATGTGAACGCAACAAGTCTTTGTTGCGTTAGTCGAGTGGAGTCCCACGTCTTTGTCCCTGAGAATTTAGTCCGAGTCAATGGACTTTTCCGAGTCAAATCCCAAGCGTTTGATTCCTGTTCGAGGCAAAGCATAAGAAAAGTTAGGTTTATAAGTCAAACTTTTATATGATGCTCTTTGAACCCACTCTTCACACGTTTGTCTGAAAGGTGCTAATTACCCACTCTCTCCGTCAGCTTCAGGTGGAAATCATTAAAACTCTGAGTTGTCAAACTGTTTTAGTGAGAAAGTGTAAATTGCATTTGGCTGTTTGTATTGTTCAGCTCTTTTTGCCAGAACTTCCTGAACACATTACCACTTCTTTGCTCCAAGGCACAGATTCATTCTGTAGACACTTAATCAGAGTTTCCCGACTTTATTTGACACCGTTTGGACCTGTTTGTGCCATTTTCCGATCGATACCTGGAGCTGCAGAGGTTTTTTTTTTCCAGAATGTGAGCTTTTGCCCCGAAAAGATTGGCACCCGCTGCTCTGAGCCGTAACCCTGACCCTCCGGAGGATATTAGAGAAACAATGTGGGAAATAAAGGAAAATAAGGAGGTAGGTGTAGTCAGCAGGCCAAACTGTTAACCTTTTTGTCTCGGTGGAGTTTGTGGCCATACTTTTGACCAAAACACGAAGGAGCAGCTCCGAGGAAATGAGTTTCACCCTGGAATCACTCTGGGCTGTTGTTTTAGGAGCTGCATCTGGACAGAGCGGTTTTCTGAGTGGATTGTGCAATGTAATGGCATCATGCAACTAAAGTAACTCAGTTTATCAGTTTACCTTTAAAGATTTCAGTTGTTTGGTGTCTAAACCATGTGCATTTGTGCTTTCTGGTTCAGTTCAGTTCATCACATTTTGACACAGTTCAATAGGAATTAAAAATGTGCTCAAAATCTAGCCACAAATAAACATGTTTTCATTTTTTGTGTGTTAATATGTTGTGTACTTATTTACTGTTCTCTTTTGAGCTGAACCTGCTCTGCTTCTGAGGGATGCTCTACAGCAGTGGAGTCACACTCAAAGAGGTGAGGGGCGATAAGAATCCTTTCAGGGGCCGAAGGAGATAAAATTTTGATTGTGAGATTACTTCTTCATTTATGTATAGTTTTTACTCAGATCAAGAGATTTTAATTGGATTTAAATGGATTTAAACAAGTTTTAGATGGATTTCAACAGATTTTAGTTGGATTTGAATAGGATTTAGATGGATTTGAACAGGTTTTAGGTGGATTTGAACAGGTTTTAGATGGATTTGAACAGGTTTTAGATGGATTTGAACAGGTGTTAGATGGATTTGAACAGGTTTTAGATGGATTTGAACAGGTTTAGATGGATTTGAACAGGTTTTAGGTGGATTTGAACAGATTTGAGTCAGATTTGAACAGGTTTAGATGGATTTCAACAGATTTTAGTTGGATTTGAACAGGTTTAGATGGATTTGAACAGGTTTAGATGGATTTGAACAGGTTTTAGATGGATTTGAACAGGTTTAGATGGATTTGAACAGGTTTTAGATGGATTTGAACAGGTTTTAGATGGATTAGAGCAGATTTTAGGTGGATTTGAACAGATTTGAGTCAGATTTGAACAGGTTTAGATGGATTTCAACAGATTTTAGTTGGATCTGAATAGTATTTAGATGGATTAGAACAGGTTTTAGTTGGATTTGAACAGGTTTTAGTTGGATTTGAACAGGTTTTAGTTGGATTTGAACATGTTTTAGTCCAATTTGAACAGGTTTTAGATGGATTTGAACAGGTTTTAGTAGGTAGTGGTAGGTTAATCTTTGTAGCAAAAATCAAAACCATCTAAAACCTGTTCAAATCCATCTAAATCCTGTTCAAATCCATCTAAAACCTGTTAAAACCTAGTGTCAAAAACGTAAACTACTAAAAGTATTGAAGGGCCACATAAAACATTGCAAAGGGCCGCATTTTGCCCCCAGGCCTTGAGTTTGACATGTGTGGTCTGGTGCTTATATAAACTGATAATAGGACATTTTAGAATTCGAGTGGTGAATATTTGTCAGAGTTTCCAAAGAAAATAACCCTGAAACCAGTCGAAGAAATCTGTGAGAGACTGACCACAGCTTTTTTCACTTCAACTACAGACATTTCAAAGCTAAAAACCCTTTGGTGACAGCGTGTGGTGGACACTGGCCTCTTCATCCCGACAAGTGGCATTTATGTTGACTATATAAAGGCCTGTTCCTGTGTGTTTCAGTGACTCACTGTGAACCGGGCTCGTGTGAAGTGTAATTGTTCTGTCTCGTTCTGAGTGGGCCTTCACACTTTTCTCACGAGGCTCGGGTCCAAACAGGAATCTCTGCTCCGGCCTCAAACCTTCAGACTCCAGCTAAGAACAGTCATTTGGCATTTTCATAAAGAGACATATTTCCTGCTCCGTCGGTCCAATGACACCCGTTATTTGGGAAGTGTTACTAATGACTCATATGCCACCTTTGAAAGTCTGAGGCAGTGGCTTAAAACTAAAAACTGAGCATGATATTTCACTCTGTGCCAAAGACTGCTTTTAAAGCCAGAGCAACACAGATATTATTATAAATGTGCATTTTTACCAGCATTTGGGTCTCTTTTCAGCTCCGATATTTCTTAGAGATTTTTAAAAAACACTAGAAATGGCAGAGACTTGTCACAGAGAAAACTGGCATTTCTTAACATGAACATATCATAAGAAAGGTC
Organism: Rhyacichthys aspro; assembly: GCA_036850595.1. NCBI lineage: Eukaryota > Metazoa > Chordata > Actinopteri > Gobiiformes > Rhyacichthyidae > Rhyacichthys > Rhyacichthys aspro. The sequence goes on along the minus strand of CM072157.1, from coordinate 23,219,495 downwards.
AGTTTTCTTTAAAGCTCCACTTCCTGATTTTCTTTTCTTGTCTCTGTCTCAGACTCCACTCTCCTCCAAAACCAGCCTAGAGACCTCTCCTGCTTCTCTTTTATTAAAAAATAAAACCAGACCAATTTTTCCTCCAAAACACTAATCCATTTGACCAAACTGAAGTTTAGAGTTTAGCGTTAGCTTAGCTGTGACTTCAGCGTCAGGACGACAATTATCTCCTCCTCGTTAAACATTACGTGATTGAATTGACAGTATTTATCTGTGTTTTACGTTGCCTCCCTTTTCTCTGTTGATGCTTTTCTTTTTTCAGCTGTTTCTCTGTTAAAAGACATATTCAGCTGAAAATACACTTTATCTGCAGCTATTAAACTTCCTGGAATGTCATGTGACAAGTGTCGACCAATGGGAGCGCTCCTTTTTGGAGCATGTGATTGTCCAAGGTTTTCTGTTCCTGAATAGAGGTTCTCATCTATTACAATCCCTTAGTTTTTATGATCCATCTACTGTTTAGTCTGTTTTTTCACAAATGATTGAGTTTTCATCTGTAGAAAAACATATCAGGTAGAGTCTGTTTAGAGACGATAGAACAGCCTCAGGACTGAACAAATCCTCTAACATCGGGACAAACTGTTTTAACAACAATAGAAGTTTTCACAATAAACTGGCCTCATACTTTCCCCAAAACAGCTATTTCTTGTATTTTTTGTAAAGTACATCTTAAAGTTTTTCAGACTCTTTGCAGAAGTGTTGACCGCTGCCTGAGAAACCTTTTCAAACCTTTCATTTCCTGTGTTTGGTTCCACCTCTGGCTTCGACGCGGCCCTGAAGCTAACAGCTCGGGTCCTGTTTGGTGTAAACCTGTCAGTCAGAGCGGTCCCTCAGTCCCACCTCCATAACTCCAGCTCCAGACCCCGCACGAACCCCAACTCCCATGAGTCCCTGCTCTCACCACTCTTTCAAACTAACACTAACTTTAATCTGAGGAAAACCTTGAAAAAAACGGTGTATTTCTGTTTCCTGTTGTGATTCTCACGCCGTTAACTCCAAACTAATTGTGGATTCATTTAGAAAGCGTCTTTACGACTCAGTGCCTCAGGACTCGTTTTGTGTCTGTCAAAAGTCCCAGGATCACTTTTGCTTTGACTTCTTCCTCTTGGAACAAAATTGGGTTTTCTTTGGACTTTCCCCAGACGCCAGAGCGGGGCTGTAGTTAAGAGAAACCAAAAAACCAAGGCCGAGTCATGACCAAGACCAGAGTGTTCGGAGACTAAGAGTTTCAGAGACGTGGTGAGTTCATGATCCGTGGGAAAAGAGTCCAAGTCCAGTTCGAGGACAAACAGTCACGAGGGGTTTGCTGGAGCTGCTACAAAAGAATTCAAACAAGAAATCAATTCCAATTAATAAAAAAAAACTAAATAATAAAAAAAATAAACTCTAAAAATCTGTAACTCCTCCCCCAAAGTATCTTCATGAGGATGAGTATTGAGCCATTTTTAGAATTATTTAGTGGAGCAACTTGGTTTTGTGGCTTGAATATTGAGTTTTAAAAAGGTTGTATGTTTGTATATTAGCATGTGTGTAGATGTGTGCACAATGTATTCAAATGTGGATTAAAATAAATGAAATGGAAAAAAAGGGGTTGGAATAAATAAGAAATAAGCACTGCTTCCTCCGACTCGTTTTCTAACTCCAAATATGCGTTTTATATTTAAGTTACAGAATAATTATGTTGGAATGTAATATGTTTCCTTTTGTTTGTTTTAATCATAGTTCGAAATAAATATATATTCATTCATTCAGTTTGGGTTTGGACTGAGGCTTGTCTGAGGCTGAGACTTCTGTTTTTGTTCTCGGTCCCTGAACGCATCAGTGTTTTATTCTAACCTCTATAACACCACCAGGACAAATATGAGTAACTGAATCCATGTGCACCTGTGTTCTCTCTTGATTTTATTTGTTTTGTCAATGAGGTCTGATAACGTGACATCTGTCCTTGAACGCAGCCCAAAGTGACTCAGAACAGTGTAGTGTTTCCAGAGCCTGGTGCCGTCTGTGAATGGAGCGAATGTGATGATGCATTAAAGCCGGAGCACGAGGATCAACAAAGCATTCATCATCAAGTGGGATTTTGGCAAAAAGGGGAGTTTTTTCTTCATCTTTCTCTGTGTTCAGTTACAGTTTTGTTCCAGAGTAAACTAGGGTCAGGGCAGAGTTTGGAGAATGCTCCGTTTAACTTTCATTTAGAGACTTTTATTAAATGTTTAAAGGCCACAGTTTCATGAATCACTGCTAGTTTACCTTCCTCTGTTCTTTACCAGGAAGTATTATGTTTTCCTGCATGTTTTTGTATTTACGAGCATTAAGGCTAAGGTTTCATTACTTACACTATATTTCCACTGGGTTTGTTTATAGACGACAGCCTTTGACGATCACATCCTAAAACAGAGCCAATTTAACTTTAAATATACAAAACAAAGTATATAAAGTATAAAGGACAGATTTACTGGCCTTAGGTTTTACACTGAGCTCAAAAATGTGTTTATTATTATTATTTCTGACCTTATCTAATTATTTTCATTTAAATACAGCTCTCTTTACATTTGACTCCACATTTATTTGATATAAACTCATTTTTCTGTGGGGTCTATAACAATTAATGCACTCTTCACTCACTTTTACAATTGATAAAAACAAACATTTAAAGTATATATATTAGTTTAATTGTCTGGTTTCAAATACCCCTCAGCTCATGTCAGCCATCTTTGATTCTCTGCTCTGACCTTGTCCTAAACTTTGTCGTTTTACGTCAGCATTACAACAAATCCAGCATAATCCAGGCTTTAATCACCTGGATATGTTCATTCATTACAATAAGAGACACAGAGAGACTCAGAGACACAAAGACACACAGATGACGATTGTTGTGGACTGTCAAACTCAAGGCCCAGGGGCCATATGCGGCCTTTTGCAATATTTAATGTGGCCCTTCACTACATTTAAGGTGATGTTTTAACTGGATTTGAACAGGTTTTAGATTTAAATCAGATGAATTATATTTGTTTAAGAAATCTTAAGCCAGTTTCTGCTACAAAGATAATCTGATAATCTATAATCTGCTCAAATCCAACTAAAACCTGCTCAAATCCATATAAAATCTGCTCAAATCCAACTAAAACCTGTTCAAATCCATATAAAACCTGCTCAAATCCATATAAAACCTGCTCAAATCCATATAAAACCTGTTCAAATCCATATAAAACCTGCTCAAATCCAACTAAAACCTGTTCAAATCCAACTAAAACCTGCTCAAATCCAACTAAAACCTGTTCAAATCCATCTAAAACCTGTTCAAATCCAACTAAAACCTGTTCAAATCCAACTAAAACCTGTTCAAATCCAACTAAAACCTGTTCAAATCCATCTAAAACCTCTTTCCACAAACGGATGACAATAATATTAACGATAACTTTTGTAAAACTCACATTGAAAACACCAGGATTATTATTAACTACCGCGGCCACTGCTCTAGTTTTTTTTATAGTCATTTCAACCTTCACTTTTTACAGAAGTCACGCCCCGAGTTAACGTTTGGAGCTGAGTTAATGTAAAGGGCGCCCTGTAGGGCAAAGCAGTGCAGCGTTACAAGCAGCTATTTATGATCTTCCTAATGAGACAGCCATTAGCACACACATTACTTTAATACATAACCAATTAGTGATTCTAATAGGCCCTGGACTTATTAATCATGCTGCGCACACACAGGCTAAACTAAAAGCACAGGCTTAGAACGTCAGGCGTCTCTTTGGAGCAGAAAAAAATAAATAAAATCCCCCTAAAATCCAAGCTTCTCTAGTTTTAATTAATTCATTTTCCCGAGGTCCGCTCTCTGAGTGTGTGGTGCATTTGGAGACGCAGTAATTACAGAATAACAAGGCGCTGAAGGGGAATGGTGATCAAAGTACTGAATATAAAAGGAAACAGTGGGGGAGCCTTGTTCATAAAATAAAAACTGAAAAGGTCCTAGTAACAATAAGTGCTTGATGTCAATGGGACAATGAACAGAGAAGAGTATTTAAATAATCCATATTTTAAAACAGATTTTGTCCGAACACTTTAACAGACTTTATTTGTTATTTCTCATTGAATTAAAGCAGTGCAACAGAGATTCTTTACAAATACAGATCCATAATTAAAATGATTCACACAGAATACAACTAAATGTCAAATATCTTTCACTGCTGTATTCCATAAAAAAGTATTGATTATAAAGTGCACACACATTATTCATATTGATTAATTTTACTCAAACAGCAATCCCAGTCAAATACATAAGAACAGACTAAATGGTCAGTAACAGTATCAGCAGTTTGAGTTAAAACAGTGGTGTAGTTGTTTCTTTTGTTTAAAAAAGGTGAAACCAGACCAATTTTTCACCACAAAATACAAATACGTTCCATTAAATCAAAGTTTAGAGACTAGATCACGTCTTAAGGTCTCATTTTTTCAGATGATTCCTGTTATAATAAACTTTAGGAGATTACACTGAAAAACTAAAGGCAACAGGAATAAAATCAGGTGGATTCTGGACTTTTAATGCCTCAGTCTGAGTAAAACTGGTCTTTAAAGGGTTCTTTTTTATTGTGAATGTGACACTGTGTGAAATGCAGTAGTATACAGTAAAACTAAATTCAATAGCATTTGTCTTTAATGGGAAAACAAGTCATGTCCCTGTTTTATTATCACTGAAGGTTTCATCCTGTAAAAAGGAGTTTGTAGTTTATTTTGGTAACTTCTGATTACAATTCCACATTTCAGTCTTATTAAATGCAGGTAAATATCTTTAATAAATCTGTTATATGAACAAACACAGAGCCAGATGAACAGTATGTACCAGAAAATATACAAAACAAAGTATATAAAGTATAAGAGACAGATTTACTGGCCTTAGGTTTGACACTGAACTCAAAAATATGTTTATTATCATCATTTCTGACCTTATCTAATCATTTTCATTTAAATACATCTCTTTCCATTTGACTCCACATTTATCTGATATAAAGACTCATTATTATTATTGTCCTATAGGCTCTATAACCCTTAATGCACATGAACATGGACATGTTTCTGCCTCGAGGACAACAATATGTCCAGATATTAGCTCAACATAAAGGGTTTGTGTCATTTACTCATGAACTGTGTAATATCCATATGCTCCTACTTTAACTGAGCTCTGTGCTGGCTTTTTACATAAACCTTCCTTTTATTTAGTTCTTTTATTCTTTCCAACTTCTCCAGACGGAAAACATTTAACACTTGAGTTTAATGTAAATGTGTGAAATATGTTAAAACAGTCTGCTTTTCTGTTTAACACCATTGTCCAGTTCACACTGTTTATAATAAAGTGGACTCCTACTTAAAGTGTTAGGATTTTATAAGTGCATTTGTTTAAACTATAAAAGTTTATATGGACAAGAAAGAAGTTATCAATATGGTTTTTGATTGATTAATGGGACTTCAATCTTTATTTTTGTAATTTATTTGTATGTTGTAACTTGTTTAATCGTCTATTGTTGAACTAATAAAATTAAATGAATTAAATTGTTGGTGCCCAAATCTGATTAATAAGAAACACAACCATAACCTAATATATCTAAGTGTTTTTGTGGTAAACAGCAGAGTCCTGAGCGTCGCTGGCAGCTGGTCCGGGACGTGGTCTGGTACGTGTCCCGAGGCTGGTCCGGGACGTGGTCTGGTACGTGTCCCGAGGCTGGTCCGGGACGTGGTCTGGTACGTGTCCCGAGGCTGGTCCGGGACGTGGTCTGGTACGTGTCCCGAGGCTGGTCCGGGACGTGGTCGTAGACGTGGTCCTGGACGTGTCCTGAGGCTGAGACGAGGCTGGGACGAGCAGCTGGAGCAGCATCAACAGGTTTTACTCCAGTTATTTCAGAGCCTGCAGCAGTTTGACCTGTGGCCCATAGTTTCACTGCCGCCAGCAGGTGCAAGGCATCCTGGGATATCCTCCGTCTGATGTAGTGGAATGAGTTTATAACATAACATTGAAAAAGAACCCAACTCTGGGATTCCACTAAATTCAAGAGTGATGCAATATTTAGCCTGAGGTCACTGTTTTCCTCAAGGATTTACAGCAGTGACTGGGTTCAGGTGAAATATTATTAGAAATAAAGTTTTATATGGATTTAAATGACTTAATTAATCTGAAGTCTGGCTTTTAAGAGACATTTGAAACAGTGGATACAGTCAAATCAATCTGTGACCACTTTTAACTCGTCTTTTATTGTTGTGTCTCTTGTGTTTTTTTGTATTTTGGGCTATTTATTGTGTATTTTTTATTTTTTACCTGGAGACTCATGAAGGAAATGAACAGTTCTGCTGCAATCAGACACATTTACAGCTGTGGCTTTTGTTACAGATGTTCATTAATGTGCATTGTCCCAAATAAATAAATAAATAAATAAATAAATAAATAAATAAATAAATAAATAAATAAATAAATAAATAAATAAATAAATACATGAATACATGAATACATGAATACATGTAAATTAATTTAAAACAAATATATATAAAAAAAATAAAAATTGTTACGTTTTTGTTAATTGTTACAGAAAAGAATAGAAAATTGTAACCTAAATCTATCGAGCATTTAAGCTACAGCAGCTAAAGACAAAAAGATAAAAGTAACTGGAGGGTTAGGACTAAACAGAACGGTAAATGCAGGATTAAGAGTTATACACGGCTGGTTTTAGGACCTGTGCTTCCCCATTAAAGACAATTAAACCAAGATCAACCTGACAAAATTAGCATATGCTCTGCTAAAGTTGCAAAAGATAAAATAAAGTAAAATGCAGGTCGCCATTGTAGACAAAAATAATGTAAACGCAGTAGCTTTTTAGCATTCTCGCTCCGTCTGCTCAAGATAAACACAGCAGTAACTTGAGTGGAATTAGAATATTTACGTTAAGTCTTCTGATTGTGCACCATTTGACTTTTTTCCTTGACTTTAGTATTCAGCCATCGCTCGTTTACTTTATCTTAACAATACTTTCCCACTTTACTTTTGTCTCTTCTTCTCAACCTCGTCTTCACCCTGGTTTTTTCCGAACCCGGCCGTCTGTCTCTGAGCGGCACCTCCTCGGCCCGGCCTTCTCCTGGGGCCTAATTAATTTACTCAATCAGGCTTCAACTCAATTAGCATAACCCCTGTTTGATACTCTGCTGGGGGGCATTCGGGTGATTACCTCCAAGATCCGATCAGTTTCCGAAGCCGTCGTCGCGTTAATGTAATGCTATCGTGATGCGGTACACGCCTCTCTCGGGTCGGGTCGAATTGAATCGTGAAGTTTGGAGTTTTTTTGGGGTTTTAATCAGCGCAGAAGGCTGTAGGTGGGTTCTCTCTCGGGAACAACTCACCCGAAGTCAGAATGGAGAAAAAAAAGGTTAGATCGGCGACGTAGATTGTCAAGAGCTGAGCAACACTTTGAGGAAAAGGAGAAAGACAGATGGAAAACAGACAAATAAAGACAGAGACACTGGAACAGGCTTCGAACACACACGAGACATGGTTTATTCATACGTGGAGGCGTGTTCTCGTACCTGTGTTCGACACAGATGGATAACGAGCCGGGGTTAGCTCAGGAGAGAGTGGGAGAATTGATGGAGCGACTTCAAAGTTAACCTGATTATTCTGCTCAGTAGGGCTCCATAGTAGGTTCAAAATGTATTAGATTAGCAGCGTGCACGAGCCGCGGAGGGTTTTGATGTGATTATGATGTGATTTATCATTAAACATTTGAGAACATTCGCCTCAAACTAAATTAAAAAAACAGCCTCGACAACAAACAGCGCTAACAAACATCCATAGAGCTATTATAGAAAACATAACGTAAAGATGTGTGACATATGAAGCTTTTAGAAACAATAACTTTGGGAATTGGCTGCATTGACTATATTATATTGTGTATTGCATGTTTTGTCTCACTCTAGCATCACTATAATAACAATAATTAACTGGTAAAAGCTATAAATGAAGCTAACATATGCTGTAAACACATCAGCTCAAGTATAGTAAATTCCAATCATCTTATATTTTAACTAAAAAAGACAGTAAAGAGTTGGAATAAACCTTTATTTTGAGATTTTTCACATTTTTATAAATACCAACATTTGTCCACGTTTCATTTGCTGCCATTTCTCTATTTTTATCTTTTTTGAGCTGTTTCTCTGTAAAATAAGACATATTTCCAACAGAATAACTCATTTCCTTGGTTTATTTCCTTGTTCCTTCGTTGTTGACATCAGTGTCGACCAATGGGAGCGCTCCTTTTTACCTGAAGTGAGCTGTGATTGGACAAAATCTATTAAAATCCTTCATTATAAAGACTAGATCACGTCTTAAGGTCTCATTTTTTCAGATGATTCCTGTTACAATAAACTTTAGGAGATTACACTGAAAAACTAAATGTAACAGTGAAAAACATTAGTAGGAAATCCAGTGTTTGTCCAAGATGGTGTATTTATGGGACAAATCCAGTGTTATTTGTCCAGAGACCTCTGGGACCCTCCATCAGTGGAACATTGTTTGGTTTGCTTGGTTAAAAATGTCTAAATGCATTAACCTACTTTGTGTGAATAAAGACAACATTGAAATCCACTGAAAAGACAAGAGCTGCACCTTTACCTTTAGCTGTTGTAAATCCCGTGCTCCGGGTCGTTAAACAGTAAAGTGCACACTCCGTCTGCTCTGTGTTGTTCTTGTTCAAATCCGAAGAAAAGCACTTTAAAAATCTGTATAAATGGAAGTGCGTCACAGTCGTAAAAGGAAAGAGTACATTCATTCAGAGCAGATGGAGTTGGACAATGACAAGTCAGCGTTAGATTTAGAAAAGCAGACGGAGGGAGTTTTTTTTGAAGGAAATGTCGAGCCTTAACGACCCCCGAGTCTGAGCCGAGCCAAAGGAGCGTCCTCGGACTCCATTATCCACGACAGGTTTAGCCCGGGGCACGGAAACCAAAAGGACCCGGGCCCAGAGGAACACAGTCTGGATTAAAACACATTGAGTGGAGGCTTTACAGGACACGGGTCAGTGATGCTTCCTGCACACGACGCTGACAAATGTGTGTCCAAACGGAGCCACCGAGGGGTTTCTGAGGGTCTAAAAACATGACATGCCTCCACACACAACGGACTCTGTGCTTTTGAAGACTTGAGAGCAAAAATACAACCCGTTTTCAGTGGAATATGGTCCAAATCTACAGAATATACCAAGAATTTGAAGAGATAAAGACTATTCCAAAGCCTCTTTTGTCCAATGAAGCTCCATGTGGATTTATATTTTAGTTTTACAAACACAGTAAATGAGAATTATGTGCACGACTAATAGATATTGACTAAAATTTACAAACTATTAAACTATTGAACATGAGTCTCTCAGACATTTTGAAGATTAAACAACCATAAAACATTCACTCATCATTATATTCATTTTGGTATACATATTTTTTAGCCCCTTATTAAAAAGAAAGCTTAAAGTGTTGACAAATACGACTTCAAAATGCAAGGATCTGCTCAGGGAATAAAGTTAGATGAATATAATGCATTTAGAAATCAAATCTGTCTGTTGTGTTTGTAGATGTAAATGTAAATGACCTAGATTTCTGTATTTTAGTTTCATAAAGATGGATCTGAGAGAGACTGAAGATGTTTTTGAGGTGGTACATGTGGCTCAGGTCTGTCTAATAAAAGCAATAAACAATAAAAACAATAAAAGCCCCCAAAATAATATCTTAAAAAGACCACTGTCTAGAAAACAGTTCAACTAAAAACACTATTTTTGGCTCTTCTTTTGGTACTTTTTGGTTCTAATAAAAGCTTGAAAATAGTACAAACTATAATTATTTTTAGTTCAGTTTCAAATATATTTGCAAAATGCATATATAATGAAAGAAATATACAGATAATAAACTTCTGTAAAAAAAAAAAATGTTAAAATAAACTAAAACTTAAAGGTGAAGAGAATTAAATAAGATTGAGCTGTAACACTGCACAAACTCATGAGTGTTCTGTGGTTCTTTGCAGTTTAACTCAGTAACAGGGATATTATTCATTTATTTTTCCGGTTATATTCTGTTATATAACTTTTACAGGACACACACTGTCTTCAGACTAAAATTCTGCCTCGTCATCCTCCGACACGTTTCCCATGATCTTGGCTCGTGTCTTTGCCGAGCTGCACTTTCTTCCCGAGGCTTTACAAATTTAATGCACTGAGTCTATTCTTTGTGACGCTCACTTCGAGGTGTGCCACAAACGATTACCGCCGTCCACGACCTGCTTTTGTTCCGTCGTCTTCAGCTCCGCTTTTAGCCATCGACGTCCTTTCCACCAATGACCAAGTTTTATCCTTCTTTTAAATAACTTTAAAGCAAGAGATGGCTCCAGTTTTACTCAACCCTCCAGGTCCATGGACATTTTGTGTTTAAAATTTATTTTTGCATAAGTTTGTGTTGATGCAAATGGAATAAAACTGGGACAGGTTTTTGAGGTGAATTTAGATTTTTGTGGGGTTTTTTTTTCTTCAAGTCTTTCCTTTGCCTCTTAAAAAAAAATGATTCCACCTTTGTCTTTTTGGCATTTTTTGTGCCATTGACTTCCATTCAAAGGGCATTTTTCCCCCCAAAACACTACCATTGCAATGTGATTTCAGTTTTAATTTTATCTATATTTTTTCATTTACTGGTGTTGAAATCCCCTTGTGTTTCTATAGGCAACCGTTAATTAACATTTTTGTGTGTTTAAAGGCGCCCATGAGCAATTTATTTACATGCATATTTACATTTACAAAATTTATAATAAGTGTTTAGAATCATTGTTTTTTGTCACTCAGACTTGGATAATAATCCCCCCAAAACATTTAAACAGAGACTTTAATTGCTGAAAAAGTGATTAACAATTCAGAAAATTCATAAATATTTGTTATTTACGGTGAGGACTGAAGTTGAAAATGGTATTTATTAAAAAAAAAGGGAAAAAATATGTTCCCCAAGGGTTAATCTGGAAGAGTTTTGTCAGCCTCGGTCGGGAAGTGTTGTTGAAGCCGTTCACAGCTGCTCTGTCCTCGATGGACGTCATTTTCCTGTCAGCGCCGTTTCCTGACCCGTCCCACAGCAGGCCGCCTTTTATCTTTAACACTTGTCTCCACTTTTGGGAAATGTTTTTTTTTTTTTTTTGCAGCAAGAAAGATAAATAAAAAATGAAAACGGGAGCTTCACAAACTCAAAGGTGAACTGGGAGTTGTTGAAAGTCTCTGAAGAGGTCAAAATAAAAGGTATTATGGAATCAAAGTTGCATTAGTTAGCTTCAGTTGAGGTTAAAATAATCGATATTTCTAAGTGTGTGAATCATGGGATTATCCTCAGCCCCGTGCGATGTGTTTCAAGTTGATTCATGGTTTCTTGCGGGGGCTATTCCCACTCGAGGGGCCGGGAAGTGTCTCCGAGTATAAATCAAGAGCAGCTCCAGTAAATCAAATACAGTAGAAAGTGGGACTACATCGCTCCTTTGCTCCAGCACTTAACCCTCGTCTGATTAAGAGCAGCCAGTCTTTAATGGAGACCAGCTGAGGATAGAGTGAGTTACACCGAGACACTGTAAAAGGGTCGAGTAGGACTACAACCGAGCACTTTTACATGTCTTTGTGGCAAAAGGTGGCTCCATCTTTTAAATGTGCCTCATTTTGAAGAGTTTTGTCCAAATCAGGAACAAATAGCTGGAATAGTTCGATTAAGAGCAATTACAACATGATTTTAAAAGTGAAAATGGGTCAGTCCCAAAAGAACACAATAAGTACTATCTTACATGAACAGGAATCTACTAAAAAAGACAAACTTTTATTTTAATGTAATGTTAAATGGAGTTTTCTTTGTATCAAATAATCAGAAACCAGGTTGAGACATTCCTAACGGCACAAGGGACTTTCCTTTAACAGAACATTTCCAAATCAGCACAGTTCACGTGCTCCTCGAATGATTGTCCCCCAGGTCTTACGAGGGGGGACACTCTCCTTCTGGGCTGCAGGTCTAGACTGAGCTGGACCCGACTGGGGCCGAGGGGCCGATGGTCCGGGGTCTGAGCGCGACGGGGGAGGAACCTCACAAAAGCCTCCTCGTAGCGTTTAGCCTCTCGGAATCTCACGGCGACAGCGTCTACCGCGTCAAAGAGACCCGAGTCTGGGGCATCAAGAAGAAAGGTGGGGTCCTTGTCCTTGATGCCCCTGAGGTTGAGCCACAGGTGCCTCTCTGTAGCGACCAAAGCAGCCGTAGAGCGGCCAACAGCCCGGGCCGTCTGTTTTGTCGCTCTGAGAGAGAGGTCAGTGGCTCGGTGCAGCTCTAGAAACACCTACAGACCCCTCCACGCTCAGACCCTGCAGCAGGTCGGCCTTGATACCCCTGCAGCACAGTCATAGTGTGCAGCGCTGCCCCAGCCTGACCCGCCCTGTCTTTAAAGAACACGGCAGCAAGTCACACTCCCCCGATAGACCAAGTGTTCCTCCCCAAACACTCGGGAGCACACACCTCTCTCCACTATCCATAGTTTATTTATCTTTTTTAAGCTGTTCACAGACTGGACTTCTCTCACACAAGACACAAGTGATCTGAAGACAAACAGATCTGAGAGCTTCCTTTGCCTTTTATTCCCTCTGAGTGTAATCAACAGGTGTGTCTAGTCTTCCAGGTGCTGCTGATTGGGCAGAGGGCATATATTCAGGACAAGCTTCACAGCCGTCCGACAAACAGTGATTCCATAGCGTTTGCGCCGCAGTTTAGCTTTTGAAGGAACAGAACATTGTAAATGCATTACTCTTTATATTTTAGAGACTGAATATTGTAGATATAGTCGACTAAAACTAGAGTAAAAATAATAAGGATTAGACTAAATTATGACTAAAACTAAATTGCATTTTAGTCAAAATAACTAAGAATATAATTAAATTAAAATTTGCTGTCAGCATTAACACTTCCACACTTCTTACTTTGCTTCAAATATGATTTATTTCTTGTGTCTTGATGGGTAAACACATGACACTGATTAGTTCCTCATAAATACAACCATTAAAAGGCCATCTCCAGTGATAAGTCTATGCTTCTTTTCTGTTTATTACATCAGAAGTCTAATAATGTCTGGAGTGCTTGTCGACAGATGGCCAACATTAACGAAGCCAACTAAAGCGAATGTGAACAGACGGACGAGAAAGAGCCACGTTTCCTGATTACATTTTTTAAAAGATGATAAAAACACAGTATAATTGATGTTACATTAAGTGTGTTGATCCTGAATCTGACGCTGCGTGTCAAACATCGCTGTGAAATTAAATCCAGGCCGGTCTCTGTGTTCATTATACACCTGCTGCTGGGATTAATCAGGTGGAAGAGCAGAGCCACGTCATGTATGTCTTATTCAGCCGCTGGTCATTATTAAGAAAAAGAGAAAAAGAACAGAGGAGGTGTAATAAAGAACAGGCTCTGATCTTCAAACACAGCTAAAGATCTATAGGAACATGCTTTTTAATCCATTTAATGAACGAGACATTAGTTAAATGCAAACGTTTGACTGGCCTTTCCTTCACAGACTCGTTCAGGGTGAAATTATTTAGCTTTTCCTTTTGTGTTGGATCAGATCAGTGCAAATATTGGACAAAAGGACAAAGAATGAATCCATTAAATCCCATTCATCTCATGTATTTTATTGTATCGTCTTCAGGATAAAAGAAAATCAATGTCATTTTTAAACAAACTATAATCATTTTAATCCTTAGCTTTTAAGCACGATATAAAACCAACACAACAAGAGTTTTGTGGACTTTGTTCGTCTTAAATCTGATCACCTGACGCTCCCTGATGTCCTTCACCTGTGTCTAATGGTCTCCCCGTCCTCTTGAGTCAAGTATATAACTCTCTTTTCTCATTGTTCCTTGTGTGTTCACCTCAGAACATCAATGTGTTTGTGTATTCTACCTTTTGAACTTGTTTTCCTTTTGGATTGGGATAGTTTTGCCTGATTTTTGTGAAGAAACTAAGCCTCTGACAGTTGTTCTTATTGAGTACTTTGTCCTGATTTTGTATGAATAGAATAACTTTATTGTCATTGTACAACGAAATTGAAAGAGCAAACCATCGGTGCAGATAAAAATAAAATCAAATAAATAAATAAAAAAATAAAATAAATAAATACAAAATTAAATTAAATAAATACAAAATTAAATTAAATAAATACAAAAATAAAAAATTAAATAAATACAAAAATAAAATAAATTAAATAAATACAAAAATGAATTAAATTAAATAAATACAAAAATGAATTAAATAAACACAAAAATACTGTAAAAAAATTTAAGAAGGCTAGAAGTTAAAAACACACACATCCATCACATTCAACTGTTGCACGGCTCCCTAAAATTGAAGAAGTAAAAGATATTTAACTTAAAAAGACAAAGCAGCATTTAAGGTGATAATCCTCTTCTTGTGCCATGTTTTGTGTGTTTTAAACCAGTTGGATTTTGCACATCACTGTAATACTCACTGTACACTGCACAAAATGCTTTAACACTCGCCCAGTTCTAAATGTTAAGTCCAACCATAGAAGTCTTCATACCTCCTACATAACACACATTCACCGATGACTCAGACTGAATATAATGTAGTGAGTAATAAAGTGAATATAGGGACACTGTGGAGGGGCCAGATGGACACTAACGGATCAGGCTTTAAATCAAGATATAAAACAGTTTTTGGGAAGGATCAGTGCCGTTAAAAAAGTGCTCTGTTGTTTTATTGTAGCTACGACTTGTTCAGGTCAAAGTCTAGAGAATAAAAATGAGAAAAAAACAAGAGCGATTGAGTGGAGTCAGGTTTGTGGTTTGGAAAAAGAGGAAAAATACAAAGAACCGGTGCAAAGAGACTGAGGGAAGTTATATCAATGTTAAACATGCATTTGTTTATGGACACATTGTTGGAAGAATATAAGAAGAACAGAGATTATTGGTCAAAGAAGCTATTTGTCTCAAAAATGGGAGAAAATGGAGCAAATATCTAAGCTTGTGATCTTCATAATTAGACACGACTGGGGTCAGTTTGAATTACTTTAGACGAGATAATGACGGGTGTTTAGCGTCGAAACATGACGAGGTTTATAAAAATATTGGTCTGATAAGGACTGAATTTTGGATTAAATGTGTTGCCACGAATCTCCACGTCCAACTTTTAAAGGTAGAAACCAGATGTTCTCATTAAAACACTCAAATACTACAAAAGCAGAAGAGGGAATTCAAAAGCTTGGACTCTGAGCGATTATCCAGACGGTCTTTTGTAAACATCTGAGTTTTAATTCCACTGGAGTCTATACATCTATGCAGTGGATCTATCTTCTTCTGTGGTGCAGCTGGACGTATTTCTGTGTGTTCTCCCCAGATGCACGTCACTGATGAGAGGATTTACTTTCCTTTTGGCAGCTCTACAGTGGCGCCCATTAATCGCCCATTGTCCACTTCTCCGAGGCTCAGCCGAACTCTGGCGGTTTATTAATTAGGACGTATAGTCACCGCTTTCAACGTAAAGTGAGGTAATTAGTTATGGCGTATTCACTGGAGGCTAACGTTTCAATTCTGGTCGTCCTTTAGCAGCGTGAGAGCAGACAGTAGAAGATGTGCTCAACGAACTGTGTTGATGTAAAATGACACAAATGAAGAAAAGTGCACATTTGTCAGAACAAAATGGTAACTGGGAACATGTACAACCTGCAACTTAACCTGCAGAGCATTTATCGGCGGCGTAACCACAAAAAGGGCCCAGGAGACTAATTTGAAACGGTGCCAGAACATATTTGTCACAGCTCCATCTCCAGAGTCAAAACAGAGACAATTACAGAGAATGATGTGATGCTGGACGACAGACATGAACAAGTGAAGGGGACATGGACTTCTACAGCCAATCAAATGGAGAATAGAAGATACTATTGTCATTGTACATTGTTCAACCAAATGTGGACATACTCATCGGTGCAGAAATAAATAAATAAATAAATAGATAAATAATAAATAGATAATACATAAATAAATAAATAAATAAATAAATAAATTACTAAATTAAATAAATAAATTACTAAATAAAATAAATAAATAAATTACTAAATAAAAGAAATAAATAAATTACTAAATAAAATAAATAAATTACTAAATAAAATAAATAAAATAAATAAATTACTAAATAAAATAAATAAATAAATAAAATAAATTACTAAATAAAAAAACATAAATACATAAATTATTAATGAATAAAAGTGCTATTTAATTTCATTTCTAAGTTAAAAACCCACACAGACCCATCACATTGAGCTGTTTCACTCATCACTCAATCATGGCAGCATTTGAAGTGACAGTGGCTCCTGGTTAAAAACAGTTTAATCTGTTTGTCCTTGTTTTAATTG
This sequence comes from Rhyacichthys aspro, assembly GCA_036850595.1. NCBI lineage: Eukaryota > Metazoa > Chordata > Actinopteri > Gobiiformes > Rhyacichthyidae > Rhyacichthys > Rhyacichthys aspro. The sequence goes on along the minus strand of CM072157.1, from coordinate 23,202,994 downwards.
TTGTGTATCTTTCGCCCGAAGGTAACAGTCCAAACAGAGACAGTCCTGTAAATGTTTCTTCCTGGAGACAGTGGGAGGTGTTCTTCTGGAGCATCTCCTGTTATTGTTGCAGCTGGAAAACCAAACACAGATAGTTTTGTTAAAATGCTCAGAATGCATGTGATTCTTGAGTAACTAAAGTATCACCTGAGAGTTTAAACATCTCAAAAACACCAGAGTTAGACTTCTCCTCACTCTCATAACAGCTGCTACAACTTTAAAACAACTTTAGTTTCTTATACATCATACCCCATCCTGAGACCATCAGAGGATCTTTTTTTTCTGTGATTGCTTTTATGAAAATATTTTATAAAATGTATTAAAGTGATGGGTGATTTTTATTTAATATATTATTTGATATTTGTGATTTAAAAAAAATGTAAAATTAAACCAACATTTTGAAGTTTGAATAGAGCATTTAATCCATTTATGAGGTAGAAATAACCCAGCACTGTATTTAAATATAACCCTTCTGTTGGGTTAAAAACTACTTAATTTATTTTTACGAAGGGTTTTTAGGGTGTGAGTGGTTAGCATTTCTGCATCACTGCAAAAAGGTCCCAGGTTCGATCCCCGGGCGGGGCAGGGGCAAGAGCAGGGGCAAGAGCAGGGCTTTTCTGTGTGGAGTTTCCATGTCCTCTGTGTTGTGAAGTCTTCCCTTAACACCACAAACATCTCTGGAAATGAAATCAGTGGGACTTTTCTGGTCAAATAAACAAAATAAATAGTAGTAGTTTCACTTTTTTTTGATTTCATTTATGTATTTATCGGGACACAATAAAATAAATGAAGGTACATTAATGTCAGAAGAGCAGAGATCCTTGTGCACAAACTTCATTTCCATCTGTTGTTCCATTTAAAAAAAAGAGAAGGAGAAGATGCTGCACAAAAACATTAAATTACAGCAGCTTCAGGTGAATTCACACAACTTTATCTTTAAAATAATCAAACTCATTCATCATTTAACATGTATCATTATAACAGCATCTAGTTCCATACACACCTTTATTATAGATTACACTCATTCATCACATTTAGATTAATCCAGCATCAGGTTATTTACATCCATGCATCTTTATTATAGAAGAATTATACTATAAATAAATGTAAAGCAAACAAAAGAGAGGCCATCAGGTCCAGGTTTGGGACGGCCCATAAACGTGTCCATATTGAGATGATATCAGAGTCAATAATGGGGCCCATATGGATCTGATCTGCCATAAAACTGCACTCGTTTCCATCTATTGTCAGTTCAGCGTCTGTCGTCCATCAGTAAACGGTGGAGTTTAAGAATATTCAGAGACGGATGACGGACGAGCGCCGTGGAAGTGTTCGCCTCTCGTCTGTCGTCCTCCTCTGTGACGGGACATTAGTTTGCGGGACATTAGTCAGTAAAAATGAAAGCATATGGCGCCTAATATTTACTTGTAATGAGTCTGAGTGCCGTCATGCGCGGAAACCAAATTATGAGTGCCCGCTTTTGTGGCAGCCCAATAAATATCTGAGCCTGTAAATAAATAAATAAAAAGGTCTGGATGATTTTCAGGGACGAGAAAGCCACCTGTTTGTGTGGAATAAATGGTTTACCAGATGTCTTCTCTGCTGCTTTTGTCTCTTCAGTTATTCTTCTGTTCATTCGCTGTCTCGGGTCTTTGGTGTAGAACTAAACTGGGATAAACAAAAGAGAGTGGAGTGCATTATGGGAAACTTATGAAGAGGAAATGCACTTCTTAAACTCTTGAATTATTCTACATCGCTGTGAGTGTTTGTCTCAGAAAAGAAGCAATAAATCCATCAGAAATGTGAACGTAACGCGGCAGGAATATAAAGATGAAGTTTGTCTTGGGCTAAAGTGGAATGCAGCTGCAAAACTTTATAAAAAGCTGGATTTGAGCAGGTTTTAGTTGGATTTGAGCAGGTTTTAGTTGGATTTGAACAAGATTCAGTTGGATTTGAACAAGTTTCAGTTGGATTTGAACAAGTTTCAGTTGGATTTGAACAAGTTTCAGTTGGATTTGAACAAGTTTCAGTTGGATTTGAACAGGTTTTAGTTGGACTTGGACAGTTTTTATATGGTCTTGAACAAGTTTTAGTTGTATTTGAGTATTTTTAGTTGGATTTGAACAAGTTTCAGTTGGATTTGAACAAGTTTCAGTTGGATTTGAACAGGTTTTAGTTGGATTTGAGCAGGTTTTAGTTGCATTTGAGCAGGTTTTAGTTGGATTTGAACAAGATTCAGTTGGATTTGAACAAGTTTCAGTTGGATTTGAACAAGTTTCAGTTGGATTTGAACAAGTTTCAGTTGGATTTGAACAGGTTTTAGTTGGACTTGGACAGTTTTTATATGGTCTTGAACAAGTTTTAGTTGTATTTGAGTATTTTTAGTTGGATTTGAACAAGTTTCAGTTGGATTTGAACAAGTTTCAGTTGGATTTGAACAGGTTTTAGTTGGATTTGAGCAGGTTTTAGTTGCATTTGAGCAGGTTTTAGTTGGATTTGAGCAGGTTTTAGTTGGATTTGAGCAGGTTTTAGTTGGATTTGAACAAGTTTCAGTTGGATTTGAACAAGTTTCAGTTGGATTTGAACAAGTTTCAGTTGGATTTGAGCAGGTTTCAGTTTGATTTGAGCAGGTTTTAGTTGGATTTGAGCAGGTTTTAGTTGGATTTCAACAGGTTTTAGTTGGATTTGAACAAGTTTCAGTTGGATTTGAACAAGTTTCAGTTGGATTTGAGCAGGTTTCAGTTGGATTTGAGCAGGTTTCAGTTTGATTTGAGCAGGTTTTAGTTGGATTTGAGCAGGTTTTAGTTGGATTTCAACAGGTTTTAGTTGGATTTGAACAAGTTTCAGTTTGATTTGAACAAGTTTCAGTTTGATTTGAGCAGGTTTCAGTTTGATTTGAGCAGGTTTCAGTTGGATTTGAGCAGGTTTCAGTTGTATTTCAACAGGTTTTAGTTGGATTTGTCAGTCTTGGGCCCCTGAGATGCTTCTCGGCCCCTGAGTGACTAAACCCTGACCTGGAGAACATTATGGTTCCGTCTTTTCCCCAAAAATCTTGTTGATTTGTGACATTTTCCTGAAACACTGTAAATCAACTGTGATTCTGATCTAAAACATGTTCCTGTGTGACTCAGTGATATCCCTGCTTCACCTCGTTGTCCTCGCGACTAAACGCTGCTTTTATTAGGCTCTAATCAGTCTCAGAAGGCTCTCTTCAAACGCTCACATCACGAAGCTGCAACAATCGCTAATAATTCTGTTGAAGTTTGAAGATCCCTGGAGACCCTCAGCAGCTGAACATATCCAGGCTTTATTAAACTAATGTCACCTTTAAACAAAAGCTTTATATCTGAATCTGAATGAGAGACTACGGAGGATATTTACCTTTTTTATTTTTGTTCAAGAAAGGTCACAGTTCACAAGGTTTAGTGTCTACTTTTACCAACAATAGATAATGCATTATTATTTAATATTTTTGTTTATTGTCTTAACTATTCCTCATTTCAGGTGCAGCTGCTGTATTTTTTTTTAGGATTATTGCTGTTTTAATGTTCATTACAATTTAACAGAATAGTTCTTGTCTGCATTTATTTTGTTTACACAGATTGAAATGTTCAAGTTCTCACGTTACTGTGACTGTTTTAGAGTAATTGCACTTTTTCATTTTTACGCGAGTACTTTTACTTAATTGAGTATAATTTAACCCATGTAATCTGCTATTTTTTTAAAAGCATATCTCGTTATTAAAAGTGACAAAGGCCTTTCACATGATGCAGACAAATAGACTTAGGCCATAGTTTATCCTACACCGGTGTCATGCAGAAACTGGGATGCCTGGAGGAAATTTACCCAGCATTCATCTGTTTTATCAACCAATAGTTTACCGTTAAGTTTATAGAAAAATTGAGAATGACAAGACGATTACCTCCAAGAATTCAGCCTCTGACCTAAAAAAAACCTTATGGTAAGCTTTATAAAGTACTTTTACTTGAATACACTGCATTTTTTTTTTCTGATCCTTTTAATCCCACTTTTAATCTGATCTTTGCTGTGGCATTATTTCATTAAAGTCATTTGAAGAGTTTAATGGCAGCCAACCTTCACTTCAGACCTGAGGCTTCTTCATTTGGAAAAATTGAAGCAATCACAAATTAATTACAAATTATGAGCAGTCCATTTATTATTTTTGTTAAAATGACATAAACTTCATGATTTAATTTAGTGTTGCTCAAGTATACACAAATATAACCTTAATATTTCCATTAAAGCCACTGCAAAAACACCACATACTTTATAATTACAGTAAAATTAAAAGTAAGTCGTAAAATACACGGCCCTCGTTACGTTCCCACATGATCAGACTCACACTTCCCCATCTGTGGACCTACCTTCTGTGAAAATAAAAGCTGTTTTATCTCCTCTCGCAAAAAGAAAAGCGATGGCATTTTGACATCAGGAGGAGGTGTAGCACACATAGCCCTCCCACTCGAGCTGGGATTTGGGCCAACGTTCGCACAAACACGAGCACGATCGGGACAAGAGGAACTTACAGTGAGTTCAGATGGTGCGATCGTGTCCTCCCACCTCTTCTTCACGGCTTTTCTTCCATTAGGCTGCCTCCTTCCTCCAGCTTTAGGCTCTAACTCGGAGATAAAGAGCTGGAAAGTGGCAAAAATAAAAGGATATTACAACACATCATTCATCATTTTCAATAAGGTTTAGGGTTCAGAGGGTTAAACGCACTAATATTCATTCATAATTGTGTTTTTAGATCAGGGGGGTCCAAACTTTTCATAACAAGGGCCACATTTGATGAGAGCAACATTTCCAGGGGCCGATAGTGTCTTCTGATGTTGTTCTAATAAAAAAACAGGTTTCAGTCAGATTTGAGCAGGTTTTAGTGGGATTTGAGCAGGTTTTAGTGGGATTTGAGCAGGTTTTAGTGGGATTTGAACAGGTTTCAGGTGGATTTAAACAGGTTTTTGGTGGATTTGAACAGGTTTTTGATGGATTTGAACAGGTTTCAGATCCTGTTTGAGTCGAAACAACAAACTTAGAAACTCGGCTGAGATTCTGTTATTTTTCATCAACCTGGAGGAGGAAATGTTCCGGCTTTCCGACTGAAATCATGTGAACACACCATAGTCCTCGAATTTCTGAGGAGCACCTGAATGCACCAACACTCTGGTAGATTTATCGCTAGTTGCTTTAAAATATTCTCTAGAGGAGTCAGAATACTTACAACTGTAGATTCTTAAAGGTCCAGCTTTTCTTCTTCTTCTTCTTCTTCTTCTTCTTCTTCTCCTTCTCCTTCTCCTTCTCCTTCTCCTCCTCCTCCTCCTCCTTCTTCTTCTTCTTCTTCTTCTTCTTCTTCTTCTTCTTCTTCTTCTTCTTCTTCTTCTTCTTCTTCTTCTTCTTCTTCTGGTTTAGACTCTTCTGATCTCAGTACTGCCCCCAACAGGTCGTTTTAGGAACTCATATTCTCAACGTTGCCGGGTCAAGTGTGTTCCCTCACACTTCCTCAGCTCCTCTCCAACTCCTCCCATTTCTCTGTTTTATCCGTTCACTTTTTCTCAAGGATGTCCTGGTTTTTTCTCCTCCGCCGTGTGCTGTAACTGAGGAGGATAACGAGTGAGACGAACAGAAACACTGACGGATGAAGCCGAGGAAGAGGAGGGACATGTGTCTGTTTGAGGTTCAGTAGGACACAGAGAAACAGGACGGAGCAGGTTTGGATGAAACACATTAGTAAACATTTATGAAAAACAGTCTTTCTGATCCATCTACTGTTTATTCTGAGGGATTGTAATAGATGAGAACCTCTATTCAGGAACAGAAAACCAGCTCGGAAAAAGGAGCACTCCCATTGGTCGACACTTGTCACATGACGTTCCAGGAAGTTTAATAGCTGCAGATTTTCAGCTGAATATGCCCTTTAACAGAAAAAAAGGGAGGCAACACTAAATCTGAAATGTTTAATAAATCCAAAAACCCAGATTAAATGGTCTAATGTCACGAGAAGAGACTCAAATCATTCTTGCTGCAAACAAATTAAAATAAATAGAATATAATCTGCTTTTGTTAAAACGTGTATATATATATTTTCTTGATGCTTTGCTCGTTCTGGAAAAATCACAGACTCTTTACATTTGGGACGTAGGGCCTGGTGAATGGCTCCGGGGCCGAACTGAGACCCAGACGAAAGACGTAAGAGGAATAAACAGAAGTCTAATGAAAAGTAAAGCTGTGATGGTCAATGATTAAAGAAAATGATGACTTTGATGAAGAGGAAGGATCTGACGCAGAAACAGAAGGTCGTGGCTGAAGATGGAGGCCTTTAATTAAAATCATGAGCCACTCTTTAGTCTCAGTCGTACATCTTTAATATAGATTAATATAGATGTTACATTATCGACTGCATTAGTTCTCTTTACTGTGGTATTACTGAAGACTCATTGGCCTACAACAGGTAACACATGCAGTTTTTCTTCTTTTTGGTTGTGTTCTTCCCCTTTTTTAGCTTTTAGACGTCTACAAGTGTAAAGTTAAGCCAGTATCTGTTTGTTTGTGTAAAGAGACCATGGTTCTTCTGTACATTATTCACATATTTATAAAAATGACTTTCAAAACAGATCTCAATCATCACCAAAAAGGCAAGTAAAAGGATATATATATGGCCTTAAAATCTCAGGATTTACTTGTAGATGCAGTATCTCCAAAATACACGTCATCTTTTCCATTGTAGGTCACTGAAAATACCCTGAATAATAGTGATAGTCAAAATAATATGACCTTAATGTTTAATAATACATCTGTGGGTTTATGTCCTCATCATTCAGAATATGATGAGTATTTTAAACAGTATCAGTCCAGCTACAAACACAAGACACAACCTCCACAAAAACACAGTGGTGTGATGTTATTGGTGAATAAAAAGTTGTCAAATTTGACGTTAACGCTAGACGACACAAGAGCAGGCAATTCAGATTTTACTTGACAAAAACGGTAATAAAACAAAGCAGAGGTCAAAATCCAGTAATCCAAATAATTCACAAGGAAATACAAAAGAGCTCTGAACAAAGACGATCTGGAAGAAAACCAAAGAGAAGATGGAGTAGAAATACTCTCCAGGAAAGACAGGAAGTCAATCTCAAACAAGAGGAACAAGGTACGCACTTCAAAATAAAACATGACATGATATTAAATGAAATGAAACAAAGCTCAGCTGATTTATCAGAATGAAATCAGATCAGAAATCAGAAACAAGATTAAATGAACATAAAACAGGACTGCTCTGATTTAAACTCTTTGTTTTTGCTGAAATAGTTTAATTTTGCACCTCTCTCTCTCTCAGCTGTGGTGCATGATGGGAATTTATCTGACCTTTTGTTTCAAGTGTTGTCCCTTAAATCTCTGTTTGAAGGAGAGTACAGCCCTTTAATCCAAATGAGGAGTGGGACAGTCCTTTGTCTCATTAATAAACAAAACCTGGGCTTAGACACAATAACCAATAATGACTAATAATGACTAATAATGACCACTGGATACCTGTTATATGTTCATTTAGCTTGATATTGTCACAGTGATGTCCCGTGTGTTGATTGAAGACCCAGTGTGCAGCCTGAGTGTTTGTTGAAGCTGGTGGAGGGTATTTGGAGGCGTCCCGAGCCCCAGCGACGTACCATCTGCCCTCATTCTGTCACCGAGCCCCGACGCTCTCGACGTAAATGCTAAACAGCTCAGTGACTGTACGCTTTCTGACACCGCAATTATCTCTGTGTTTCTGAGCTCGCGGTTGTGTTTCCAATCAATGCTTTTAGCTCTGAATGAAATGGCAGCGCTGATAGATGCGTCTGAAAAGCAATAAACATAATTGGCTTTTATTGATTCAGTTTCAATCGTCCGACCCACAGCGCGCCCCGGGACTCTGTTTGTCAGTGATTACACTTTTAGCTTCACAAATGTAACTCCATCAACTCTGTCGCACAAATCAATCCTGTGTCTGTTTTTGGGAGAATACATCCCAGTCTCTGTGAATATTGCTGTATATTTTATATTTTTTCAGAATTCTTCAGGATAAAATCACATGAAATTTTAGAATTTTTCCAAACCTGGTGATTTTTGAGCTTTTTGTGATAAATAATAAAGAAGGTTTGGGAAGATTCAAGAAGGGGAGAATACAAATAGTGAGTTTTGTTTTGTTTTTTTAAAGTTTTATATTAGTCTCCGCCTCTTGAGCTGCTCATCCAGAACTGGCAGCAGACCTTCCTGTATCTAGACAAAAATATATACGAAAAAAGCTCTAAGGATCAATATGATTGTGATAAACTTGTGAAGTCTCATTGGCAACAACTTCTCTTTTAGCTAATTTTGCTAAATACAAACTTTTCAAGGCCACTTTATCACAACTTTTGGATTTATGAAACTGATACCACACCAACTTATACATATACTTATTTATAAAGCACCTCTAAAACTGTGCAGTTAAAGCAAAAGTGCTGTTCACAAGAAATTAAATAAATAAAAGGAATAAAACACAATACAAACACAATGTAATAAAAGTGTAGAGGATATAAAACAGAATAAAAACACAAGTAATAACTTAATTTAAAAGCATAAAAGGACTAGAAACATAAGTTAAAAACTACAGTGCATTTTTAAAAGTGATAAAAATGGACATTAATATGTTTAATGTCTAAAGCGAGTTCAGTCCAGAGTTTTGGAGCAAATACAGAAAAAGCACGGTCCCCACAAAGTTTACAAAAAACGTATAAAGGTATAAAGCCTGAACCTAGAGTCAGACATGGATTTAAAACACAAATATTAGTCGATGCAGTAGTTTCTTCTTTCTGTTATTGCTAATTGTTCTGTATCGTATCTGTCTGTTTTACTGCAGCGAGCGTCTTTCTGTCAATTAGAAAAAAGACGAACAGATTAGATCAATACTCAATCTATTTTTGCTCTACTTCTTTGGTTGTTTGCAAAAATGTTGAATAGCAATCACTTTTCAATGAGGTTTAACATGAAGTCCCAAAAGAAAGACATTTAACCAAACAGTGAGTGACCGTAAAGACAGACGAGACGCCATATTGTTCTGTAACTGTCATCCCTTTAAACCGTTCTGACGTCGTGACATTATTTAAGACGAATTGCAGTGAAAACGTGTCCGAGTCGTTATTAAAGCCGAGGACAGCCGTTAAAGCCGACGCCGTGGTCCGTCGTGTGGATTTGCTCAGAGTCTGACGGGTTCATCAGACTCGGCTCGTTCTGCGGAGGATGCTCCCACCTTTTTGTTTCGTCTAAACCTCGACTTCCTTTTGTTCAGAGACTGTTCTCCCACTCGACACCTTCCACTTGAAAACACACCCACACTCTTCCACTGAGCCGCTCCTGGAGGAAGACTGACGGAAAACTCATGTAAATCAACTTTACTTAACGATAGTAACGCTCTATGTTTGACTTAAATCAGTGGATGCTCTTATTAGTCATTAATTAAAGCGGTTTTTCTACATTTTTCTCGTCATACGGAGTTTTTTTAAAAGAACCTGCAGTGCTTCCAACATTCACCTGCATAAATAAATAAAAAAAACCTCTTTTAAATGTTTTTTTTGTTGTTTTATTCTCTAGCTCTCAAATAACAACAAATAACATTGCTTTATTACAACAAATATTGATTTCCATAGTCAATTTTTCCATTTAAAAAACTTTTAATTCTTTATTATAACATTTTTCATCAATATCTTTCTCTTTGTTACAGGAAAACCCAAACAGTTTCTTAGCAGTGATTTTATATTAATGTTTAACGTAACACAAAACTGTCCAAAACATTTTAATGATGTTGTGACGAAGTTGGTAGAAACTCCACTTTTCCATATTTCCTTTTCTTCAGTTTATTCATTTTCCCATAAAGTAAAATACAATATTTACTTTAAGCTTAAGTTTAAAGCTACACATTCTGTCTCAGGTTTGTTTTATTTGTTTAAATATCTGCAACAAGTCGGTTATAAACTACAAACAAGGCCTTAGCAATGTATTTTAATGCTTTTATAGGTTTCTCCAATGGTTAGTTTATTTTATTTACCTTTTGTCTCTTGCCTTGTGCTTTGTTCAATTGGTAGAAATATTCAGGGATGTTTTTTATTTAGTTAAATAATAATGTCATCACCAGAACGAACCATTCACAGGTTTCATTTCTTTTGTTTAACTTGATTTTTTTTGTTTGTGTAATACATGTTTAGCATCAAACAACTCGACTAATGTCTGTTTTAAAATAGTTCTTTCTCTTTTTGTTTGGCCTGAGCCTGAATCATCCTCAGTGTAAAAGGCAGATGTGTTTAGTTCCATCTCACTGTAAATAAATGTGTATTTGAGGAACTGAAACTGCCTCTGAAGTAATCTTTTTACTGCCTCTGTCGTCAGGTCAAGTTCTGTAAGAAAATGTTTGACTGAAGAACGAAAATACACTTCAGTTTCCATTGTTTAACTGCAACACTCCTCATCTTTATCAGAAATAATGTTTTCTTTCTGATTTAAAGAGGCTCACATTTTAAAGACGACACATTTTCTCACATTTTTCTGAGTCTTTAAACACTGCTCTGGGAGATGTTTGTTTTTCAGCAGCAAAAAGGACAAAAACCAGGCACACTTCACTTTTAAACCTTCGTCCATTTTCAATCACGCACCTGTCTCCAGCTCCGAGCGGTTCCGTGTTGGAGAAACGAGTGCACTGCTCCAGATCGTCCCGTTTCTCGTGTCATTTTTAGCCCTCCACTGATCTGTGTCATCACGTCCCGCGGTTCTAATGTGTTCAGTGATAAAAGAGACGGAGAAGGAGGCTGGAGTTAAGACCTCAGACCGAACAGGGAAATTAAACCAGGCGGCTCCCCATCGGCCTGGTTTTATTTCAGAATTTCATTAAAGCAATGAGCCGCGCCCAGAGGTCAAACCTGCTCCTTCAGATGAACTCTGGGGGTTATTGGTTTATATCAGTGACTTATTAAAGATGAAGAGGTTTAACAGGAATCTACAAACAGTTCATAACAAAAATACAACATCTAACATTTGAAACACGTCGAAATGAAGACATCATCGATCTGATTCTTTATCGATTCCTGAAAACTCTGTGGAAAAAAGTCGTCCTGTTTGCTTTTTCAGAGTCTGTTAAACAACTTAAAGAATAGTCAATCCTGTTTGAAAGCTGAATAATAAACAAGAGTTACAAAATAAAATAAAAAACTTCTGTAATAGGTCAGCTGTCTTGACAAGATGTAATGAAATACGTTTGAACCAAACTTTAACAGTTCTAATGCTTTCATCCTGAGCCTGTTTCTTCTAACATTAAAATATTTATACATAAAACTGTTTTTGTAGAATATTCCTGTAATTATAAGACACCAGAGTTTTTTAATATTACTTTACTCAGTTCAGTGGAGGTCACAGAGCTCCTCACAGGTCGATAGAAGTTTGAGCATGTTTGTATTTACATCTTTACATGAAATTAATAATATTTAATCAGGTTTAGTTCTGTTTTCAGTTCTCATTCCTAATCAGTTTTGGGTTCCTTCAAATTCACTTCAAAGCTTTGATTTAAGTCGTATTAAAATCCACATATTTGTTACTTTTAGTTCAATATGACGTCTACAGCTTGATATCAGAACAACTGTGTCCTGTTCTGTCCGGTTTTTCTTTCTTTTTGAAGTGAAGTGGGTCTGGAATCCCTTCCTTCGACCAAGACGTCCACCGAGCTCTAAACCAACCGTAAGAGTTGATCTAAAATGCTCTGTTTCTCTGATTTTTTTATGGACCTAATTTGCAGCACAGTTAAACAACCAAGAAACTGGTTGAGTATAAAAGTGATCATATTTACACTAAACATACTATTATTATCCAAAGACCATTTGTATGTGACACAATCAGATTTAATCACATTTTATTCTTTGAAACGACTCGCTCTGATCAAAACAAAACCTCTCAAACCTAAAGAACACGTTGCTGAGGGTTGGGCTCAAAGCTGCAGTGGGTTTCATCACATTCTGTTGAAGCCTGTCACAGTGAAACTAATGACACATAAATGGAAATTCTCTTTTGAAATCTTTCACAGAAACAAACACCTTCAAAGCGACTCAAACGACTCACTTTGCATCGATCTAGTTTCACTGATTGGTGGTGGGCATTATATTTCCTAATAGTTGTAATAATAACATCATTGGACTGTACACAACACAATAATAATCCTAAAACCTGATTCCACTTCTGTCTCACATGATGAAAGAAATGTTTTTACTATAAAAACAGCAATACTTTTAATAAAACCGTGTGATTAACTTGTCTCAGTTTTGAATAAACAATTAGAACAGTTCAATTCAGTTTTATTTATAAATCCCAATTGACTCAAGGGTTGAACAAAACAAAACCTGTGTCCAACACCTTTTATTGAATATGTCCTGGAGACTGAGAACCTCCAGATAAAATAAAAATAAAAGACAGTAAACTAAAAAAAAAAGGAGAAACCTCAGAAGGATCCAGTCCCAGAACGAACAGAGGACAGGTTTTGTTTTTTATCAGCAGCAGTAACCTTTCCTGCTTTTATTTATGTGTCTTTTGTGTCAAAATACTAATACATTACATTAAATTAAAGTTTAGATCTGACCTGAACCTTTTATCTTTAGAGTTTATCGTAGACTGTAGTGATCCTGGAATTATCTCTGTCTCATTAAACACTGAAGCACTGACAACATTTATTCATGTTTAATTTTCTGCTGTTTCTCTATTTTTACCTTTTTTGAGCTGTTTCTCTGTAAAATAAGTCATATTTCCAACAGAATAACCCATTTCCTTGGTTTATTTCCTTGTTCCTTCGTTGTTGACATCAATGTCGACCAATGGGAGCGCTCCTTTTTACCTGAAGTGAGCTGTGATTGGACAAAATCTATTAAAATCCTTAATTATAAAGACTAGATCACGTCTTAAGGTCTCATTTTTTCAGATGATTCCTGTTACAATAAACTTTAAGAGATTCATAAAAAACAAACCCTCGACATCAAAAGCACATAAAGAATAAACAGTATTTAAATCAGAAACACAGAGACACACGACTCAGTCCTAATCCATTTGAAGTGTGTCTGTCGAGTCTCAGACGTCTTTAGCTCAGAATCCCTTTAAATCTGACTCCATTACACTCTTCATTTGTGTCTAGTCCCACTGTACGTTCCTGTTTGCACTGCTTCCTTTTTCTTCTAATAGTGTTTGATTCTGCAGGTAACACAGATAAATGTACACCTGGGAATATACTGCAAAGTGACACGAGCTGCATTCATCGAGAAACGCTCCCTGAAGGCATTTATCTGAACTCTTTGAGGTTGTGGACACATCAGATTCAATAATAGTCGACGGAACAGCTCGAGTGTGTCTCTCTCGACGATGTTGTGCCAAAGCAAAAAAAAAAAACCCACCCGACACTGGGATTGTGCTTCAGCTTTTCTGACTCTGAGTGCAGTCATTTAATTTCCATATCAAAGAGACTCCAGACAAATCTGAAAAAGCGCTGTACGGCAAAAAAGAGCGTCTGTATCGCTTTTTACCGAGTGGCAAAGAGTGATTAGAGGAGCCGCAAAGCAGACAGGGACTCGGATAGACAAGAAGAAAAATGAAGTGTTTTGTATTTCCAATTCCGAAAGGTGTCTCTGGATAACAAAAGGTGCATTTTCTCATAAAAGACCTCATTGGAAAAGAGGGCCCCGGAGTAAATTAACCAGGAATCAGAGCTGGGACGAAGCTGGGACGAAGAAAACAGATGAGAGCGTTTAGAGGAAGAGGCTTACTCAATTTTGTGTTTCCACGTGAAGAGAATATCGCTCGTGTCACTTCCCTGTGGTCCCAGACGCTCCCAGACGAGAAGTGGGCTAATCCCGCCGCCGCCAGAGGTGTCCAGAGGCACAAATCCACCGCGGGAGCTCGAGTTAGGAACGTTAAAAATGGAGGATGATATTAAAACCACAGTATATCATCACATTCCTTTAGAGGCAATGATGGAAAAGACAGTAAAACAAGTGGCTGCAATTGAAGCTTCTGGGGTTTAACTCCAAAAAAGACTGGTTCCTGCCGACTTCTGTTAAAATGACATTTTCATAGGCATCATTTGGTCTTATAAAGCAAATTGAACAAGTTAAATCGTCATTATTTTGCAGGACATGGAAGAAAACAGCTTGAAGTCAACGAGAAATCAGAAAACAGTCTGAAAAAGATGCCATTCTAGATGTAATCAGGAAAAGTCAATGCAGAAACCAGACGGAAAGGACAAGAAAACAAGAAAAAAGGAACAGAGCTCTATTTTTGTTCTAAACTGCAGCCAGATCCACATGTTTTACAGGTTGTGTTACATCTAATTTGTTTTCAGAATCAGAACTTTTAAATAAAGTGAGTGCAGCCCTCACAACACTACACACCAGAATTTCATTTTTCATTTACACTTTAAAAGCTCACTGTTAATCTAATGATATCATAAAGGAACACAAGAACAGTGTCTATAGTTCAATCCCACTGTGGATGTGTTCATTTACTAAAAACAGTTTAAGTTGTGGATATAAAACAATATTCTCCTCTTCATTGAATAAAAGTGTTTGATGTTTCAGTTTTTTCCAAAGACAACTGAACAAATGCTGTGTAAACTCTTTAATCTCATCTCCAAATGTAATATTTTAGCTCCGAGCCGTGTTCTAGTGTCGATGGAGTCAGATCACACTGTTGTCAAAGCCACTCATTCATTTTTAATTAGACACAGACTGTTGGCAGCTTTCAACATAAATAATCAAACATTTAAGAGATCCCCAGCATTAGACCCGACACCTGACGGATTCACACCATTCTCAGGCTTTATCCTGTGTTTCAGACATTATCTTTACTTCCCGAGAGTCTGTCATCGTCTTTTTGAAGCTGAGATATACTTTGCTGAAGCATAATTACATATAAGACTTAACAACTCTTCACTAAATGTTTTTACAAATGAAAGGTTACACTAAACCTGCTGGTTCTGTCAGTTTGCCCAGTATTTTGCCTTCAGGCAGGCTCTAGACGTGAATCTAAAGGTGACATGTCTGCAGGGCTCGAGAGCTGCTCATATTCATGCCTCTGAGCAATTTATACCAATTAATCCCTGAGTCTGGACTGTCAGGAGAAACAGTCAAATGAGAGTGATTAGGGGAAAATATACCCTTTCTTTAAGCTTTGAGCTAAAAACTGAGCATCCTAATACATGATTCACCTTTTTGTTTTGGATTTTAGTCCAATTTCTGTTTATTTTATTGGCTCTGGAACAATGTGCTTCATAAAATAGCATTAAGGCTAAGTTTGTCAAATGTGTGCAGGTCTTAAAGTTCCTCTTCTGTTTGGATTTTAGAGAATAAAAACAGACTGTACGTGATATATTTTTCCAGTTGGAGAAAATGGTTTAAACCCAAATTGTTTGTTTTTACACAAATTATTTTGCTATTATTGCTTTTACAATAGTCTTTCTGATGCATCTACAGTTTATTCTAAGGGATTGTAATAGATGAGAACCTCTATTCAGGAACAGAAAACCTTGGAGCGCTCCCATTGGTCGACACTTGTCACATGACGTTCCAGGAAGTTTAATAGCTGCAGATAAAGTGTATTTTCAGCTGAATATGTCTTTTAACAGAGAAACAGCTGAAAAAAGAAAAGCATCAACAGAGAAAAGGGAGGCAACGTAAAACACAGATAAATACTGTCAATTCAATCACGTAATGTTTAACGAGGAGGAGATAATTGTCGTCCTGACGCTGAAGTCACAGCTAAGCTAACGCTAAACTCTAAACTTCTTATTATTTTTGGCTAATTTATACATGCTATTTCAAAAAGTACAGTACAATCTTTTTAGAGCTTCTTCTGTTGTGTCTTCCTTTTTCTTGCTTTAGCCTTGTCTTTCTCAAAGTGGAATAAGGTCACTTTTAAAAAGACACTAAGGCAGAAAAAGAGCCACAAACCCAACTCTTTTTGATCACACAGCCTCAGAGTTGTTCAAATACCCTCGAGAAATATCCAAATGCAAACCATCCATTGTCACTTTCACTTGAATCCACAGAAAAGCAGACACCAGTGAAACTAAAAGGTCAGTGGAGTTTCCGTCGGAGAGAGTCTGGCGGGTGGAGCTGTCACATCACGGAGACTCGAGCTGCGTGATGGAAACTGGGTTAATCCCGCCACGCAAAGAGTCAAACGACACGTTGGCTTTAGTTTTGCAGAAATGGTTTAAATACTGTCAGAAAAAGGAGAGGATTTTGACTCCATTTTAAACCTGTCCAAAGGCTTTAGCTGTAACAGTGTTTAATGGAAAAAAGGTTACGATTGTGTTTGAAGTGGGTCTTTTACCAATAATCCTTCATGTTAGATTGTGTCAGATAGAATTTAGCAATGTTCAGTCAATGTTCATGGTATTCTTTAGAGAATCTGAGGTAAATGGAAAATATAGAGCACTGGTGAAGAGAAGGGAAAATCTACAATAAATACAAAAATAAAATAAAAAAGTAAAGCCACTTTTTAATATAGTCCATGTACCATTATCCAAACAAATAATGAATCCCAAAGAGTTAAGTTAAAACCTTTACTTGTGAACAGACTAATTTACTAAATATTTTCAAAACAAAAAACGTAAAGAAAGGGCAACAGCAAAGTCAAAAAACTTGTGGGAGGAAGCAAGAGATTGTGATAATAAGATATTACAGATACAAAGGTTTTCTGTTTAATCATAGTTTCTTTATGATTCTGTAAAGCTGGGTCATTGACTAATTATAAAATACCTTGAACTGTAAATACTGTGCAGTTTGAGTCTGTTGCCATTATTTCAGTTCCTCAGATTTTTGCCGAAGACCCTTTTCCGGGTTTGGTCTGACGTCTGGAGCGTGACACAGACGTTAGACATTTGAAAAGTCTTAAAATGCAGTTTGATAAAGCACCAGAGGCCACGTCCCCAACGACACGGTCCAAAAGGTCTCGTGAAATGTCGAGGAGGGCAGCGTTGGCTCGAGGCGGCGCTCACCAGAGGCCTGACCGTGAATAAATGTCTGTATTCAATCATTTTTTACGCTCGGGTCATTACCTTTGTCTCTTGTCGATAATGCAGTATTTTCAATTAAACTTCAGTATGTTTCTGTGAACGGTGACTAAATTGTTGTGTTTTTTTTGTGTTTTTTGAATGTTATAACTTTGTCTGTGTCGATGCAAATGGAATAAAATGTGTCCACGTTGTGTATTTTGGGATGAATTTCATTTTTTCATGATTTTTTTTTCTTTCATGTGCTTTTAAAAACAGTTCCACCTGTTTCCTTCGGCATTTTTTGTGCAATTGATTCCTTTTACAAATTCTTACTACCACTGCAATGTGATTTCTGTTTTTATTTATTTCATTTGGTGTTTCCATGGCAACCTTTTTAAAAGACATTTTTTGTCTCCTAAGGACCCAGGAGCAATTTATATTATTATTATTAACAAAAAATAAAAAACACACAAAAAAAAGATTAGAATCAGGGTTGTTTTTTTTGTTTTTTTCATTTTAAGCCATTATTTATTTATTTATTTTTTTAATTCCCCCCCCCCCCTTTACTTGACAGGATAGTAGACAGACAGCAGGGTGAGAGAGGGGAATGACATTGGGTAGATGACCCGGGCTGGAATCGAACCCAGGTCTCCCAGGTATGTGGAATACCCTCTACAAGGTGAGCCACCGAGGCGCCTAGAATTAATATTTTTTGACATTCTCAGCCTTTGAAATTTTAATATATGGGATGGAAAAGAAAAAAACACACAACAAAAAGACTTTAATCTGTAAAAGTGGCATTTAAGGGGTAAGAAAATAATAAATATTTTTATGTATGTTGAGGCCTGAAATTAATAATGAAAAAAATTGAAAAAAATTCTTTAAAAGAGTCTTTTTTGTGTCAAAGTGACTCAGATGGAAACAAACCTCCAAGAGTTAAACAGTAATCAGTAACTGGCCTAAACCTTATTGTGTCTGTGACTTCTGCCCAGTTTTTGACCATCTCCAGACTCATTATGACAGTGTCTTTGAGAGTGGGTCGTGTCACTGAACTCTTAAATCCTGGAGCTTTTCCGTCGACAGAGAACCCTGCTCTTGTCATTTCAGACGCCATCTTTACTGACTCGAAACAACATCTGAGCACAACTACACCGGCCTCAAATCCAGAGCCCAACGTCGGAAACGGTGAAATTGACGAGCGGCAACGAGGCAAACCCATTCCCCTTTGTCAAATTGGACATGATTTGATTTTATGCTTCCGACAAAACAAAAGGTCAACCATGTTTTTCGTCGAAGAAAAAGCCAATTCTGTTCAGATCCCGGTCACACTGCACACAAACCCTTCCACTGCACAGGTTAAATTGAAAATATGAGCTCTCTTTTACCGGCGGCGGTGCATAATAAGAAGCGCTCCCTTTGTGCGACGTAATCATTTCTGCAGCAGGAAGTCTGCGGCGGCGTCTCGTTACTCGCACCGTATTGTGTCGAAATAACCTGTTTCTCATTAGCGTCCGGGGAAATGCCACGCTTCAGCTCCGCAGACTCACTTCGGTTCCAAAAAGCCCAGGGCGAACACCGCGGTGACAACAACACGAGGCGTCTCTCGCAGAAAATCAAAGAACTGAAGATACGGAAACATGGAAACGGTTGGAAAAGCACTGGTTTTACTGACAACAGTGAACTTTAAGGTAAAACTATGGACCTTTTCACTTTAGAATACGAACTGCAACGTCATTTTCATGGTTTTCTGACTTTAAATATACAAATAACCTGTTTTTTAGAGACACTGAACGCCTCATTTGTCACCTACTGCACTTTGTAAAATAAAAATGGTTGGATAAGAACAAATAATTCTGTTTAAATCAGTCTGGGTGATTGTCCATTAAACAAACTCTGAGAAAGCTGAGGTCTTTCTATGTAAACTGCAGCAACTTTATTCATTTATTTATTTATTTAATGGCTAACTCTGTTCTTGATGCTGCTGTAAGTGGTTCAACTAAAGTCTCTTGTTAAAGTGGTGATTTTAAAATTATTTTATTAGTTTTATAAAGCACTGCATGAACAAACTCTAAACTGATCTGAGAGACATGCTTTAATTTATTTATGAACCAGGAAGTGCCCCTCAGACCCTCACTGCTTCCACAAACTAGAACGAAAACTTATTTAGTTTGGCTTTTATGTGTTTTATAAATGGTTTGTTTTAAATATTTATTTATTTATTTAATACATTTGTTTTACTTCTGTTTTAGTTTTTGAGTAAAATACAGTGAAACAAATCCACTCTTGTTTTAAAACTGTTGTAAATATACAGTATTTCATGATTTTATGTCATTAAACTGTATTAAAAGTGTCATATAAATAAAGTTTGATTGATTGATTGATAGTTTGGAGATTCTGATTGAAGCACACTACAGGACGGATGCTGTACTGAACAACATGGACCATCTCCTGCATCGGGCTTTTGAACAACGGAGCAACAGTGGACGCCTGAGATAAAAAAGACTGTACCATCCATCAGTCTGTGGAAAATGTTGTTTATTTATTTATTTATTTATTGAATTAAGTCTGTGGAAAAGTCTGAGGAAAATGAAGAATGAAGATGAAGTTATTTAAAGTGAATTTTTCTTCAGGGATTAATAGTTATTTTGAGTTTTAAATCTGAATGAACATCTAGAACAAAACCATCTTGTATCTAGTCTCCATTTGTTCCCTTTTTGCAGTAAACACACACTGTTGATCTCTCTGTCTGAACCTCATCAACAAAACCTTCATTTGATCCGTTTCTTTCTTTATATCTTGACTGTTCTCCTGAGATTACCCTGTTTCCATCACGCAGCTGCTGTCACTCTCTCCAGAAACACATAACCAGCCTGATCTGTACTCTTTCTTCATTTCTTTCCATTAAAGCGTTGTTTCTTTGTGGTTTAATACCTCAGTGGAACAGTATTGACGTTTGAAGTCTCTGAAGTCGAACGCCGTGTGATGGGATCAGCTCAGTTTTTCATTAAAGTCAATTTCATTTCATTCTTTTTTTCATTTTTTTTTTCATTAAAATGCATGCATTATTTAAACACGTTTGATTCAGGGACGTGCTGAGTGTGCGTTTCTTCTGAGTCTGTGTCGGTGAATCCAGAAAGAGACACATCTGTCACATACTGCTCCACAACAGGGACGTACTACTGCCTTTATATTATATTATTGATTTGTTATTAGATGTATATTTGTATTATCTAAAGCGGTGAATTGCACACAAATAAAGTATCTTTTTTAAAAATAAATCTGACCCTAAAATGGTTAAGCTTTTGGTTTAAGTTGGTATCTCACCCTTCTCCTGGTAATACACGACTACTACTACACTCAAGGGTTTATATTGAGACTGAATACTTAGTTGGTACTTTTTGAAGCAGCAGGTATTGATTATTGACGCTGCATCTCTTTTAAATCCTTCTTTAAGGCATAAAGGAAGCTCAAACTGTGAACACTTTGGGAAAAATAGCTTAGCTTTAGCCTCGAGCTAAAGGGTTATATAAATAAACCAAGAAGTTGTTGTTGATTTTGGTTAAAATCACCAAAACCCAAACCTCAATGGTACAGATTACAGGCAGCTTGGTTAAAAAGGACAGGGACTGTTCAGAATTGGGACATATTAGAGTTTTAGTAAAAGCTTTCATAGAGAGAAGTCTAACTAAACTGATTATTCTCTCTTTTGATCGTGTGGGTTATTCCAGATGTACATTTTAAGTGAATCACAGGACCTTGTTCGGCAAAAGAAAAAGCAGCAAAAAGAAAACAATGTCCTCAAAAGCAGAAAAACACGTGGAAGTTTAAAATCAGAGCTCTTTTGTTGCATCTCCAAAATGCACCAGATTTGACATTGTCCCTTTAAAAAAAGACATCAAGCCAATGACAGTCGAGCAATCTGTGACAAAATGTGAAAATGTTTTCTGAATGCATCAAAATGAGATGAAAATAACCCATGAAAATGTCCTGAGAACTAAAGTGTGGTCTAATTTCTTCACAGCAGTGTCGCTGATGTTCAGATCCACCTCCCCACCGAGATCAGCCGCGAGTGTCCAACTTCATCTGAGCGCCGTTTAGTTCTGGGCGAGCGCTGAACGGTGAAATATTACAGCGTTTAGCCTCCGACAGCTGCCGGCTCCGGCTCAAACAACCCCGACCGGAGGCAGCCAACTCGGTAAAAACCCCCCCTGAAGCCAAACAGCTCTGGGCTCATTACGAAGCTCTGCAAACGGACGGAGCGAGTGATTATCCAGACAAAGACTCCACATTGACATTTGAAACGACAGCATGAGAAAACAGATGAAGAACATTCCTAAACACGGGGCTGTTTCAGATGGAGCCACAGCAGCAGGAGCCATCTGTACTTTTACACAAACCAGGATCATAAAAGCTGCAGCTGGGTGTTTCTGCTGAACTAGCTCTGTTTTTATTGCTCCATGTCCATTCATTTAACTTATATTTACATCCTGTGCACTTTATGTTCCTAAACCAAGCCTCAAAGACAAGATGGACTCATATTTTAGGAAAAAAAGTGGATAGAAAGGTGCATTTAATGGTTATTTATGTCCACATTTTAAGACAATGCCTGCCTTTGTTGCATCAGTTTGTCTGAGTTATCTGTAGCTACTTTAAAGTGAAAATAAGTGTGAAATAAAGAAGCTCCAGTCAGCAGAGTTCTAATATTAAACATAAAGTGAAATACAAATCAAATCTCATGTCTGTGTTTGTTTATTTTAACATCTCTTGGTGATTGTGTGGCCTTTTAGAACCAACCAGTTGTGTTTATAAGACAGATATTTTATTTTAGTTTTCTCTGTTTTTATTGCTTTATCCATTTAGCGTCTACTCTATAGATGCCTCCTGATACGTGTTATAATGATCTAACACATGTAGTGCATTGCTTTTTTATTACAATCATCTTATTTAGTGTGTTTCCGTCAACATTACACTGTCTTCAACACTAGAAACTTTAAAATCTCATCTTAAACACACTTTAATTCTCTGGCTTTTAACTCAATGGAACAATTGTGTCGTCTTTCAGTGTTTTATTATACTTTTTTACTTGTTTTTATGGAGCCTACTACTCCTATTTAGCTTTATTTATTATTTTAATGAAACCTAGTAACTACTAACAGTATTATTTATTATTTGCTGTTTTTTGTTTTTATTCTGTGCAGCGCTTTGCAGAGTTTTTGTTGCTGAAATGTGATTTATAAATAACATGGACATATAACAAGTAACACTCAAGAATCAAACCCAGACCTTATCTTGGGTTGGTTTGCTCCCATTTACTGTTACTGCTCTTTAATGTTATTTTAATTCATTTTCCAGCCCATTCTTTTGGAAATGCTGCTCCAGTTTCATGTTTATATTTTGTAACGTTCCATTTAACATTTAAAAACTGATCTTTCTTCATCTTTTTCTCGTTGTCATTTTTATTTAAGTCAGTTTTCTGTGTCCTGTCCCTGTTCTTTCACGTGGGACACTCTTTTCTTTCTTCATATTTAACATTTTAACGACACTCATCCCGTTTGTACTTCATGCCAACACTTATTTCTCTTTCTGCCTCCATCCGTCACCTCCTCGTCTCGTGTGATTTCTGTAAAATACCATCAGGCTGCGCAGCGACGGCAGGTTTTTTTTTGAGACAATGTACTTTCCCTCTGTTCTCTTTTTATCACTCATTCTCTTTAAACGTCATCTGCTCACAGCTGTCTCCGTTCGTCTCACGGCACTTTGTCTCGTTCTTTTAAATCCGTCTCCGTCTGTAGCTCTTCTCCCCGTCGTTCCCCGCGGAGCTAAAGCGCTAAAAAGAGAGCTCGCTTAAATAATAATCGCATTTATTCTTTAAAATTCCCAATTGTGTAAAAAGATGACAGATGATTACAGAAACAAGAGGTAAGAGAAGACACCGAAATTTAACTGTGATTTTAATCAAAAGGGAATATTTCTTTTGTTTAATCTAAAACTTCCAAAACATGTTAAATATTTGAGGTGCTGTCATTTGTTCTGTCCTCTCTGTTTTATCTCCACATTAAAGGACTACAGTCTTTTTGATCCAGGTTTACAAAAAAAAAGGTCAAAGCCAATGAAAAAGATCTTTAATATCAAGATATGTGATGAAAATACAGAATTTATTGTTTGAATATCAGCAAACCTCATTCTTCTTTTACAGCGACCAAGTTCTGTGCTGGTTTTGATCTGGTTTTTGAGACTTTTGTTGAGAATAACCAACTTTCCACATTCTTTTTAGGTTTGAGGCAGGGTCCCAGTTGATCTTTTGTAAACATTATTTTAATTTTTTACAGCTCTAAAGGGAATATAGCTTGAAAATAAATGATTGCAAAAAGGAGCGCTCCCATTGGTCGACACTTGTCACATGACGTTCCAGGAAGTTTAATAGCTGCAGATAAAGTGTATTTTCAGCTGAATATGTCTTTTAACAGAGAAACAGCTGAAAAAAGAAAAGCATCAACAGAGAAAATGGAGACAACGTAAAACACAGATAAATACTGTCAATTCAATCACGTAATGTTTAACGAGGAGGAGATAATTGTCGTCCTGACGCTGAAGTCACAGCTAAGCTAACGCTAAACTCTAAACTTCAGTTTGGTCAAATGGATTAGTATTTTGGAGGAAAACTGGTCTGGTTTTATTTTTTAATAAAAGAGAATCAGGAGAGGTCTCTCTGCTTCTTGACAGTCAAAAACGATCTCTTAGAGGATTGCGTTCACTCCCGTCGTGTTGTCTTTACGTCTTTGTCGTCACATTTTCACATCTTATTTTCCTCGTCTAATTTTCTCCGCGGGCCTCTCTCTTCCCGTTCACCTTCCCCGTTCACCTCGCTGTAAATACGCTCTTCGGCAATGACACGTTAAATGAGTGTCTGTGGGTGAAACTGATTCGCTCTGGGCCTCGTCGGAGCTGCCTCTGTGAGCTGCTGATATGTAATTCTCATGCAGATGGGACGCCGCATGGAAATGAGAGAACAAAGCATATCGACGCTGGCAGAGGGAAGCCAAAAGACCAGGAATTTGCCCTCTAAACAAAATGAAGTGCTATTTTACATTTCTGCCCTCGCTTCTCTGTCGAGGGTTTATGGGCCACGCTCAGAGAGTCATGAATAATATAGAGTCAATATTCTGCCTGAACTCTGAAAGGAAAAGAAGCTGAGAGCGATACAGATGAAAACATGTCTTTAGACGAACAGTTGTGGTGCTTCTTCAGCTTTTGGAACCAGTAGTGAGTCAAATATAGTCTTGATCTTAAATGTTTACATCAGGGCTCAACAAAATGTGCATTTGCTCTTCCTACAACAACAAAGACGTGAGACAAAATAAGAAAAAAACATGTAAGTACGCAAATAAATCCCTCTTAAAGTTCCATAATGCATCAGATTACTTTAAAGCTTGAAGTTTTTTTGCTCTTAATCAGTTCACATCAGTCTTTAAATATGATCAAAGCTCTGGGAACAGTATTATTTTAGCTTTAGCATAGCTCCAGAGCTGGTTGGTCCATAACAAACTGGTGCTGGGTCTGCTACAAGAAAAATGAGAAAATAAGCCAGTATTTCTTGATATATTTGATGAAATTATGTCTATGATGTGTTTTATGATGTGTGTAATATAAAAATCGCTGAGTCCAGAAGCTAAGAACTACACAGTAAACTCTCCAGAGTAAAATAAACTCTGTGGGCGTTAAAAATGTGCTCTGTCACTTTTCTGTTGACATTTAACTCCAGAACAATCACAGAGACAAGAAAAAAGACATATTTCAGTAAATTTGACTTGAGACACTGCCAGGACCTGTTTTACACTTCAGTTTGAGTTTCTGTGGATGTTATCAGAGAAAAACTAATGAGTGTGGATCTGTGCTTAGACAAAATTTCAATTTGTTGTCTTAAATGATTTAGTTCCTTCCATTCAGCAGATTAATGGAAGATCAAAACATTTTTTTTAACCAAAACTGAGAGAAGATGATGGGTGCAAGAGTTTGTCGAAATAAAAACTAAATAAATGATTAAAATCTTAATGATAAATAGAAGTTTACACTCAACACTTGCTTGTTAGTTTTTCTCTGCAAACATCCACAGACTCAAACTGATCTGTGAAAGAGTCAGAGTTCAGTTTACTGTTTTACTTTAGCCTGACGTTTGGAAAAGTACAGTCCACTCAGATTCTAAAACAAGAAATGATCAATGACATGAAATCAAACCTGGCTCTGGGCATTTAGGTCAAACAAGAATGAAGAATGATGATCCTGATGATGATTTAAACTCACAAAATGAATGGAAAGACTATTTGTAAAAACAGGGAGCTCGTCAGATCAACAGCTGAGTGTGTGAGTTAGTTTTGCCAAATAACCTGCCTCTTTCCCGACGTGAGAATCTGAATCAGAAACAAAAAAGGGTTAAGCACAGAGAGATGGTATCAGAGGAAAATGAAAGGGTCTAAATGAGATAAGGATTGAAAAGCGTTCCTCAGGGTTGTGATCCAGTTGCAGACAAAGGAGGCTTTTGCTCATCTTTCCAACAAAGCTCTTTTCCCCTCGGTCCAATCTTTTTTTTTCTTTCTACTTAGCGATTACACTATTGTCTCTGTCAATACGCCGAGGGTTTATGAAAAGAAGAAACGTCAGCGTCGGCCTCGGGCTCAACCATCAGCTCCTGGTTTCACTAAAGACTCTGAGTGAGACCCAGGGGTTTTCTGATCGATACAAAGACCATGACTCAGGACTCGGTCTCTGACAGATTTAAGAACAGTTAAAGTGGGTTTTCACGTCATGATGTGGAACAGCTGATTGAAAAGCTTTAGAAATGCACAAGAAATCATCCGTGTTGGATTTTCACATTCAGCTGTTCTCTAATGTAAATCCTGTAGACATCCTCCAGCTTTGGTTGCATGGAAATGTTTTCAGTTCAGTTTATTTTTCATTTGCAGCGAGAAAACAACATTGGAAAGAGTTCAATGTACAGTAAGTGTTTAACATAAAGTGCAAAAATAACATACAGGACTTTTAAAACAATTTTAATCAATAAAAAAGGCAGTTTCTTGCAAATAATGTAACAATATGAGGATTCGAGGAATTTTTTTATTTATTTTTTCAATAATACAAGTATTTAAATGGTATTCAATATCATTGGGCAAACTTTTCACTCTCATTGCCTCAGGACTGTTGATAATGGGAGGTTTTCTGAAGATGAATAAAATAAATAACCAGCTCTTATCTAGAAAAAACGGTATAAAAGGGCTTTAGAGACACTAACATACAACCTAACAACCTTTGGGCTCATTTTCATTCACACTGTGACATTTAGAGCTTGTCTTTAGAGGTGTGTATGTTACTTTAGCATCCTCAAAGCTGCTTGAGCTTAATAAAGAAATAAAGTCTTTAAGGGGCTACATTTTCTTTTCTTGTCCCAGTCTCAGACTCTCCTCCAAAATCAGCCAAGGGACCTCTCCTGCTTCTCTTTTATTAAAAAATAAAACCAGACTAATTTTTACTCCATAAAATACTAATCCATTTCACCAAACTGAAGTTTACAACTTTTAGCTCCAACTTTAGCGCCAAAACGTCATTTATCTCTGTGTCGTTTAACATTTTGTAAAGGCTTTGTAAATATTTCTCCCATTCATTCTCATCATTGATCATTCTCATCCATTAAAATCCTTAATCATAAAGACTAGATCATGTCGTTTTTTTCAGATGATTCCTGTTACAATAAACTTTATGTCATTTTTATTCACAATTAGAAAGAAATTGCATACTTCCTGTTTAAGAATCTGCAAAAAGGGACTTAGACTAAAAACTTTTCCCTTATTGAAAATGTAACCCAACATCTCAAACTATTGAACCTATAGATACATCATTTTCAGTGAACTCTAATGACTCGAATTCATTCTTTTATCAAACAAAACTTTGAAATAAAACATGCATTTCCTTTAAACACACTCCCACTGTCTTTGTGGACCTTTTGTTTGATCTTTTATTCTCGTTATTACATTAGACAGCCTTATTTAATTCAGTTTCAGTTCAGTTGCATCATCACCTTTTATTCTCTCACTTTTCTTTTCACTTTTGACACAAACCCACTCTGTTTTATTTATTTATTTATTTATTTGCCTGTATTGATAATCAGGTCTTAATAACAGCAGTGTAATGCTTGACTTGTTTTTAGCAATTATCCTGAAGCCATTATTGACGTGAGGTGACTGTGTGTAAAGGGTTTGTGTGGGACATGCAGCAGGATGCATGCTAATTCTAATCTGTGCACACTCTGTTTAATGTGTCCCTTTAATACGTTTAACAGGGGATATTTGAACTGGATTTGAACAGGTTTTAGATTGATTTAAATCAGATGAATTTTATTTGTTTATAAAATGTTAAGCCTGTTTCTGCTACAAAGATATATATTATCTGCTCAAATCCAAATAAAACCTGTTCAAAACCAACTAAAACCTGATCAAATCCAAATAAAACCTGTTCAAAACCAACTAAAATCTGTTCAAATCCAAATAAATCCTGCTCAAATCCAACTAAAAACAGTAAAAATCCAACTAAAACCTGTTCAAATCCATCTAAAACCTGTTCAAATCCATCTAAAACCTGTTCAAATCCATCTAAAACCTGTTTAAATCCATCTAAAATCTGTTCAAATCCATCTAAAACCTGTTCAAATCCAACTAAAACCTGTTCAAATCCATCTAAAACCTGTTCAAATCCAACTAAAACCTGTTCAAATCCAACTAAAACCTGTTCAAATCCATCTAAAACCTGTTCAAATCCATCTAAAACCTGTTCAAATCCAACTAAAACCTGTTCAAATCCAACTAAAACCTGTTCAAATCCATCTAAAACCTGTTCAAATCCAACTAAAACCTGTTCAAATCCATCTAAAACCTGTTCAAATCCATCTAAAACCTGTTCAAATCCAACTAAAACCTGTTCAAATCCAACTAAAACCTGTTCAAATCCAACTAAAACCTGTTCAAATCCATCTAAAACATGTTCAAATCCATCTAAAACCTGTTCAAATCCATCTAAAACCTGTTCAAATCCATCTAAAACCTGTTCAAATCCAACTAAAACCTGTTCAAATCCATCTAAAACCTGTTCAAATCCATCTAAAACCTGTTCAAATCCATCTAAAACCTGTTCAAATCCATCTAAAACCTGTTCAAATCCAACTAAAATCTGTTCAAATCAGTCTTAAACCTGTTCAAATCCATCTAAAACATGTTTAAATCCATCTAAAACCTCTTCAAATCCATCTAAAACATGTTTAAATCCATCTAAAACCTCTTCAAATCCATCTAAAACATGTTTAAATCCATCTAAAACCTCTTCAACTCCATCTAAAACCTGTTCAAATCCATCTAAAACCTGTTCAAATCCATCTAAAACCTGTTCAAATCCAACTAAAACCTGTTTAAATCCAACTAAAACCTGCTCAAATCCATCTTAAACTAGTTTAGACTCTTATTAACTCTTGCGGCCCCTCACCACTGATCTAGAGGATCATTAGCATTAGCTGCATTTATAATTTTATTCAGTTTGTGATGGATTGGAACTAAGTTTGCTACAGTCTGTTTATGCTTTATTGTGAAAATCCTAATCAGGATGTCTTTACTTTTCCTTCAAACTGGACGTTCTGCTGAGTCAAGGTCTCGGAGGAAATCAGACTTTTGCCAAATTGTGTTTAGTCCAAAGGCAGGTCACTAAAGGTGAGTTTGGCAGCTCCTGGAGTTACTTACAGAATTAATCTACAGCACATACATTTCACTTCTGGCAACTTGATGAAATTCTACAATCAATATTTGATTTCTCGTTCCAAAGATTGTTAAAGATCTGCCCCGAGGCTTAATTTCTCCAATAAATGATTAGCTGCAGCGACAAGCCTCTTTAAATCAATCTGACAAAAAATATTTCAATTTATCTTTATTGATAGAAAGGCTCAATTTGGCAAGTTTTGGATGATTGTATTTGACGACTATAACCGTCCAATAATTGTATAATCCATTTTAATAGCAACATTCATTAACAGGGCTTTAATGAAGCTGAAGGTGCACTTTAGTGTCATAAACTCAGTCAAGATACATCCTTTTTAATGCTTTAGAGTAAAAACATTATGGCTCAGGATATAATATCTACAACAAGTTATTATAAAGCTCATAAACATTAACTAGTGAAAATAAATGTGTGTTTGTGTGTTTGTCAAACAGCGTGTGATGTGTTTGGGTCGGATTTGACTGAGTTTGAATCGTAGACGTGTCCTCGTTCATGTCCTCGTTCATGTCCTCGTTCCTCAGAGTTGTGTTTGGAGTTTTGAGACTGTGGTAAATGTGACGCACAGAGAATTACATCATATTCAATCGAGTATTAATAAAGAAAATAAGCCCTATGATACAAAAGTGAAACTGCATAGATGTCTGTCCATTTTAATGTTTTTATTGCTAAGTTTTTTGGGTAAAATGTTGTATTACACACAAGTCTCCATCAGTGTAAAGCTATATCAGAATATCACCCTTTTTTATTTGCGTATTTTCCATAAATCTTAGAATTACAGGTTAACACTTTACTCAGATGTTTAATCCAGATGGACAAACTCATGTTGCCTCTGAAACAACACAAAGAAAAGAACTAAACTCAGTCAGACTAAGATACAGCTTCAACAGAACGATGCTCATCTGGTTTATCTGACTGTATTTTATTTTACTTTAAATTAAATTAAATAACATTACATTATCACTGAATCAATATAACTTGAGGTGAATACACCGTTTTGCAGTTTAATTATTTCATTTTCCATTGGAACTTTACTTTCAGTGCTCATCATATCCATAAATAATAGAGCTCTAGTCTGACAGTGACACCTTTTGCATGACATCCTTTGTTTCGTTGCTCACACGACCTCGAGTCAGTGGATTTTTTTCCCATCATGCCTTCTGTCTCAGACCTGCCCTCCTCAGTAATTAGAGCGGTCAGGGCCACTCCATTACCCCGAGGGTGGGAGACGGGAGCAGAATGAAAACCAATTAGCGCCGGGGTCTGCGGCTTTGTTCTGTAATTCTTATCGTTCCGTTCGGTCTTTATTTTATTTTTTTAGCGAATGCGAAGTGCACTCGACGAAAGGTTCACCCGAGTTCGGAGGATTGGAGTCGGGAAAGGTGTGAACGGAGCGCGGTAGTTGTCAGGTTTTATCGAGAGGTGCATGTAGGGCGTGGGCAGAGCCAAAGGACACGCGTGGAGAGCTTATCCGAGCGCTGTTGAATTTTTTAAATCACAGTCGTGTCGGAGGTCGGGACGCTCTCGGATGGAAATTCAGGAGGGAGACCGGACTGTGGAGCGTCGACAGGCTGCTTCCACATTCACCGCGTGTTCGGCCGTGTCAGAAAGTCTCCACACGTGTCCCTCGTCGGCGCCGCGTGTAATCCCGTGTCGTACTGAAACGCACAAGGTCGAGACATTTTTTAGAAGGACGTTTTGTTTGGGGTTTGACCGGAAAAAGGTGGAAACCAGGGTTGTCAGGGAAGTCATTCAAAATCACATTACTTGACACCTCTTTTCATTTCAATTCTCAATATCTTTTTCTTGCTTTTGGTGGAAAACGGTCTCCTCGCTGCAGCACTGATCGAAGCACTTGAAACTCAATTTAGACGTTTTAGAGCCCTGGCTTTGAAAAGAAGCACAGCGAACAGAAACCTGTCAGAGGCTGATGGGACGACGTTCACTGCTCGTAAAAACAAATTATGCTGCGTTTTGGTAATAATGGTCAACTTACAGATCATTTTACACATTTCACGCTACTTTGGGAATGTATGTTAAGACCATATTGAATAAAAAAAACTACCAGACCAGACTCTATGTTGTTGTCTCTCCACATCCTTCTATTTCAGGATTGTCACATGTTCAGCTTCAATAAGAGTTGACTATTTCTATTTGTATTTAAAGTTAAAACTGAAGGTATATATAGAGGCAAGCAGGAATAGTGCAGCTTATTCATTTAAAGATTCGCTGAAAAGCTTAATTCCATAACAGCCATTCCGTGTATTTACATAGAACCAACCCTCTTCCATCGAGCTATAGACTAAATAAGCTTTCCAAGGCAAGATATTAAAAAAATAAATACAAATTTAAAATGGTGTTGTAAAACCAAAGCGATGTTAAGAGTATTAGTTGTAGAAATTATGAAAATACAGTAGATAAAAGCAAAAAAAAGTAAAAAATAAATAAAAAATAAAAATAAATCAGTTTAGACCATCAAGTCCAATTGTTAAAATGGTAAATAAAAGACAATAAAAATAAAATAAGTGTCTTAACTTGTATTAACCTCTTGCTCTTTCTATTGTAAAGAAAAAGTCCAAAAGAATACCCAAATAAAACTGGTTTACAGTAAGTATAATGAAGAATATGAAACTGTAGCCCTACTCAATATCAAAATCTGTACAACAAATCTGTTTACTTTTTGTTGCCGTTAAATCCATGAGACATTGCTGTAAACTGAGAAAAAGAGACTTTCCAAAACCAAATCTAAAAATGTAAAGAGAAGCCAAAAGATTGATACAAATACAAAGAATAGGTTTTAAAATAAATTTGTGGATGTTTAAACTGGATTATTTAAGTGGAAAACATTAACAATGCTCCACAAATCCTTTTTTTCCTGCTGTTCAAGGGCAAAATGTTCACTTACATGTGTTTAATTAACAATTTATACAAAGTTCTAGCATTTACTGTTATTTCAGCCTCTTGACTGTGACTAATGTACATTTCTCATGCTGTGATAATGGTTTACAACCCGCTGTTTAAAAGGAGCTTGAATCTACTTCTTGTTTTACACTCCACAGTTAAATATTTCCACCAATCCCTTTTATCTGTCCTGCTTGAATAAAAATGAGCTCAGCTGTCAGTGTTCTCTGGACGTTTGCCAGCAGCCGTCCATTAGAGCCTTGGACCCGAGCCATCACACTAAATGTCTACTTAATTAAAGGGAAAGCCTGACATAAGCTTTGTGGTAAAATAGCGTTATACAATGATTGGTAACAGCTTTGTCTTTCTGTTTGACCTTTAAAACAGTACGGTAACAATGGGTGGCAACAAAAAGAGCAATAGATGTATTACCCCTGACAGCAACAAACCATACTGTAATAATGAGGCCACTTTTGGAGAACTAGCTTTAAATTTGGGCAAAATAAACAAATATAGAGGCTCAAAACATAATGTAATGGGCCTTAATTGATTAAAATAAACTTTCCATAACCCAGGATGTAATCAAAGTGCTTCATATTTAACATCAGACACAGTAATATGCTAGAAATGGTGTTAAACATGGTAAATTAATAAACGTTTGAGAGTTACTGAGACAAAACAGGACAAAAAAAAAAAGTTTAAGCACTTTTTTTGACCTTTTCTCTGTTGATGCTTTTCTTTTTTCAGCTGTTTCTCTGTTAAAAGACATATTCAGCTGAAAATACACTTTATCTGCAGCTATTAAACTTCCTGGAACGTCATGTGACAAGTGTCGACCAATGGGAGCGCTCCAAGGTTTCATGGAGGTTCTCATCTATTACAATCCTTTAGAATAAACAGTAGATGGCTGCGTGTCATGAAAAAACAGCACAGCTCAGTGAATCAAACCCTAAAGAAGTCCACTCTGGCTTGTCTAGTGTTAAAGTGGGTTCAGGGGCAGCTGTCATCAGGACACAACCACAAGACTCTTAAAGAGCTCCAGTTCATTCACAGAAGACATTATTACATTGTGAAAAGCCCATAGAGAGACACTTAGAGCTCTGTGGATAATGATGGCTTTACTGTGTTCCTTGTGGTCACTGGGTTTGATCAATTGGGTTCAGCTGATGTCTCTGAAATTGAAAAATAATCCTAGTCTTTAATTACTGCCTGTGTTCTCCCTGCAGCTTTAGGACAATCGATATTTGGTGGAGAACATCGGGGCAGCTCTTAGACTTACTGTAGAGGGGTTTGAGACCCAAAGCTACGACAGGTTCCACTCAAATCTATCTGAGTGAGGAATGGGAGCTGCTATTCTTTCTTTTTTGAGGTCAGCGTGTTGACCCCTGAGGTCACAGTGATGGAGATGGGCCATTTGTCAGTGCTCTGTTGTCATTTATTGTATTTTCTGTCCTTCAGGTACAGATCAATCCAGAGTTAGTGATGAGGAGGAGCAGGACGTGTGACTGATGGAGAGTCCAACAGTGACACACTTTCCATTCTTTGACTTTAGTGTCAGATTCTAACACAAATGTTGGCGATTTTTGGAGTAAACGGCAATCCTGGCGAGAAAGAAAAGAGAATTAAATGGAGCTGATCGAAGAGGCGCTCCAAAGGTTTCATGATGAAGGCTAATTTATATTTAAAGCTTTTCTGAGGTCCATCCAAAGTCTGTCCGAAGCTCAGTTTGTTAAATGTAGAGATGTATTAAAAGAGACTGTTATTGGTTTTGTAAAAGTCTTGGTGGAAAAGACCAACCAAGACCACAACTGGTTTTGAATTTGTCTGTTCTTGTGATTGAATGGAAACCTAAATAAATAAAATCAATCTTTCACTCTCACCCAGTCTCTGTCCATCTACTGATTATTATATAAAGGTAAAACGTAAAATCTTCTGTTTAACTCTGCTTCTTTCACCAAACACAGACCTCCATGAGTCTGGACTTGGTCTAAGACTGGATTTGGACTTATCCCTGTCCCTATTACAGTCAATCATCCACTGGTTCTTGCAGATATCACACTTCTCAAATGATTCTCTACACAATCTTTACACACCTCTAATTAATATCATTGTGCCGATTGATTGATTGATTTAAAGCAGTTTATTACCGTCAATACAGATCCAGAGACACACTCAACACGACTGTGACACTATGGACTGTGCTTCAGATCAATACTGTTTACCTTTGCTTGATGTAGATACAGAAATATTGAAAATTACCGGCATTTTAATCATAAAAAGATGTTTATTATATGAGTAAAGGTCTGGAGATGGGGTTATCAGGCGATCGATACAGGATCAATCATTTATCAGAGACTGAGAGGACATTAAACAAAGTAAGATTAGCAAGACTTTTTCTTTTTTTTACTGGAGACAAAAGAGAAACTCAAGAATTGCAAACAAGGAGAGGAAGGAAAGAGCTCCGGTCACAAAAAACTTGAGCTAAGACTCTTACAAAGACTCAAACAAATGCACCATCGAGCCGCCGGAAACAATCTGGCTCTGAAAGGCTGGAGAGCTGGGCTGAAGCAGAGGCAGGTTGATTGGAGACAGGAGCAGGTGAGTCTTGTTTGCAGGAAAAACTCTGCCCACACTCTCACAGAAAACAGGGAAGAACAGGAGACGGTAACCTTGGAGTCAAAGAGAACAGAGTGGTCATACTGAGAGCTAACCTGACACTATCATCAGAGAAAAACACCTGCCTCTGTCACATCTTTAGGCGTCGTTTTTAATTTTGGACGATGTCAAAAAAATTGCTGAAACGAATAAAACAGAAAAAACAGTTTCCTCTAACCCTGAGCTGCTCACTGCGTTGTGGCTAATCCTGCTGCTAGCGTTAGCTCTAATAAAGACGATAAAAACACCAGAGAAAGCGTCATATTTCCCTGAGATGCTGTGGTTTAGTGGCAGGTAACAGAGTATTTTGAATAACCTCTTTAAGTCAGTAGCAAGAGAAATATTTGATCAAAAACATGAACCAAAAGTGAAGAATGTGGTGTGAACAGTTTGAGCGCTAATAACAGTGACATTATTTGGGCTAATGATGGTTTTTTCATCCTTTTAATTCATCTCAATCATAGAGTGAGACATGTTTCTGGTTTAGATCATAGATTAATCATCATTTAGATCATTTTTAACCCAGATTTCTCTTTTAGAAGTTCTTTTAGCATCGTTCTCTGTTAAATTAGTGACGACTAAAGAGGTGACGAATGCCATGTCAAAATCTCCATGTGGTAACGACCAAACCATACCATTAGTAAAATAGGTTAATGTTATTCCCCACAGCCTTTGGACCACCGCAGAATTACTCCAAACTGTGAAAAATGGCTCCGAGCTCCTTCACAATAATGGCTTTCCAAAAGAGGCCGAGCTAAACCAACACAATTTCTTCCAATTGACCAACACCAGTGCCTTCTATATTCATTATAATTACCTGATTTGACTCTC
The DNA here is from genome assembly GCA_036850595.1 of Rhyacichthys aspro. Taxonomy (NCBI): domain Eukaryota; kingdom Metazoa; phylum Chordata; class Actinopteri; order Gobiiformes; family Rhyacichthyidae; genus Rhyacichthys; species Rhyacichthys aspro. Next base: position 23,167,716 of record CM072157.1, on the reverse strand, counting down.
AAATTCATTTTCTCTCGACGCAACATTCAGTCACACTTACCTTTTAAATTGGTTTGGATGTGACAACCTGCTCGAGCGGAAAGACAGCGTGAATTTAGCTGAAAAATCGTCCTGGAAGTGAAGTGGCTGATTGAACTGAGAGTGAAATCAGTGAGAGTCGGTTATTATGGAGATTAAGATGGACTCATTCGTCTTCTTGTGTCTTTTCTAACCCTCGGGCGCCCTTCGAATCAATCCGGTGGTCAGTATTGCTTTCAGTGAGAATGAATAGGCATCTGCGAATGGGTCCAAACATAATCTGTATTGGATTGAATTGGAAAACAACACAGGGGTCATGATGAGGAAGATGGGCTGTTCATTTATTCAGCGGCCGGCTCCTGAACGACTGCAGACCCCCGGCGGCTCATCCAGAAGCAGCAGAGACACAAAGACACTCATCTGCCTCTAAATGAGAAGGTTAGAGAACAATGTGTGGGTTCGGGGACCGCTCCAGGCCACGGTTAGAGAGCTTTCCACGACAAACCCGAGGAAATACGCTCTTCTTATTCTGTGGTTAGTCTGGAGAGTCTCCGTCTTGCTTCACGTCTTTAAAAATGCTTTGTGCTGTTTTCTAAGCTTTATTTATAAGCGATTTCATCAACAAATAAGAACAATCAAACATAATTTCTGTTTAAACCTGGGCCATTTGAGAAGACAGATCTGAAAGTGATGAAAAAAAACATCTCACGGTTAAATATTATGATTGAAACTTACAAAAAGCATTCATTCACTACACTATATTTCATTTATTTTCTATTTTAGAGCAGGTTTAATACAAACTTAAAACTGACCAAGGAAACATCACAAAAGGAAAATTCTTTAACTAAAATTTGCAGTCAGTCTCAGGATCTGTGAGGCTGGTGGTCTCTGGGACATTTATAATAAAACAGATGCAGTTCCCTGTCTCCTGGTGGGTTTTAGATGAAGTCATGATGTTTTTAGCTGGTTATAGGGTGAGGAAATGATGCATAAAGAAATACAGAATGTGTGTGTTTAATACAATTAAGCAGGACCCTTGTTTGATTACTGGTTTCTGTTCAGTGTTTTTCTTTTTCTGAGATGGTGCAATGGTCACTGTTTTAATATTGGGCTCATTTTGAACATTTAAGATATATTTTATGTATATTTTTTAGTCTTATCCCATTGTGGAAGTAAATACTGCACATTTGTTCTAGATTTTCCTCCAGTACAACAGGAAATCCTGAGGCATTATATTTTCATTTTGTGGCTTCATCATAGAAACAGTTTTAGACTCTCAAGAGGTTTTTACTTTTGACTCCTCTCTCTGTGCCAAATGTAATCAATTTAAGAGTGACAGAGTAATCAAACAATTCAGTATTGAGTTCAGTATTTCAATTTTTGATGTGAAGCAAATATAAGAAAATCTAAAATGCCAACAGTGCTGTATCTAGTTTGTTTGTTTGTTTGCATCTAATTTGTGAAATCCCTTTAATTTTATACATTTATGAGATTTCCTAGCTTCACATTTAAGATAAAAACACCATAGACGTACTAGGACTGCTCAGAAGTTGGTCCACGTCCTTAAATACTTGGACTTTTCACTGATGAATGAGACAAGGACTCACCTCTCTCAGGCTCCACAAGATAAGACGTTGTGATCTATTACGTCCGAGATAAGATATACACGAGCACAAATCATGAAGAAGACACGTCGCTACTGCTTTCAAAGGTTAGGAACATATTACTTTTAGCCTATTCTCAAGAAAATCCACTCCACTTCATTGTATATATCTAAGTTCATTAACTATTACAAGTGCTAATTGTGTTTTCATTGCTGTATCATACTCTCTTTGAGCAACTGTCTTGTTTTCTGAGCCGACGTGATCGTTTCTGTCCACTTTAATTATCACAGCGCTGACAGAAAACACATCTCCGGCTGATTTTCCTCATGCGTTAAAGTCGTAATCACAGTGACAGGTGAAATCATGCGGCGTGAGCACCTCTGCAGAGAAATGTGCTCTGCTCAGCGTTTGCAGCCGCCTCTGGCCTCGAGACACGGACAGGGCTGAGATTCAATCAGTCACACTTCGCCAAAGACTCCGACCGGGTGGATTTTCCCCTGAACAACGGGCTCGTACAGATTGTGGCTGGATGCTTACCTCGTATTTATGTTCAGCTGGAGTGAGCAGATCAGAGAGAGTCCGGAAGAGTGAATGTGGGACAAATACGGCTCTTTGCAGTGTTTTATGTGGCCGTCCAGTACATTCAGGAGGTGATAAGTTTTATAGGTTAAGCCAGTTTTTGCTACAAACATGAATAAAATAAGTTCAAATCTATCTAATACCTGTTGGAATTCAAATCAAACCTGTTCAAATCCTTCAAAAACCTGTTTGAATTCAGCTAAAACCTGTTTAAATTTAACTAAAACTTGTTCAAATCCACTAAAATCTGTACAAATTAAACTAAAACCTGTTTAAATTTAACTAAAACCTGTTCAAATCCACTAAAACCTGTTTAAATTTAACTAAAACCTGTTCAAATCCACTAAAATCTGTACAAATTAAACTAAAACCTGTTTAAATTTAACTAAAACCTGTTTAAATTTAACTAAAACCTGTTCAAATCCAACTAAAACCTGTTTAAATTTAACTAAAACCTGTTCAAATCCTCTAAAATCTGTACAAATTAAACTAAAACCTGTTTAAATCTGGCTAAAACCTTTTTAAATCCGACAAAAACCTGTTCAAATCCACTAAAACCTGTTCAAATCTGGCTAAAACCTTTTTAAATCCAACAAAAACCTGTTCAAATTAAACTAAAACCTTTTTAAATCCAACTAAAACCTGTTTAAATTTAACTAAACCTGTTCAAATCCACTAAAATCTGTACAAATTAAACTAAAACCTGTTTAAATCCAACTAAAAACTGTTCAAATTAAACTAAAACCTGTTCAAATCTGAGTATTTTTGAGGACTTTTTCTTTAGAGTGAAATGTCTGTGAAGGGACAGGATATTAGATTTATGTAAAGTGGAAAAACCTAATTTCCATGTATTACATTACCTGAACATATCATCATGCAGCCTCTAAATAGATCAGGTTATCATTGTTTGAATTTAATGAGATGTGTGGTTCAGTAAAATCATCTAAAAACCAAACCCAACAAATCTGTGTTGGATGAGCTGCTCCTTTAAGAGTGAACAGGCAAATTTACACCATTTCAGTGTAAATTATGTTTATTTATAGAGTCAAAGTAGATTTTCAAGTGAAGTAAAGAGATTAGCCTAGAATCAGAGCAGGGTTTTTATTTATTTTGCAGTGTTTTCCGTGGGTCTGACCGGTCAAACAGCCTTTTCTTTTCGACAGCTCCGGTGATATTTATTTCATGTTTGTGGAGCAGCACGCCTCGTTCTGTGTGTACAGCCTCCATATGTGTGAGAGTTTCTTCAAAAGCTAAGGTTAACTCTCTCAGGAAAAGTCCGCTGCTGAACTGGTGTGTTTTTTTTTCCACAGAAGCAGCGTCTGCCCACACAGATCCTCTCAGCGTCTGACGGTGACAAGTCGACAAAACACCAGCTGCATTTCTGACAAAATACTGTTGTTTTACCTGTTAGCATCAGCCAGCTATCTTCTTTTCATTGCTGGCGTATGTTTACACAAATATAATGATCTTGCATTCAAAGCTTTCACAGAAACGATGATGTATGAGCAAAACAAATGAACAGACTATTTACTCCTGTTGCAGATTCATCATTCATTTACAAGTGTCAAGTTGAATCAAATCAGAGCAAAAGCAGCTGGGATTTTTTCAACATTTCCAAGTTTCTTCATTTGATTTATACTTAATTTAAACCAGACTAAAAAGCTGCAAAATCATTTTTTTCTTCACACTCAGCTGCGTTGTAAAAATGTGACAAATCCATCGAAAGAGCTCACTTTAGCTTAAAGCTCTAGTCCCTGATTTTATTTTTTCATTCCTGTCTCAGACTCCACTCTCCTCCAAAAGCAGCCTAGAAACCTCTCCTGCTTCTCTTTTATTAATAAATAAAACCACAAAATACTAATCCATTTGACCAAACTGAAGTTTAGAGTTTAGCGTTAGCTTAGCTGTGACTTCAGCGTCAGGACGACAATTATCTCCTCCTCGTTAAACATTACGTGATTGAATTGACAGTATTTATCTGTGTTTTACGTTGTCTCCCTTTTCTCTGTTGATGCTTTTCTTTTTTCAGCTGTTTCTCTGTTAAAAGACATATTCAGCTGAAAATACACTTTATCTGCAGCTATTAAACTTCCTGGAACGTCATGTGACAAGTGTCGACCAATGGGAGCGCTCCAAGGTTTTCTGTTCCTGAATAGAGGTTCTCATCTATTACAATCCCTTAGAATAAACAGTAGATGGATCATAAAGACTGTTTTTACACAAAAGATTGATTGATTGACAAACTATTTGTGTTTAAACCATTTTTACAAATAGAAGACAAATAAAATCAGGTAGAGTCTGTTAAAGTCAAACAGTCAAAAGAAAATTCAGTCTTGTAATGTCAGTCGTTTGATAAGGTTGTTTTTTGCTCCATCATGGATCCGTCTGTCACTAAACTAATCAACATTGTCATGATCAATATGAATTTCAAGGTTCAACACAGCGTTCCAAAACAAACACTTGCGCCTCTTATGTTCTCCTCCGATCTAATCTCTGAAGGAGGAGCCGTCCTCCATGTCCCTCTGAGTTATTCCATTCACTGAACTAACAGCTGCTCTAACCCGGCGCTGCTCACTTCTATCGGGGCTATATTTATGCTGATATGTGTGGCCTTGGATTCAGATATGGTTGGCTCCAGGCGGGGTCAATGGCCCTTTGTGACGGGCTGAATGTCTATCGAATGCATGAAGCCATACATCATTCAGAACAGTGAGCAGCAAAGGCATGTGACACAGTGTTATGCAGAGAATATGTGCATGAGACAGGACGAGAAAACACTGCAGAAACTCACACAAAACCTCTTGAATATGTCCAATACTCTGGGTTTGATTCATAAACAGATGATTATTGATATGTTCTACTAACAATTCAGATAAAATTAGATTATATTAGAGCTACAGTGTTGTGAAAAGTGAAAAAGTGTTTGACTCCTTCTTGATTTCTTTTTTTTTTTTGCACATTTTTCAAACTTAAATGTTTCAGATGATCAAGTAAATTTAAATATTAGACAAAGATAACTCAAATGCTGGTTTTGTCTGGGATTACATGGTCTGGTTTAGTCCAGTCTGGTCTGGTTTTGTCTGGGATTACATGGTCTGGTTTAGTCCAGTCTGGTCTGGTTTTGTCTGGGATTACATGGTCTGGTTTAGTCCAGTTTGGTCTGGTTTTGTCTGGGATTACATGGTCTGGTTTAGTCCAGTCTGGTCTGGTTTTGTCTGGGATTACATGGTCTGGTTTAGTCCAGTCTGGTCTGGTTTTGTCTGGGATTACATGGTCTGGTTTAGTCCAGTTTAGTCTGGTCGAACTGTTGCTGTTTTGAGGCAAAATCAGACCAAATATTGATTTGATTTAAAATGATCTTTTGTTCATTCACTTTTTATTTTGTAAACTAACAGGAATAATCAAAGTTTATAGTTTATTTTTATATCCACAGCTGCAGAAAACATCACTGAATATATTTAATTAAGTGTGAGGTTGATATTGGTTCAAGGACACCTTCAGCTTCAACAGAGCATGGTTCAAATATGGGTTAACTGTCACTTTAATGGTAAGTGAATGAACTCCAACACAACTAAATCATCAATAACTAATCAATAATAACAAACACTTAATCACTATTTCACTAAACAAACCCAGAACATTACTAGTCCTCTTTCTGCAGCTTAAATATGGACCAATATCTTTTTAAAAACCCAACACTACTCCTCTCCTCCGAGTCACGTCTGGTTTTAAACATCTGTATCAACGTCAAATAAAATGTTGAAATAAAGCCACTTATTGGAGCCGATCTCGTTCTCTCTCGTCTCCGAGCGTTTGAAGCGTCATTTACCACTCGAGCGGCCACTGAGATTATCCACCGAGCGACACTACAAAGATGGACTCGTCAAATCCGAGCAAAACCCCGCAGCACAACACGGCGCCGAGCGAACTTTACATCCCGTCTCTGTTCTTAAATCAGGTTGCTTGTAAATGCTAATCAAGGCTTTTGTTTAGTCGTGCCTGAGGCGTCTGCACAGTCTTTGAGATGGAGCAGTAATTAGCATTTGTGCTGCATCATGCGTCAATAATTCTCCGTCTATTTTGTTGTCGGCTCCAATAATTTGTGTATTGTTTTTCCGGATCTGTTCTGAATGTGCTCTTTGTTGGCCTAATGTACAAAATGTACACAGGAAAAGAAAGAAAAGAAGAAAGTGAAGGCTCCAGGCTTCGATGGACTGCAGCCAGACTTTGTACTGATCCTAAATCTGACCCTTGACCTCCACCCACTACTTTTCAGACCTCGCTCTTCTCTTCTGCTCAGAGCTGCCAATCACAGTCAGAAATCTGATGAGTTCTGACTTGAGAACATGTAAAAAGATTAAATTAAACAATAGCAGCTGGGAATGTTATTTGGATGTGACCAAAAAGTGAAAACATATGTCCTTTTGGTGCTCTTCAGTTTAAGAATCTCTTTTTATCACATGAAATAGGAAGCTGAGACACTTAACAAGGTAAAAAGATTTTTAAAAAAAACAAAAAAACAACTTTATTATAACATGACATTTCTTAAAAAATAATGCTGACTTGTTACTGGACTTGGACTAACCCTAGATTAAAAGAATATTATCATAAACAGTTCATTTTCTTCAATAGTTTGACAGATTACACAGAGTTAAGTGTTACTCTCATGACGCTGCCTTCAAATGCTCTCTGTAAAACTCAGCGCTACAGGGCTTTACAACCAAAGGACAAGAAGCAGACACACATTGAACATCACTGACACCAAAGAATAGAAAAAAATAACACTTTTCTGACTAAATATTCTATAGAAATACACTTGTCTATTGTACTTTCTGTATTTTTAGTTAAATAAATACAGATTTAAAAGCTTACATTGTTTAATTTTAACATAATATTAGTGTTTTTGAAAAGACTTGAAAGGAACCTTGAAGAATAGGACTTTGGACTTGATTTTTACTTGAGGACAAAGACTTAATTGTGACTTACAACGACATGTACTGGATTATTATTGCCTCATTCGCTCTCAGCAAAAGGATCTCGCGTTAAAAGAGTCAGAACTTCTTTTCCATCAAAGCTTCTCTGGTTATTTGTGAAATCTGAACGGACCACTTCCACTCGTAGTGCACTCACTGACCCTCGCAGCTGAACACAGTTCCCTTGACCTCAGTGAAGGGACACTCTTCCATTTTTACACATTTCCATCTGGAACGCAGCTCTTTATTTGAACCGAGACACTCACCCTTGACACTAGTTCTTTTCAGATGGTCTTTAATGTGTCAGACCTTCAGGCTGAATGTGCAAATCGATTAGAAAGTGGTAAAGGGAGGGTTTAGGGAGCCATTTTGGATAAAAAAAGTCCCTGTGTGTGTGCTCAACTTTACTTTTAATACTTTATAGTAAGTTTGGTCATTTAGACGCTGTTAGTTTCACACATTTCCAGTTCAAGTTCATGTATTCAAAACGTTTATTTGGTCTTCCACAAAATAAATCAATCAATCAAACTTTATTTATACTGCACTTTTCATTCAGCTCAACGCAACTCAATGTGCTTCACAAAATAAAACCATTAAACACAATATTTATGACAGTTTAAAAATAGTAGTAGCTTTGTTTCAGTAAAATAGAAACAGAGTCAAACAGATTGAAACAAGTAAAGTTTAAGAAAGTACTCAATAGATTTAGTCACTACAATATAAAAGTAAACTAGTCCTAACCTGTTCCGGCTGGTATTCAGGTTCCAAGTGTTAACATATATTTAAAGTGGTTCTCTTTTGGTTTCCTGTCGTCTTCCCGAGGCTCTAACAAAAGTCTGATGGATCTCTTCTCATCTCTTTCCTTTTGATGGATTTAGTCTCTGTTCTTTTACATTTTTACTGAAAGTGTCGATACATTTAGTCAGAGTTCTCATTCATTACTTTTTATTTAATTTACGGCTGCAAAAATGAACAGTTATGTGGTAGTTTTTCGTCTTTATTAAACTGTGTATCTGTAGAAAGGCTGTTTATTTCCCCTCTGCTTTCATCTCTCCTCCATCGTCTTCGTTTGCGACTCCAGCCTCGGCTCCTCTCGTTCTCGGAGGGGGGTCTTCAGTTTGAAGCGTTTCTTCGAGTCGTGTGACCTCGTCGTCTCAGCGGGTTTATACCAACACCGCTCTGCTCTGTCAAACCTCGTCAGCCTCGTCCTCTCCTCGTGCAACGCTCCGCCGTGGACTTCT